>CABFVZ010001114.1:77374-108776 GCA_902151445.1 Timema monikensis
TATATATATATATATATATAACGTTAATTTGGTATTAATGAGGAAGGTAAATTTTAGATATATAAAATATAACGCTAATGTGATATGGATGAGAAAGGTAAAATTTAGATGAAATTTACCTGCATTGATTTGGAGAGTAGGAAACATTATTAATAAAAGTATTTTCCTTAGTAAATCCGATCGGGATTATAATTCTGACTCCCCCATCAGCGTCAAACCATATTAATGAGCTTGACATTTAAACCGCTTGGTCACTGGTATGGGGTGGAGAGGTAGTAAGCCCTTTTGAGGTAAAAAACCTATTAATATTTTTTCTAGCTCTACTTTGTGATTTTTTAATTAAAAGTACGGTTTTAATTAAAGGGAAACGTAAACATTTTCATTGACATTTTGACAAGCACACAAACTTAGAAAGTGATTTGACGTAAAGTTCAAATTATTTTTTATTTTTTTTAGAATTTTATTTTTATAAATCTTAACCTACATTTTGGAACGCCACCTATCAAAAATTAACTAACTAATTATAGGAATGCGATGATTAAATTGTGCAAATGACTTTAATTATAATCCTGTCTATTGAAACCAATTTTAATTTAATATTTTAGTACTGATTAATGAATAAATTTTTTATAAACTTTTTATTTTTATTCTTTCCGTTTATAATCGAATGCATTTATCGAAACCACCTCAACTAGAAACTCAAACGTTTATTTAATACTAATATATTTTGGAAAATGTGAAAAAAGCTTATCTATAATCCAGGCTATAATTTTGCAACTGGTGTTCACTTGTACTAAACGTCAAGTTCATCTAGTCTTATTGCTGCAGACGGGGATATTGAGGCTCATATCCTGGTAGGATGTACCGAAGGTGTTTCCTTCCTAGATAGTTTCTTATTCTCCCTCCACGCAAATACAGGTACATTTAATCATAATTATCTATTTATCATCCCTATGCTTCTTGTGTAGTCAAGTGCTGATAGTTTGTAAGGCTCAAAATTGATACAGAAATAAAGATCTTTGTCGATTAGTTGTTGAATTTTTTAAACTTTCAAGATGACCTTATCAGTAGATTTTTAGAGACCTTCAACGTTATCTATATTTAAAACTTCGTGAATTTTAAATTAAGACGTGCCCTTAAACTCAGGATGTACCTAAGTGGGTAATTTAGTCCTGTCTTTACATTCAGATAACGCACGCCCTTTTTCTCTGTCAGATCTTTTTCAACTTTCATTCGCCTTAGAATGAATTTATTTTATTTATTGTTTTAATATTTAAAGTGTATTTTATAAACCTGGAAAACTCAAGTAATTTCGTATTAATTTATTTTGAGAAACCTGTAAAATATCAGGGACTTTGTTTTAATTCCTGCTCGAAAATAAAGGAGATATTGTTTTAATCCCTTAAAGAAAACCTTAAAAAACAAAGGGGATTTTGTTTTAATCCCTTAAAAAACTTTAAAACCTGAAAAACAGTTTTTTTTTTATTTTACTCCTAGAAAACTTGGTAAACACAGGGGATAATCTTTTAATTCCTTCTAGAAAACCGTGAAAATACGAGGGATTTTGGTTTAATTCCTTTTATAAAACTTGGAAAAAACAAGGGATTTTGGTTTAATTCCTTTTATAAAACCTGGTAGATACTGAGAATTTTGTTTTAATTTCTTCTAGAAAACTTGGGAAAACACAGGGGATTTTGTTTTAGCTCCTAGAAAATTTGGTAAACACAGGGGATTTTGGTTTAGTTGCTTCTGAAAAACCTTGAAAACATAAGAGATTTTGTCTAACTCCTTCTGTAAAATTCGAGAAATTTTGAATTAACTTATTTTGTAAAACGCAGGATATTTTGTATTAATTCCTTTTGGGAAATCCAGGAAATTTTCTATTAATTCCTTCTGGAAAACGAAACGAATTTGGGTTTAACACCCCTTTAAAACCCTGAATAATGTAGGCCTACGTGTTTTGTAAAAACCTCCACCCAACAAAGTTCGAGGCTGACACTCCTTAAGACATTATCTATAATTGACAGATAACCAGGATATAGTTCTCTTTTTGTCCGCCGCACGCTCTCTTGTTTGCTCATGTTTAGCCATTCAATAATTACTCTTGCGATGTCTGTCAAGAGTTCCTGCTACGCCACTAACTGGAATAGTAGCTGCCGCTCTAGAATGGTCGAACAGAGAAGAGATTCATAAACGCCAGAAACCAAAAGTCACTTGATGGGGATGTCTGTCAGAAGAACAAACAGACAAGGGAGGAAGGAAATACAAATACCATTACAATTTGTGTTCAGACCCCTATATTTAAATTACATTATATGACTCACAAAGATCCACTCTACGCTACTCTGCCTTTCATTTCCTGGGCATTCAGGTATTTATTATCAACCAAAATATGTGGATTTTTGGACTTTTTAAGATGGAAAAACTATCATCTTCATACTATGTTTATAAGTCTTTTTATTCCAGTAACACCAAGGTAATTAATTTTAGAACCGCGTCCCCGTTAGGTACTAATTACACTAATGGGCTAGGAATTGGGAAGGTTAAGTTTAGAGGAAGTGAACCCGTATTTGCGTGGAGGGAGGGTGGGAAAACATTTAGGAAAAAACATCCCCAGTTCACCCGACCTATATTCAAGCCTCGATCTTCCCGTCCTCAGCAGTCTAGCTCAACACGAAACTAGCACGTTAGCTAACTACGCCACTGAGACGGGTAGCACCGAATTAATGTACTATCTTCATCACTGTTTAACCTAAGCGCAACACCTGATTGGCAATATTTCGGATACTTAGGCAAACTCTTAAATGCTGGGATCACGATAAACTTAAGGTTCACGTAACGTTCACTTACTGGTCTTCTGAAGACGGGAATATCGGGGTTCGAATCCCGGTCGAGTCTACTGGGGGTGGCTTTTCTTTAAGTAGTTTCCCATTCTCTTTCCACGCAAATGTCGGGTATATTACCTCTAAAATGTTTCCTTCTTCATCCCTACCCCGTTATTTACCATAGATGCGTGTAAATGAACCAGTAATAAATAGGACTCGGTGATAAAATATTTAAATAAGTAAACTACTTGTTTCGATATGTAATCCTACAGGTGAGTGTAGTATCTAATTGTTGATGCATTAATTAATCTCCTCTCCTCTCCCCTTATCAACATTCGCATACACCCTCCCCCTCATCCTTCAACTTAAATTACAGCGCTCACCTCAGATTTAAAACGCTCTATATAACCTTAAGGGGTGTCCACACGATTTAACTTTATTCGATCAACTGTAACTTAACCATTAAGTCAAGTGGTTGAATAACTAAAGTTAAAAATGGTTCCAATATTATTGTTAATTAATCAATCAATTATTTTTGTCTAACTTGGTTGGAACGTGGTTCACACGATGAGTTTCAACTAGATTTTAACTTCTTGTTGACAAACTAAAACAAAATTTTGGGGAACCCCCGTTTAGAGGGAATCGAATACCAACAAAATTTTGACTGAAAAGGAAGAGTAAATATTGGCAGCGTTTTTCCTTTCACAAAAAAAAAAACAACGTTGACACTTATTTGGAAAACGGAGAAAACCTGAGAAAGTCGAGACCTCTCACATGACAGGGAGAAGTCAGAGGAGTTGGAAAACAAATTGAATATGTCACTTATTTTTACGATGACCAAAATAAATCTATTTTATAATCTAATTGTTATTCTCCCCTTTTGAAATTATAACGTACGTACGTTGGAAGGAACTTTTATAAAATACAACTTTTTTTTTTTGGTCAACATTAATAACATCTTACTATAATACTCTCAGAGTTATTTTATAGGTATTTTATTGATGGACATGTGAAAGTAGATCTAATAATTTTGTTAGATGTCATATCAATTTCTGCTCACTAAAATTAGATTCCATTTTGTTGTAATAAGCCAGACCAAGTTTATTAATCAACAAGTAGTAAGGGAGAGAATTTTTTTTGAAACTGTTAATACTTTTACATAGTATACTGTACTATATAATTTAAACTATTCTGATATTAACTTATATACATTTTAAATAAAGAACAAAAGTTTTCGTTAAATTCCAGGACAACCTTGACAAATATTCAAGAACTGTTGAGGTCACCAAGTGAAGAAAATTAAATTCTTTGTTTGTACTGAAGCACAATCTGATTTATTTTGACAAAAAAGACACGCAAAAACACTGACATTTTCTCATGTCTCCCCCCCCCCCCTGCTTTTCCACCTTAAATACTAACAATTATATTATATAGGCTACTATAAACACAATTTTTCCACATAAGGTTGTAAGAGCCAATGGCTATCTATGTCAAAACAACCACAATTTCCTTGTATTTTTATTTATTTAAAGTATTTAACTTACACTTTCTAAACCGACTGATGTTATCAGCATACTAGAATTTCTTTGAGCGAGAGCGAAAGGGCTTACTAATTTAGTCGGGGAAGGTGTTTTCCCATAGCGTCCAGGGTTCCTTATACATGCCACAATCGACATGGATCTACGGCTTTACTTTCCATCCGAAGGAAGATGTGCTACGCATTTTTATTTTTCCAAGAAAAACCCGTTTACCCCGACCTGGGTATGAACCCACTAACATCGGATCTTGAGGCGAGCACTTTTCCCCAAAACCACCAAGGTTGACAATTTCCTTAATATTACCTTAAATTAAGACCATCTTGATAACTTTGGATTATAGATTAAGAATGGGTATTGGTGGACAAAATGCTTCTAAAAAAGGGATATATATATATATATATATATATATATAGAGAGAGAGAGAAAGAGAGAGAGAGAGATTTACTTGAACAAATTTTACAAACCGTGCCTTTACGTATTAAAATAAAAGAGTTAAAATAATTTTTAATTCATAGCTTGCATTTATCTTTTTGTGAACGTCTTCTAACTTGGATACTTATTATCTTCAATTAAATTTTGGGTACCCACATTATTTCCACCAGCCCTCATATCATAGGGGAAGGGTCAAAATGAAGTTAGGTCCATGCTAAGTAAGATTTAGTGGCAAAAAAAAACAAACCATAACACTACTTAGTACCACCACAACTGAACCACTATTTTTTAGGTTATTTGTGTATATTTGGTATATGTTTGTGTGTGTGTGTGTTTTCTGTACTGTATGTTTATTTATGAATTTTAGAAAGTTGAGAAAAAAAGGTCCGAGAAAAATAAATAAAATTTTTAAAAACTATCTGTGCCAACCTTAGAAAAGTTATATTTAATAACAAATAAGATTAACTGTATTGTCATCAACATTTTCAGTCTCTACTGTTATTTTTTAATTGTTTCAAAAGTCATCATTTGATTTATTAAAAAAATCGGAACTTGTTTAAGTTAAAGGTTTGCTTATAAATAGACAACACCTATTTTCTTTTATTTTACATAAAATTAAAACAATATATCAGGAACTCGTTGGACTCAGGTTTGATATATAAATATATATATATCAGAAATATTAATTAATGCATGTTTACAAAGGATGAGACTAATCAAGTTTTTTCTATGTTAATTGTGGCGATAATTGTGATTAAATTGTTGAGCAAGAGATCAGGGTGGAGGGGGAGGGAGGTTATGTACCCATGCCCCCTACCCCTCAGTTTCCGCGCCACTGTGGTGGTTATTTCGGGTTTACGCCGGGTCGGTAGGCATTGTAGTACTAGTAACAGACCGGCCTGCCCCCGTATCGACCAAGGAGACAAGCCAAGCTCCGCCGTTCTGCCACGTGTTCGGCGTTCCACTGTACACCACCTACAGTAAGTTTTGATCTTTTCCCTGCGTAATGTGGGACTAAAGTTCTCTCCGTGGATGGTGGTTTGCTCTTAGCTCATACACCGATTGGTAACGATGTACTTTGATTATACCCTTAACCATAGCAATCCTATTGCATTTTGTCTCGAGTTTTACTCGGTAAGGGGAGGTAGGGGTGTATCCTAAAACCCACCTTTTTTTAGCTTAGATATTTATTTAAGCTTATGGTGGGGTTATATGAAACGCTAGTTAAGGCTGGTATTTTTGCATTTTTTTAAATAACGATACTTTTTTTTTTGCCAAAATAAATAAAATATTGCTCCAGTAGAAACATATAGAGTTTAATTTTCTTCATATAGTGATATCAACAGTTGTTGAATATCTCTCATGAGCATAGCGGCATCAGATGACAAATCTTTTTAATGAAGAGAAAAAGTTGTTATTGAATTCCAGGACATTCTTGAAAGATATTCAAGAACTTTTGAAGTCATTATAATAAGAAAACTCTTAGTTTGTACTAGAGAAATATTTTATTTGTGTTGATGTAAAATACCACAAAAACACTGCCCTTTTATAACGTTCCTATCCAACCTACCTTAGTTATTTTGATCATTCATTTCTATTTTTCACATGTTTGATTAATAATTAATGTATAAGAACTAATAAAAAATTAAAAAATACTTAAATTTGGTAAAAGAACATAAAAATTATAAATTTCTCACTATGCTGATTGTGCGTCGTTATTTGGTTCACAATTTGTATGTGCACTCCAAATGCTGTCCTTACCTTTTAATTAAGGTAAAGCATCTGTGAATTGGTTCAAAATAGTAAGTTCTGCCTCTTTTAACTGAAAACAGTTTTCGACACAAATGACAAAAAAGAAAAAGAAAAAAATCCCCGCCTTCTTAAAGGGTGTGAACATGGGGAGTTCGATTAACCCTATCTGAAAATAACAGTAATAATAGACAAACTGTTCACAACAACATTATAAAAAGGCTTGGGTTGTTAAATAAGAGTCTATTAGACAAACTGCATGTAAGTTGAGTTAATTATAATTAATATTAGTATAGGCCTATTAAATTAAAAAAAAATTGTGGGTTATCTTCTCACCCCTAAGAATTGCTTAGGCGCTGGCCCAGTCAAGCAGAAATCAAAACCAAGTGGTTTTATAACGTTACTGGTTGTTCGGCAGTAGAAAAACCAACGATGGTGGAGGAAAATACAAATTAAAATAACATTTTGTGTTGTGATTGCCTTATTAAATTACATCATTCGATTCACAAGGATCTATTCTATACTCCTATAGCAGCTGGAAACTTTTATTTCCCGGACATTTAGATCTTAAAATGATTAACTAAAATATGTGGACTCTTAGACTAGACATAATGGAAAATTTTCACTTTTATTCTTTGCTTACAGGTCTATATATTGTACAGGATCATAAACAATAGTTTTGTATTCATACCTGTGTCCATTAAACTTGTGTACTAGTAAAAGTTTTGTCAATATTGAACCTAATCGCATCATCTGTTTGGCACTATCTCTACTATCTAGGCAGCCCACTTAAGAATACTTTGGTATTCAGGTGTACTGGGGGAATTTTCCCCTCTAAAATTGTTTTCCACT
Organism: Timema monikensis; assembly: GCA_902151445.1. Classification (NCBI taxonomy): domain Eukaryota; kingdom Metazoa; phylum Arthropoda; class Insecta; order Phasmatodea; family Timematidae; genus Timema; species Timema monikensis. The sequence continues at coordinate 84,771 of CABFVZ010001114.1, forward strand.
CTTCCTTCACGCAAATCCATGTGAATTTACTCTAAAATGCTTTCCTCTGCATCCCTATCCAATTAACGTAATTATTATATGCGCAAATCCCGAAAGGGGTACTAAAGTTTGTTGAGAGAGAGAGAGAAAAAAAAACCACAATGGACCTGCTTCGTTGGTCGCGTGGTCTAACACGCTACTCTCGCAGTAGAAAAGGCTGCCCATGACGGAGAGATTGAGGCTAGAATCTCGGTTGGGTGCACTAAGGATTTTTCTCTCTCCAAAATGCTTTACCTTTCACCCTCCACGCAAATGTGGGTACACTTCCTTTAAATATAACCTTTCTAATTCTTAAAACCACTAGTGTAATTAGTACATAAGCGTATAGCCCGAACTGGTAGTAAGACGTGGTGCTTATATATATATATATCATCAAAACTTGTTGATATATATATCATCAAAACTTGTTTCTTTGCCCGCACTTTACCTGACCCTGCCTCCAAACTACGCGCATGCGATCGACTCGCTAGCACTTGAGAATATCCGAGTGATTCGCGCCTCCTCTCTATTTCCTATTATTGGACCTATTAGCGCCATCTCTTCTTCGTATTAATTTTTCTACTTTTATTATTATTGTTATTCGTCTTCTCTTGCGCTCCCGTTTAAAGCTCCCCCAACATATTTGCTTGATATATTTGCAGAAGACTTCCTAAATCTCGTCTTGGTATCGGGTGGGTCATGCGTGGGGTGAAGGTATGCTATCCATCAAAATATAATGGGGGGGAAAGGGGAGTAAGGATTAATATCCTCATGTCTATTTCATACAGCTCACGCTGGCTTATATACGCGTACAGCATATATCTTTATACATTTAAAAAAAAACGTGAATTTTATACATCTCCATCAAAAAAATATAGAGCTATCTGAACTCACCATTATACGGTTTTTATTTCCCAAAATAATTGACTCCCCCTCGATACAGTGAAGGTTGTTTTTCACACTGAGAATTTTGTTTGAATTGTTTCATACTCTATCCAGGCAAATACAGATGAATTTCCTTTTATAACAATGGAGATGAATTTTGTGTCCTTTAAATGTTATATTAAAATGTGAACCCAAAATATTCAAATATGCCTAAGGAAAAACTACCGCATTATATCCGTATCATTTGTCTGCAATTGTCTGCTCTCGTGGGTTAAAATAAAATGGTGTTGTCACTTATACTCCACTCCATTTAAAGATACCTTCGCACCCCAAGGATGACGCCTAATTTTGTTAACTAACGCAACTCAATCCAGAAATCGCATAGTAGATTATTCATTAGACAACAGTTGTGGAATTTTCAAAAAGTACTCATCAGTAAACGACCCTTAATTTAATAGCTATGGTGGGGGAAAAAAAACCTTTTTAGGTATAGCCATATAATATCTAAATATTAAGTTTGAACAAAATATATCTAAAACCTTTTTTAGACCTAGCCCCAGGGGCAGACGGGTAGATATAGATTGGTAAAATCCATTATTTTGGGTTAGGGGTCCCAGTAAAACAATATAAATATGTATCTTAATCTAGAGGTAAAATTTTTTTACATTTACAATAATTTCTCTTTATATGAGAAAGTATTAAATTAATTGAAAAATTTTTAATTTAAAAAAACAAACTATTTCACTGATCCCAATTTTGTTGTCAAGTGAAGAATCCAGAAAACCGCACTTCAATGTGATTTCTGGCCCGAACGAATTTGTTTTCCAACACCCCGGTTAGTCGTCCATGAGATGGGCTCTCAAAAGGTGTGTGGTTGGAGCTTCGTAGGCTGCTAAAGTGCTTAAAACACATGCTGATATCAAACAACTGTTTTGAATATTTGTCATAAGAATAGCGGTATTACAAACTTTTTAAATGAAGAGAAAATGTTGCCATTAAATTCCAGCAGGACAACCTTGATGGGTATTCAAGAACTGTTGATATCACCACGTGTAGGAAATTAAACTTTATGTTTATACTGGAGAAATATTTGATTTACTTTGACAAAAAAAAAATTATGATATAAAAACGGCAAGAATAATGTCCTTTTCTCGCGTCTCAAAACACTCCCACCTTAGACAACTAGCAATTATTTTCGAGAGATTAGAAAACCAGTGATGTGCACTGAATACCAGACCCTTTTTAGAACGTTCTGAGCCAATATTGGGCCGTAACTTTACGGTACAAATCCTTGTGAATTGTTAGCTTGTTACCTTCACTATATTTAACTGTCCATATCAGAGAACTATCGACCATTGTATTGTAAAAGTGTTTATTTAAAAAGCTATTTTCATTGAGTGAGTACCCATATCTCCCACCACTGCACTTTGAATATTTTTGTTTACTTTCTCGTATAGAGAGAGTATTGTCAGCATGACAAGTATAGAACTCAAGATTTTAATGGATCTTGACCTTTTTTTATTTTATGTGCCACCGAAACTCAAAAGTTGTTCTTGAGATTTTGTTTGTCTGTTCAGGCGAATCCTGCCAAAACGTATTGGTGTATTTATTTCAAACTTGATATTAAGATGTTATATGTTAATTTTTTTTTTGTATTGATTTTAACCCTCAAATTAAGGGTAGTTTACTAAAAACTTATTTTTGAAAATTTAATTTTTCTCGAAAATCATACGATTTTGTCTAGAATATATATTTGGGTAGTGTTTTTCGTGATTAATAACAATGAATAGTACTTGATTTTTCTTAGGACGAAATTGTTTAACAGTAGTTTACTGATAACAGATTATTTTTTTTAATCCAAAGCTTTTAAAAAGGGTCCAAACGAAATGGTTCAAAATGGCTGTCTGGATTTTTTTTACAATTAAGTTATCAATAAGCTACCCGCATTATAATTTATTAAATTGCAAATAATTATTTATAACTCATTTTTGAAAATAGTGTGACAAAACTTTAATAAACTATGAGTAGGTATGTACGATTGGTTCGTATCATTTATTTTTGGGGATATAATATTTTCCGTTGTACCACGTATATGCGGGCTACCTGAATATTTACAATAGTTTTTTATATTTTATAGTTGATTTTTGTAACAGCGTGTAACAGTCGTCTGACCCGCCTCGGTGGCGCAGTTGGCTAACGCTCTAGTTTCGTGTTGAGCTTGACTGCCGAGTACGAGGAGGTAGAGGTTTGAATCTCGGTCGGGTGAACTGGGAGTGGTTCCTCCCAAATGGTTTTCCACTCTCCCCTCACGCAAATGCGGGCTCACCTCCTCTACATTCAACATTCCAAATTCCTCATCCATTAACGTAATTAGTACTTAAGCTTATAACCCTAACGGGGGCTAAATAATAATATTAACGTCTTGGGATCACGTTATCTAAAAACTTTACCTATTCCAGTGGTCACGTTAAATCCAAATCTCATGTTAAAAACACGTGTTAATAGGAAAACATCCTGTGAATCTTTTAATTTTATTTATTGGTAGATTTACCTTAAACTTTCATGGTTATTAACGACTTATAAGAGGTAATTATTTCGAGGGGTACTTGGTGGTAATTAGCATCAGCCAAGAGAGAAGGTTTAGAAGACTACAGTAACGATATACATTCAAGTTCTCACTGCTGAGATTCGAATCCCAACTTCCCTGTCATTGGCATTAGTCCTTCATAAGTGTTGACGCCCTAGACATTATTACCACCGGTGAAGGTACTAGCTACCGTACCTTTTGGTTTAGGGCTGAATTGGGTTAGTGGCACGTTTAAAAATTGATATATGGAAAATAAAATGTTGGGTGAAGAAGAGAAACCCCATTAGATCGAGGACTTAAACCCGGGCGCTTCGCCGGGATTCGTTCCCCAGGGCTGTATCGATCCTTAAAGGAGGAGAGGAGGGGGATGAAAGTTGAGGGGGACACGAGAAGGGGGGGGGCTGTACACCACGTGTCATTTACACCGCTCTTTCACAATCCTCCCCCCTCATCACCAACCGCTGTCTCTATGTGGTCAAATGGGTCCAGCCGCCCCTCCTTCCGACCAGTAAATTGACACCAATAAGTACCTGCTCTTTCACCCTCTTGAATGGAGTCAAGGGGTGGAGGGGGAGATACAGGGCAAGGTTGGTAGCACTGTAGATAGGGTTGCTGCCAATAAACGTTGGTAGGACTGGCTGGATAGCGTTTACTTTTTTTATTATTATTATTATTATTCTTGGGAGCATAATAATGAGGGTAGAAGCAGTGTAAAATTGGTTTGATAATTTAATTTTTTTTAAATAAGATATATACAGTTTACAAACTTGGTATTTTTTTTATCTTCAATATTTTTCCATGATTATGTTATCTAATTTAAATGTTAGGTCGATGAAAAGCAAGGCTCAATAAAAGACGTTTAAGATTTGGGTGGAAAGTAATTTTTTATAAAAACACAAACCCTGTTTACTTTCTTACGCTCATCAATGATATACATTAAAAAAAAAAAAATTAGCACCGTGTCTTACTAGCCGTTCGGATTATACACATATGTGCCAAGTACGCTAATGTGTTACGGATAAGGAAGGTTCTAATTTCGGGGAAATGTACCCGAATTTTCTTGGAGGGTGAGGGAAGAACAATTTAGGATATACCACCCTCATTACGCCCGACTGGGATTTGAACCTTGACCTCTACATCATTGGAAGTTAAATAATATTTAGCACCGCGTCTTACTACCCGTTCGTGCTATACGCTTTAAGTACTAATTACGCTAATGGATTAGGAATTGGGAAGGTTGAATTAGAGGAAGTGAACCCTCATTTGCGTGGAGGGAGAGTGGAAAACCATTTAGGAAAAACCACCCCCAGTTCACCCGACCGAGATTCGAACCTCGATCTCCCTGTCCTCGGCGGTCGAGCTCAACACGACAAGCGCGTTAGCCAACTACGCCACCGAGGCGGGTTGGAAGTTAAATATACTATGAAAGTGGCTGACGCCTTAAACCACTCTACCACCGAAGTGAGTAAGAATAATTATAACCATTTACCATATTATTATTATTATTATTATTATTTATATAAACTACAGCTACAGATAATATTGACTTGACGTGAAAGTAACTCTAGTAATGGTTTACATTTTACTATGCATCAAAAATGAATAAATAATTTTTATTACAATTTTAATCAAAAGGAAATTTAACTGAAAGAAAAAACTATGGACATCATATTACGAAATTAATTTGTTTCCTTATTTTTTTTTATTTCTGGTTAAAAAAAAATTAAAATGTATGTAGTTGTAAAGAGGTCCAAATGTGTACGCTGGGAAATTCACATTTTGAACTAATTTCCATTTATCAAATTATGCTTGCGCCAACATTTAATCAAAATCGGCTCAATCCAGGAGCAGGTTTCATAAAATTGCAATGACGTTATCCCTTCGTGGTCAAATGAACCCGCCCCCTCCATTCCATAACCCCCTCTCCGATTCCAGTGAGCCTGAGTCAATATAATATTGACTCTACTGAGTGCCTTCAACACTGTATGGAGTTAGGTTTTGTGTGTTTGTACAGTCAGGAGGGAAACTTGATTCATCTTCTAGAAGTGGGTTTTGTTGTTGTGCTTATTATTATTATTATTATTATTATTAGCACCGCGTCTTACTACCCGTTCGGGTTATACGCACTTACGCTAATATGTAATGGTAGGGTGATTGTGAGATGAAATGAAGGACCTACAGTTTAACGTGGAATCCGAACCACGGTGGAGGCCTGGCATTCCCCACATTCACAAGATGTCTTGCCAGTGGTGAAGGAAGGGTTTGGTAATCAGATAAATCTGTGCCGGGACCGAGGATGAAACCCTGGCCGTCAGCACAGAAGTCTGACACCTTACCCCTAGACCGCCAGGTCACCTACTTGTGCTTAATGTCTCTTTACTCATGCGAACTAACCTCATTTCTAACAAAAGGCAGGAAGGAAGCATTTAAAGTATACCTTGATTTACTTACGAACACATAAAAAAAAGAGTGTTTCGCGTTCAACATTGATAATCATTTATTATATTATTAGTATTGTTTTACGGATATCATTTTCGTTTTTCCATTTATTTAACGTGCATGCTTTAAACCGACTGATTATATCAACACACGACTTATAAACTAACTTTTGAGTCTAAAACAAACACAATATCCAGCCCCCCGACCGTTAATTCATCACTGTAAAAGCTAAACCCACATTTCACCAATGACAGGAGTCGATCCCGGGACCCTTATCTAAGTATTATTATTATTATTATTTATATTATTATTATTATTAGCACCGCGTCTTACTACCCGTTCGGTTTATACGCACTTACGCTAATGTGTAATGGTGGGGTGATTGTGAGATGAAATAGAGGACCTACAGTTTAACGTGGGATCCGAACCACGGTGGAGGCCTGGCATCCCACACATTCACAAGTTAGCTTATCTTAGTACATATACATGCTACCATCTGAGCTAAGGTGTTGGACTATCAAAAGTGACAGTTGTAGCTCGCATGATTTTAAAGTAACAATTTTCATTTGTCAACATTTTTAAAGCGTAACTCTCACAATGGACTGTACTGCCGATGAAGAGGAGATTATGATTCGAATTCTATTTCGACTGTACTGAGGTTTTTTCCTAAATGTTTTTTTCAATCTCCCTCCAAGCAAATGCGTGCGCACTTCATAAAAATATAACTTTACCAATCTCTAACTCGCTATCGTGATTAGTACATATGCCTATAAGCCGGACGGGTAGTAACTTGGTAATAAAAAATAAAAAGAATGATAAACTATTTATGAAAACCCACCACAGTTTAGCCGTCCGGGGAATCAAACCCCGATGTTCCTGTCATAAAATAATCAGACAAAACGAGATTGACACCTCAGCCAGCCCATTGGTGAGAGTTTTAACATTTTTTGCTTGTGACTATTCCCTTTTTTTAGGGGAAATAAATTGTATTTAAAATAACATTCAAATTAAAAACATTGAAACTAAAATTGGATTGTTCACAAAAAATATTCGTTTAGGTAAATGCTAAAAAANAATGAAACCGCAAAGGTAATTTTTTGTTAGTGACTACGAATTTGCGATGTTATTTTATTGGTAGGATTTTTTTTTTCCCTCCATAGACAGAGGGGAGAACTCTAGCGAACTGCGCATTGCATGTGTACATTTATACTTTAACGAGACTCCATCACGCATTATCGTATTGATTTGAAAAACTCAACTTCGCACTAGACATGTTAACGTTATTAAGTTTACCAGCTTGGGGTTTTTATCCCCTATAAATTTGAGTTCGGTTCACACTCTCCTACCACAGGGACTCTATGGACTTATCACCTTATAAAACAAGTCAATTTGAGTTTTATTATAATGTATTTACAATATTTTTAGCGCCGTATTTTACTACTTGTTCGATTTATACGCTTATATACTAATAATACTAATACTAATAATGGTTTTAGGGATTAGGAAGGTTATATTTAGAGGAAGTCCACCTCGCATTTACCTGGAGAGAGTGAGTGGAAAACAATTTTGAAAAAAAAAAACTCGATAAACCCGACCGAGATTCGAACTTCGATCACCCCGTCATTGATAATCTAGTCTATTGCGAGAGTAACGCGTTAGACCATGCTGCCACCGAAGCGGGTTATTTGATTACATGTACTCATTCATTTAATGTGTTAGGTATGAGGAAGGTTGAATTCAAATAAAATGTACCCACATTTGTTTGGAAGAAAAGTGGAAACCCACTTATGAAAAAACCCTCAATAAACCCTGCCGGGATTCTAACCCTTATCTCCCCGTTATTGGCAGTCGAGTAAATTGAAAGAATTATGCTTTAGACCAAGGATGGGAAACCTGTGACTTCTTGAGGGGTTTGATCCGGCCTCATAGCTCACTTTTCTAATCAATTATGTATCTTCATTGTTTAAAAATTAACATTCTCCAACGTCGTGTATTTAATTAATTAAAATAAAATGTTATTATTAAATCATAATGTTTGAAAAAAATTAACTGCTCTTATCGATATATTCATCAATGATCGGTGCACTATCATATTTTGGCAAAATTTACTCTACAGTACATGAAGGGGGGTGTTGTGCGGCCTTATTAGGAATCCGTGGAGCGGAATACGCCTTTCCAAAGCCGATTGTTACACACCCCTGCTTTCGACTTGGCGTGCCCGAACTAGTTTTTATGATAAGGGCCACATTGAAAATTATCAGGGCTCCCAAAACCCGCATCGCAAGGCTTCAACATCGTTTTGTCTGGTTTGTCGGTGAAAAGCAGATTAGGGTTCGACTCTCGACAGGGTGTAGTTTTTTTAACTATTATTATTATTATCATCATCAGCAGCAGCACTGCTTCTTACTACCCGTTCGGGTTATACGCACTTAACGCTAATGTGTAATGGTAGGGTGATTGTGAGATGAAATGGAGGACCTACAGTTTAAACGTGGGATCTGAACCACGGTGGAGGTCTGGCATTCCTCACATTCACAAGTTTTGACTAATACACGTCTTGTCAGAGGTGAAGGAAGGGTTTGGTAATCAGATAAATCTGTGCCGGGACCAAGGATTGAACCCCGGGCCTCCAGTACAGAAGTCCGACACCTTACCCCTAGACCACCCTTTTTTCTTTTAACTAAATGATTTCTCTCTCTCTCTACACAAATTCGATCACATTTTATAAAAATCTACCTTTCTTATCTTTACCTTACTAACATAATTTTATTTTCATTGCGTCTCATGAGAAATGTAGGATTAAAAAAAAGAAAGAAACAACCACATTTGCGAGGTGGAACAGGGTAAAACAGTCTAGTTAAAAAAAAAAACTTGGTTTAGAAACCGGGCGTCCCTGTCACCGGAAAATCAAACTAAATTATCCTGACATTTAAACCACTTAACCCACTGGCGTGGGTTACTAGCGTAATTAAAATGCATACTGCACGTACATACTGGTGTAAAGTATTGAAGTGTTTTGGTCCACAACGCGTCATGGTTGTTTTTCCCCTCTTTCATTGAGGGATTTCAATGTTTGAACGTAAAGCCTCAACTTAATTCACCGTAATTATTGTTCTTTCTGCAAGACGTCCGAAACAAAGATGTATCGCCGAAATCGCGCCTTCTCTAATCCATGTCGTCCGTCTCCATCTTCCCTGCCCCCTCCTTTCCCCACTTTCCCACGTCTTTCCATTCTTATGTCGAGACAGTTTCCTGTAAAGAACACTTGATCGTGTGAACGTGATAGATCTCTAGACCTAAAAACCGACCAGGTACGAGAATGTTTCGAGATGTGCTGACTGATAGCTCACAGCTGACTTCTGACAGTCAGCATTTAGGTATATACCTAAATGCTGACTGTCAGAAGTGAAAGCTGCTAAACACATGTTTTTGCAGATCATATGGTTCAGCGTAGGGATACATAATTTGGTCTGGTAACTTTTCAGAGCTGTCAGTCAGCACCAAAGAAGCCATGGGGCTACTGTAGCTGTATTTATTTATTTAGCATCGCGCTATACTACCTACTCGGATTATACGCTTATTTATTAATTACGGTAGTGGGTTAGGAATATAGAAGGTTGAATTTAGAGGAATTGAACCCGCATTTGCGTGGAGGGAAAGTGGAAAACCATTTAAGAAACACTCCCCCCTCCCAGTTTACTCGACAGAAATTTGAACCTCGATCTCCCCGTCCTCCGCAGTCTAGCTCAACACGAAACTAACCCAATGTTTACATTAGGAATCTTTTCTGACAGCTAGTAAAAACACTAGAACTACTTTCACTTATTCATATGTCAGAGTGCCTCTTTAGTATAGTGGTCACAGTTCCTGGGTACAGAACCAGAGGTCCCAAGTTCGGTCCCCGGTGTTTCCAGAATTCTATTTGTGAAGCATTGGGTCTGAAACGGGTCCAACCTCAGCTCCATGAGGACATATGAAGAGCTACTTTAATAAATAGGTAGCGACTCTGGTCTAGAAAACTGAGAACAATGGTTGGAGGGTTCGTTGGGCTGACCACATGACACCCTATATTCGCAAATGTTAGCACTATCATCGCTAACGGGGGTGGCCGCTCAGTCGGTTAAGTTCGAACCAGACCTTAAGTATTAAAATTTGTTTTATTCATACGTCAAGTCATGTTATCTGTAGCTCTCATTTTTGGTAGATAATACATATGAAATAGCACTATTAGTATGGTTAAATGTTATTAATGTTGATAGCAAAGAAAAAATATGTTTGCATCTTCTAAAGAATCTTTCTCTTGAAAATTGGATTTTATTCAATCACCCGTAGCCTACAGATGCGGACAGAGGCATCAATCTCGTCTTGTCAGGTTTTCTAAGTTAATTAGTGGGTTGGGGGAGGGGGGGATGGTTTTTTTTAATCCAGATCGGTTGTACAGAGGTAGTTTCGATACAAATTACTTTCTCATCCCTACAGAATTAAGTGTAAATATTCCAACCACCTGAAAAGTATATATAATAAGACGTTGAGCAAGCATTGCCAACTAATGTGCTCGGGGAGATGCAATTGGAAATGGGGGAGGGGGTGTTTTTTAAATAATAGAAAATATTTTTTATATGCTGTTGTTTAATTATGTAACCTTATTTGGGACTCTCTCCCGCGACTTCGTTCGCGTTTTCACTCTTCTTTTTTTTTAATGAATCGCGCGCCACCTATTGTAAAATCCGGAAACTGAGGGTAGAATTACTCAGGTTGTTTTTCACAGGAGGGTTATGACTATTTATTCATAAAGGGAACCTCTGTGCAAAATTTCAGCTTTCTAGGTCCAAAGGTTTGGACTGGGCGTTGATGAGTCAGTCAGTGAGTCAAGACTTTTCTTTATATATATACACAGTAGCCCCATGGCTTCTCTGGTGCTGAGTGACAGCTCACAGCTCACTTCTGACAGTCAACATTTAGCTATATACCTAAATTTTGACTGTCAGAAGTGACAGCCGCTAAACACATGTTTTTGCAGATCATATGGTTCGGCGTAGGAATACATAATTTGGTCTGGTAACTTTTCAAAACTGTCAGTCAGCATCAAAGAAGCCATGGGGCTACTGTAGATAGTATTACGGGCATTCTAATCTCGTATTGTGCTCGCACGTGTGTGCCCAGAGTCTATGAAAGGTGAAATGACCTTTTTTTTTTCTTTGTTTCAGCGGTGTGTTCCCATGGAAACGGCAAACTGGTGGGGGGAGTCCGCGGCCCACCGCTCCTCCCAGCCCGGGACTTTGCCCCTCTCCGGGTCCCCCACAGGGTTCTCATACAGCCCCCGTCACAGTGAGTACTTCCTAAAACATCACATATATCTCTCTTTTTAAAGATTCCCAGCCGGTAATGCGAGGTCACATTTCCGCGTAGACCACTCAACATCTTCTTTGGACTGATTCTAATTTCGGTATAAACCGCACCGGTAGGCACATTAACACTGGTGACGGAATGGTTCGGGTTTAAATCCTGGTCAGGTGTACCTTGAGGTCCCCTCCCTCCCCCCTTTTTTTTGTGCTTCTGAATGGTTTTCCACTTTTCTTTCTAATCTTACGGCACATTTGACTGGGAGGAGCTTTGACGTTTAGGTTCCGTCACCTTATGTGTAGATTATTAGTCGCACTGTTGGCACAGGACGTTACCCATAATGCACCATATTAATTATTATTATTATTATTAGTACCGCGTCTTACTACCCGTTAGGGTTATACTCACTTACGCTAATGTGCAATGGTAGGGTGATTGTGAGATGAAATGAAGGACCTACAGTTTAATGTGGAATCCGAACCACGGTGGAGGCCTGGCATTCCTCACGTTTACAATTTGTGATTAATACACTACACCATAGTAGGTTGTCTACGCGTACTCGCAATGAGATGATCTGATGATGGTTATTATGAAGGTGTGGAGATGTTGTGAGTCTTAACCTAACTTAAGCATAATTAACCAAACTCTGGTTACAATTGGGATTATTCCCTTAAAGGGAAAAATACTAAAGGTATCAACCGGGAAGGTGGGAATAGAACTCGGGAACCCAGGTACATTGACCACTACACCACTGGGCCGGTTTCCCACTCTTTGACACCGAGTAATAAAACGAATATTAAAAAACATTTAAAAAATGTAATCCAGATATTTTATTCCAACCTTAAAACTGAGGTAAGCGTGCCATTGAAAGTTCGCGCCTTTCCTTCAGTCAGCGATACAATTACTATTTTATTGGGTAGGTTTAATTTGTTAAATAAAGTTTAAATTTAATTGTTAAACTTCAAGAATAAATTTTATAAAATGAAAGTACTTGTTTAATAACATTTTAAAAATAGAATTATACAATAAAATATCCATGCACCGTATTTTCGAGCAGCAAGATTTGATACAGACGTTAATAATGAAGTCTGGCGGTTAAAGACGGCGATTATATTTCGTATCAATAGCTCATATTTCCTTAGAGATAGCGTTTTTTTTTCAACTGCTGGATGAACGTAGCGATAGCGAAGAATTTGGGATATATTATTTATCATTTAAAAGGCAATTATCATTTTGCTTTGTTCACTATCCAAAAGTTTCTCAATAACGTTTGATATGCTACTTTTAGCTCTTTTCTTCTGAGAAACTGCGAAATTTTTCATACTCGATATTCTTTTTTGATTGAGAAATCCTTGTTTAAGATTCTTGTAATTCGTCTTAAATTGAGCTTGTTTGACTGTTGGGCAAATCTTCAGGTAAATGCTCAAATTCTTCAACGCCGATTTCGGAATTTGTTTTACTCATCAGAACACTATTGTGCAATTTTTCTGGGCAAAAATTGATCTTTGAGAAATATCATATTTTTAATATGGCCGTGGTTATTCTTTGACTGCCCCTCCTTCTTCTTCTGATATTTTCTTCGGAAATGTATTCAAGTCCTTACAAAATGTGTCCCTCAAACCTCGCCACTTATTTTTTACTGCTTCCACTGAAAATAAAATTGAAAACATTCATGGGTGATTTAGAATAACATCAAACATATTGACAGGTATACATGGAAATCTTTAATATAAATAGGAAGTCTGTCAATTTTGTAATAAGCCATAATAAATATTATTAGTCATCCTGCAGATAAATAAATAAGATAAAAACCAACGAGACCATTTTATGAATTTAGGACTATATATAATTTATTACAGGTGTATTTCTACTTGCGTGCCATTTAGGGTACTGAGCTTTTTGTACAGAATTTCACACAGGACATTACAACAAATAACTTATAAAACATTATTGTATTTAAATTTGGAACTGCTTCTTTGAGACACATTTGCCTTCACCTATTGTGGGTCATTTTAAAAACCAATTGCAAATTATTATTTTAGAAACTAGAATTTTCCTAATTGTCTCGAATGAATAGACAGGAAATAAATTCAAATCAAATCCCCTCAAAATTCACGATCTCTATACTATAATTAATAAATTGCAAATCAAATCCCCTCAAAATTCACGATCACTATACTATAATTATAAACAATATTTTTTTTATATCGTGTTACAAGATATAACTGATGCAAATGACAAGTTCATTACTATTGCTGTTGGTGCTTACGGCAAGCAAAATGGTGGATGGATATGGTCTCTTTCAAATGTTGTGCCCAACTCCTTGGACCGCCAGGTCCTGGATACAACGCATCTGACCCTCGTGAATCTTAACTGTCCGACGCGTATTTCCACTTAGCCAAATGCAAGGATCATCTAAGAAAGACACACTCAGTGCTTTCCTAAACTTTATTATTGTCGTATTGTACAAATTCATCCTTCGTTATACACTCTGGATGATCACCAACAGGTCGCATCCACGAGGCTAATTGAGCGTGGCTTACGATCCCCTCTCTGGACTCAACAAGTCCACTCCCTAGTTTTGCTACAAGTCAACTACTATTTCAAGTGATCTCTTAATTCAAGTGCCCGAGCTCGAACCGCTAACCCTCTAAACTCGCTGCGCAACTCTACGCCAGCGCCGTCTGGAAGTGACGTCATTACAGCTCGAATTAAAATACTAGCCTGGTGCCAACCTAACCGGCACAATGTTTATAAACGCTTGGAAACAAATGGTGTACTTTTAATATTGCTAAGTAATTAACATATTCCACCAACATACATGTCTGTTACCTCTGTATTGTTAGGTAATGAAGCCTATGAAGTCATATTTACTAAAACCATAATATAGACAAAATCTAGGGGATGAAGAATGGATTTTCAATTATAGGCTATCCAAAGCTTGGCGTCGCATTGATTGTGGATTTGGAATATTAACTGTCAAACGGAGAATTCTATAAACTGAATTGAAAATTGATCCAGAAAACGTCGATATTTTAGTATTATTATTATTATTATTATTATTATCATCACCGCGTCTTACTACCCGTTCGGGTTATACGCACTTACGCTAATGTGTAATGGTAGGGTGATTGTGAGATGAAATGAAGGACCTACAGTATAACGTGGAATCCGAACCACGGTGGAGGCCTGGCATTCCTCACATTCACAAGATGTCTTGTCAGAGGTGAAGGAAGGGTTTGGTAATCAGATAAATCTTTGCCGGGATCGAGGATTGAACCCCGGCCGCCAGCATAGAAGTCTGACACCTTACCCCTAGACCGCCAGGTCACCAGAAATTTACTAAGATTTCAACTAAAATAAAGTTTTTACTTAGGACTTTCTTAGACTGTATTTTTTTTATTTTTATGAGTTCTGCATTCAAGATGAAAACTAAGTTCAACACGGTAACACATAAATAAAACTATATTCGCTCACGTCAACATAGATTTCCACCCCCATTCTTAGTCCTATTTTTTTCAAAGGGCTAAATATATATTACTTTTTTTTCAATTTGGAGCTTTTAATCAGCCGATTAACTTGCGAAAGATATTTTATAATTTTCTGATATTACCTTTTAAAATGTAGATGTAGATAACGTGAAAAAATGTAATTTTTTTTGCAGTTTTTATAGAAAAACTTTTTTATTGTCAAAATAAATCAAATATTGCTCCAATCGAAACATAGTTTGATTTTATTCACATGGTGAGATCAACAGTTTTATAATAACTGCCAAGGATGTCCTGGTATTTAATGACTTTTTTTTTTATTGGTTCATTCTAAAAGTTTCTCATCTAATGCCGCTATGCTCTTGACAGATATTCAACAAACCTTTGATAATCTCACCATCAGAAGACTATTATATTCTGTTTCAACAACACTCGTTCGGCTTTTACGCCTTGTTCAACATTTATATCTGCTCTAATTTATCTCCAGAGAGCTTATATACTGTACTCTTGTTTTGTAATGTTGGAATTTATAGGCATACAAAAAAGAAACACGATTTCGAAAAACCTGATAATAAAATATTTTAATAGTTAATTGAATCGAGATTATTTTTAAAACTAAGAATTTATTATTTTGTTTTTCTCTAAAGTTCACTGAATACATTAAAATAGGCCTATACACTAACTATGTTAAGAAAGGTGTTGACAACTAGCAGAAGGGTCTTTATTGCCAACATTGGTTAAAAGTAACTAATATCAAACTATTCGAAAATATTAACAATTTTCTTAGTTACAAGTTACTATTTTATCAATAAAATGTGCTCTCAGACGCTTTTAATAATACTTCCCTAAGGACTACTATATAATTGGCGTTTTCGTAACTCATAGAAAGAACAAATTATATTAATAAAACTATAATATTTTTTGTTTTGAGGTTTTAGGCTGTGGCAACAAATGATATTACAGTGCATGAAATAATAAATTAAAACGTATTGTATTCACATTTGTATTCACACTTGTATCTCCTTATAACTGGCCACAAAAAAAAATATATATATATATAACTTAGAAAGAAAGCTATACAAAATATTAGTTTCAAAATAAAACGCTTTTATCTTGTCAATAACACATGAACACACTTTTAGACTGTCTGGTATAACGTCATCAACCCCCCATCCCCCCATTGTTTCGGCCCTTAGCTGGTTCGCCATCTTAATGTATTAGGATAACGCAGCATTTTAGAAGTTTATTTTTAAAATCATTTTTAAATGAAAAATAGACGCTGATTCTAAAAAAAGTAATATTTTAACGGTTTTTTTAAAGTTCGTTTTTCAATAATATAAAAACGATTCAAAGAAAAAGATACCCTCTTCGATGGCCACGTGGTCTAACGTGCTACTCTAGTGTTAGACTAAACTGCTGAAGATGGGGAAATCGGGGTTCAATACCGTTAATTTTCCCTAAATTATTTTCCACTATCCTTCCACGCAAATGCGGGTGCACGTCATCTAAATTAAAAATATTCCTAATCCCTGAACCATTAGTGTAATTACTATATAGGCGTATCACCCGAACGGGTATTAAAACGTGGTGCTAAAAATAAAATAAAATAAACTTTTTTTGTAAGTTTTGACCGTCAATAAAGTAACGGTAGTTCAACAAGATCTTGCAGATCATAATGTAGTTTGGCTAACGAATATATGGTAATATTTTCTAGCTGTCACCACCTCTCCTTCCGTAGATGGGGTATAGTAATAGATTTGTAATGTAGAATAGGCTTTAGGTAACGTAGACATATTTATCAACAAAATAAATAAATTTATAACTCAAATAAGTAATGCAATATACACCAACAACTCTTCACTCTTTTAAAAACCACACAAACAATATGTTTTGTCACTCGCACTGGCGGTCACGTTGTCTAAATGTCAAGCTCATCTAGTCTAGTTTGCCGATGACGGGAAAGACTGGTTTAAAATCCTGACCAGGTTTTCTTGAGAGTGATTTTTCCTAAATATTTCTCCACTCTTTCTTCACGTAAATGCGAATTTATTTCCCCTAAATTCTACCACCCTCCTCTCTACTCAATTAGCGTAGCCTCTAAATCCGCGATTCCCAACCAGGGTTCCGCGAGCCCGTGTCCGGGGTCCAACGAGAATTTAAAAAAAAAATGTGTCTGCCCATAATTTTTGGACAGTGTTGAATTAAGTTAGGAGAACGCATATATCTGAAGAAGATGAAGAGAAGGGTGCTGGTAATTATGTTGAAAAGGAAATTAAAAATAATAATGAAAGAGTAAGTTCAAGTACTGAAGAATACCAATTTAGTAAATACAAAATAATATACACTAATTAATCTTAAGATATTTTATTTAAAAGTATAAGTTAATTATTACATACTTACCCTACTGGCTTACACGTCTATAATTTTGTAATTTACCCCTGTCTAATCTTTTATATGTCAGCCAGGTAGGGGGGTTCCCCGAGATTTTATTAGATATTTTAAGGGTCCCCCCCTTTTTTTAAAAAAAAGTTGGGAATTACTATTATAATTAAATGCTAATATACCGGATAGGTAGTAAAACGTGCAGAGGGTAAAAAAAAAATGACCTTCGGTAATAGAAAATATCTACTCCATGCATCACGTTTTACTACCAGTTCGAGCTGTCAGCATATTTACACTAATGAAAAATACACCCTTAATAAACCCGGTAAGGATTTGAACCCTGATGTCTCAGTCACCAGCCATCAAAACTATACTGTTTTGACTTACCCACTGATGTGGGAAAACAATAATTTTTTAGAGGCTTTCAAATCAAAGCTTTGACAAAATATCAGCTTCAACTTTGCTTTGAAAAAAAAAAAGTTCCCGTTTCGCTTGTAAAAATATTTACAGATAAAACACTTATTTATGTTCACTTTTGGAAATTCCTAGATATTATGTACTTTGTACTTTATCACATAGATACTAATTTGTAAAGTTTGTTTTAATGTATACCGCACCGCGTCTTACTAGACGCTGGAGTTTGGGCCTATATACTAATTACACTAATGTGTTAAGGATAAGAAAGGATTAATTCAATGAAAGTATAGCTGCATTTTCTTGGAGGGAGAGTATAAAACCATTTAGGAAAAGCCACCCTCAATATACCCGACCGAGATCGAACACCGATCTCCCTGTAATTGGCAGTCCAGTATATTGCATGAATGGCGCCTTAGACCATGCGTCCACAGAAGCAGGTTTAAAGTAATTAAATTGCGTGTTGTGATAACTGTATGTAGGCCTATCGTATTAGAACGGAATATTTCAAAAGATTGTTAAAACATTTTTTTAAATTATTACTTTAATTCAGTTTCGAGAATATTTCAATATTCAATAGAGCGTCGATAATTCGGACTAATCGGGGATCGACCCAGTCCGGATTTTCTAAAATACAGTATCGGTACCTAAAATAAAATAAGCACAGACGGTGGATACTTAAGAAAATTAAATTTTAAGTTATAAACATCTTCAGTTTATTTAAACAACAAACCTACTTTTTTATATTCTGAAAATTGAAAAATGACACCAGGACACGGAAATTGAACCCAAGAGCGTTGGCTTAGTATGACAATGCTTTGACCACTTAGCTATCCAGGATTCGTCCCGTGCCCAGGGTCATTCTTCACTCTTCACTCATATTTCAAGGCAGAGTCTATGATGGACGTGCGGAAATCTTCGGCTACAAATGTGTGATTAATTAAGATCACGAGATATCAGATAACCCAACCAACTTCGACTCAGTAGTTGACTTATTGCTGCCATTTGTACAATTATTATAATTGTGAGGGATCTTAAATTTAAGAATCAAATAACCTAAGCTATTATTTATGCAACATTAAGCCAACTACCGAGTCGAAGGTGGCTGCGTTATCTGATAGCTCGTGATTTTAATAAAAGATCGCATATTTGTAGATGACTATTTCCGCACGTCCATCACAGACTCTGACTTAAATTATGAGTGAAGAATGACGCTGAGCACGGCACGATTCCTGGATAGCTCAGTGGTTAGAGAGAGCATTGGCGTACTAAGCCAAAGGTCCCGGTTTCGATTCCCATGCTCAGGTGTTATTTTTCACTTTTCAGAATATGATATCTAGATGGAGAATTCCATACTAAAAAGCATATATAATAGCATCGGCTATTTGATACTTTTTTGTATGCTGAATATAACAAATTCTGAAGGAATATAATAAGGCAAAAATCTAACAATGAAGAAGGATGACCTGGTGGTCTAGGGGTAAGGTGTCGGACCTCTGTGCTGGGGTCCGGGGTTCAATTCCTCGGTCCCGGCACAGATTTATCTGATTACCAAACCCTTCCTTCACCTCTGACAAGACATCTTGTGAATGTGGGGAATGCCAGGCCTCCACCGTGGTTCGGATCCCACGTTAAACTGTAGGTCCTACATTTCATCTCACAATCACCCTACAATTACACATTAGCGTAGGTGCGTATAATCCGAACGGGTAGTAAGACGCGGTACTAATAATAATAATGATAACAATGATGAAGAAAAGTATTTTTTTTTTAACAAGGGTCGACTCAAAGTGTGTTTTTTGGCGGCCATGTCGCCGATATTGATACAACTATGGTTATTTTTATAAATAATATTTTTTCTTGTAGATTTGGATTTTTGACGTCTGAACTATCGACGCTCTACTGTACTTGATCCGTGTCGACATTTAATAAAAAATATTAGACTTCTTACACCCCAGATAGTATTAACAGAACAGTAAAAGAGGCGCCATTGTTGCCACTCACGAACTATTTATTTTAAGTTAGGAATCTCATGTTTTGTTGATATCTCATTGTTTCACGATGGTTTGTTTTTAGCCGGTGAAGGAGGTGAGAGGCGGGGACGGGGGTGGTGGTGGTGGGGCCCAGTACCGGCGTCCTCCGGGCCTGTCCAAGTCTGTCCGCCATAACAACACATCCAGTGTACCCCTTGACGAGCCTGCCACCAGCCGCTCTGACTGGGACATTCGAAGGTGAGGTGGAAAGAGTCGCTTATCTTAATTTGCTAATTTAAATTTTGACTAAAGTGTCAATTATTTGATCGGTGATCTTATATATCAAATCATTTATTTCATTTATCTTTTAAACGAAAAAATATCTAATTAACTATTTTATTGTCGATCTGAAAAAGATCAAATCATTATTTTGCTTCTGATCTTGAAAATATCGAATCATTTATTTTATTGCTAATCTTGATCAATTTGTTATACTTTTGATGTTTAAAAAAAATATTAACTCGAGTTTTTATGGCCGATCTTTAAAAAATAAGATCCAATCAATTATTTTATTATCGACTATAAAACGACCATGTCAATTATGAATTTTATAGCAGGTCTCAAAAAAAGACACCCAAATTCTTATTTTGATTCTGATCTTGTTTTAGTTCTTATTACATTTATTTTATCACTGATCTTTGAAATATCACTAATAATATAAAATATAATTACAATAATAATATGCCTAAATCTTAAAAAAATGGTCAAACTATTTATCTTCCCACCTCATTCATGTATATCTTTATATATAATGATACAATTAAGACTTTATGATATCTACCTCACGTAATAGTCTGAAGTTTAAAATTAGTAGCTCCTGTGCAGGAAGATGTGCCTCTGGAAGCCGGAATGTTACAATTTTAGGGTAAAAAGAGTATAAATTTAGGATAAAAAAGTGTAAAAGTTGCAAAATTGGTAAAAAGGGTAAACAGATATGGTAAAATAAAAAGCTAGACTACTTTTGGTTGGATTTAATTACAATCCTTTAACACCCAATTATTTATGCTCGGAAACTTTTTTTCTTTTTTTATTAGCACCAAAAGGCAAAAGTTAAACGTATTGTGTATAAAGAAGGACAACTTAAATCTTTTAATCTTAAAAAGAAATGTCAGCTTTTAAAACATGTTCAGATTATATCCATATTTTAACACTTGGTAGGCCTATTAGTCAGTCTACTTTCGTGTTTTGTATCACAATTTAAACCAATAAAGGTTTAATATTTAAACATAATTTTTAAGATTTGCTTACTATTCCCTGTGGTTAGTTTATTAATCTAGAAATAAGAAAACTACTTTATAAATTCCCTGTGAGAAGAAAGGATATACAGGCTAATTAAAAAATATCACATCATTTATGTTACTGTTGAGCTTAAAAAGGTGAAATCGATTATTTTATGGACATTATATTTCTTGTGACATTTTAAATAAAAACTTCATTTTTTCATAGGCCTTATAATGGTTAAATCATATATTTTATAAGTTAGTACTTTTAAATATTAAAAATATAATATTCTTATTACTGTTGATCTTCTAACGACAAGATTAACTATTTTGTTATAGATAAGAAACCAACTATTTATTTATGTGTTTAAAATTATGTAAAAAAAACTAATATTTAGGCAATAATTGTTAAAATATATTTTTAACTTCTCTATTTGCTCCTTGTGTGTTTTTCTCTATTTCCTTTCCACACTAAAAAGGATGCTTAAGATTCTTAGATAGGCCTCTTCTCATCCTTACCTATTAGATTAGATTAAATTAAATAAAATACTAAACGGTTATGTGGACATAGATTACAACTAAAAATCCAATAATATATCATGAGTAGTCAATAAATATATACATTTTTAAATCTACAAGAACAATTATCACTCTTGAAAGATGTGTGTCAATAATATCTATATACGATACTTAAACAAATCTAAAGTAGACAAATTGTATTATTGAAAACAATGTTGACTTTGTTGACTTCTTCCTCTCTTTATTTCTATCAAACTTTAAACGGAAACCACTCCCTCACTTCTGCACGGCATGTTTTGATGGAAGGAACACTTTAAATGTGAAATCCGTGTAGTTGCTTTCAGTCTCCAAGAAGTATTCCCCGCTGGGAATCGGGGAAAGGGAATACTTGGCATCGGTTTCTTTTCCAGGGAAATAGAGATCCATGGTTTTTTTTTGTGTGAACATAAGAAAAACAAAACTTTTCACATGAGTATGAACTTTTAGCGCTGTTATAAATACTTTGTATCCATTTTTCATAATTTAAAAATATTTATTGATTAAAATTATCCAATTTTAGCAGAGAGGAAAGTGAATTTCAAAGAAATGCACTAAATGTTTTGCGATAAGGGTTGATGAACCACATTGGGAGGGGGAATCTGAAATGACCCTATTTGCTATAAAAGTAAAACACGCTAAACTCACAGGTGGGATTTTAAATCCATTAAACATGTTAAAATAAATTATAATATTTTAATAATATATTTAGACACTTGTTTTTACTGTACGTATTTTAAGTGTACACTAACAAAGTGCTCTAGATCACTGATATCTAACCTGGGGTACGTGAAGACATTTTAGGGGGTACATAAAAATTTTAAAAATAATAAATATATGCTATCTATGAGCGCTTATTAGTTATTTCAGATGTAGATTATTGAATATGTATAACTTGTATTATACACTAACAACTTCAGGGATACAAAGATGAAAATAAACTCTATTTGGGGGTAAACACACAAAAAAGGTACAATACCGCTGATCTAGTGCAGTGCCTCCCAAACCTTTTAGAATTGCAACCCAATTTCTAGAACAACTAGATTTTTAAAGGAAAAAGTACTACAACAAATATGAAATTATCATGACCATCAAAGTTAGGTAAGTCACGGTCACCCACCTAACTTTGATGGTCACGAAAATTTTTAAAAAATCTACTTTTTTCTTTTAATGATTGAATATTATTTTACAAATTTATGTGCCTTATTTTTCAATATTTTTTTTTGTACTTCCACTTTTCCATTTTTCATTTATTTTTGTTTTCAAATAATTACAAAAATTTTCACATTTAAAAAACTATTTGTAACACAAAAAATCTGCTATTGACCCACAATTTGGAAACCACTGCTCTAGAGTAGAGTCTTAAGAGTTGAACTCAAAATGCCATTTTGATGGTATCTACTATGATTTTGTAGTGTAGTTACAAAATTCTATAGCAATTAATTGTCTTTCATAAAAGTATTTTCAATAATATTTCTAATAATAAATACAACCTACAAACTACTGTAACAAAGACATCCTAATCGCACATAAAAACTTGACGTTCACAACTGTTTTTAAATTGTCGTTTATTTTTTCCCCTGGAAAAAAAAAAGAAATTGAAACAGTTCTTGCCTTTTAAAGTCTTTATAACTTATGAATATTTCATGAGACTTCAAAAGAAACTTGAAGACCATAAGAATATTATAAGGAAGATAATAATTTAAAGCGTAGTAAATGTCATCAGGCTTAGAATGGTCTGGTGAGAAGTTTAAATTGTGCTACATACATTTTATATATACCTTTTCTTTGAAATAGGCTATAGCTCTCTTCCCCCAATTTTTTTAATTGTAAATTGAAAGAGTTATATAACCGCTTCAAGACCCTACTGATCACAACAGGTCCTATGCTCAACCTTTGTCATGTAAAGTCACCACAATAATATCTAAAAGGTTTGATTGTATCAAAACTGAGCAAATAATCATCAAATTGTGTTTTAACCCGGGCTTATTGATGGGGTGGGAATGTATAGAGCCCCTACCATATATATTATTAATAGTGTATCTATTTATTCCTCCTCATTGCTCGGGCTACTAGATAATTAGTATGTTAAAAAAATCATAGCACCGACAACCACAATTATGTAGGAAAAAAACCCACTTTATACATTTCTTCGAGAGGGTTTTAATGTTTAAAAAAACAATCCTGACATCTCTTTTTTGGGTGCTTGATCATGAGCAGCGATTGCAAAAAGACCTCCCCTCTCTACAAAATACTTTTGGGAACTGCCCTGCTATGAACTAAAACTGTCGGCCTTGGTGGTCTTAGGATAAAATGCTCGCCTCAGGTCTGTGGGTTCAAACCCAACCTATCAACAGATTTTTTATAAGTGATAAAAATCTGTAGCACAACTTCCTTTGGAGGGGAAGTAAATCTGTCAGTCTCATGTCAATTGTGGAATGTAAAATAAACCTGCAAAGTATGTGAAAATACTTTTCACGACAAAATTGGTAGGCCCTTTCACACTCGCTCATAGAAATTCTTGCGTACTGAAATAATCAGATGGTTCATAAAGTTCATGTTAAATATATCAAATAAAAAAAAACTAAGTTACATTTTATATATATATATATATATATATATATATATATATATATATATAC
>CABFVZ010001114.1:109005-123904 GCA_902151445.1 Timema monikensis
TCTTTCTCTATATATTATAAACTTGAAACAAAATTGTTAAAATATTTTTAACAAATTCCCCTCTATTTTTAAACCATCCTAAAATTACTTTTTATTTGTAAAAATAAAAACGTATTCCTATTTATAATGAAAAACCATTTCCAGATTACCATTTTGAGCTCAATCTTCAAGGCCAATCTTGAAAATTTTCAATTTTATGTTTGTTCTAAAGTAAAATAGCTTTAAATTTATTTATTTTAGAAAAATACATAGCCTGCCTTATTATTGGTAATTTAATATATACCCCAGACACCCATTTTGAACCAAATTGCTAAAGCCATTTTATAAATTAGTCAAATTAAAAAAGTTATCAGTAAACTACCCTTAAGTGAATTTTCCCCCAAAAACAAGTGTACTGTTATATTTGTCATGTCATATTGTACATTTTATACAAAATCACTAGAGCCATATTCAAAATATTTAATATGTTCAAAAAAACACTCATAAGCTAAGTACCCTTTTAAAAAATTTCAAGCAAAGACCAAATTTAAAGTATTATTTGGAAGTTTAAAAGTTACTTAGATATCCATTTTAAACAAAATTGTTAGATTCATTTTCATAAAATTTGGAATAAAAAATCACTTTTCACTAAACTTTCTTTATGTTGTGGTTTAGGGTCAAAATGAAAATAAAAGTCTTGAGTTATTGTTCTTTAATATTTACATATTCAGATTGAACAGAATTCATAAAATTGTTTCAAAACTGTGGCCAGGGACAGACAGACATAGGGACAAAATATTGTAAAATCCACCCTTTTTGGGTTCAGATGCACACAAAATTTTCATAATTCATCATAACCTCGAGGTTTAAAATTTTCGCGACTACAATACTTTTTCTTGATATGAGAATTGAAAGTAAAAAACAAAAACAAGAATAGTTATGTATACAACTTTCAATAAAACAATAATATGTTTTTTTTGTTTTTTTAATACTCATATCTTTCATTTTAAAGTGCACACAATGTAGTACTTAATTTAACATGAAAGTTATAAATCTTATAATGCTTGATTCCACTATTGGGAAACTTATGAGATGGAACCATAGGGTTTGTTACACATATGTACTAAATATGCTAATTAGTTAGGGATGTGGAAGGTTGAATTTTAGAGGAATTGTACTCATATTTGCATGGAGTGTGTGGAAAACCATTTAGGGAAAACCACCCTCAGTACATTCGACCGGGATTGCGATAGTGAGACTCTAACCCATGCGGCCAATGAAGTGGGTGGCCATAGTGTAGCCAGTCAAGGTAAGCCGGCCACCTTTAAGGTTAAACTGAGTGTGCTTGAATGTTGTTTCTGATACAGGAATAATATAAAACAGGTTTTAATTGATTAAATTTTATAAAAAACTATTTATTTGAGCTTTATATCATCTTTAGGATGTTAAGACTCTTCCTGATACTTAGAATCTCTTTACACTTTTGTGTTTGTGTCCCAGAAAGTGTTCCAAGATTATGTTTCTTTTAAATGAGCCTAATGATGTTTGATAAATGTTTGTGAAATGTAGTATTAATATGTTTTTTTTTATATGACCCAGGACATGGTCCAATGGAAACTCAGGAAATGAACGGATCGGGCCATCTAGTTTTATGTCTTCAGAAGCCACATTGCCACTTCTCACTCATCCTAGACTTAACGACAACGCCAAGGATATTTCGCAGTCACAACGTAACATCTCAGGTTAATTTCACAACAATTCTACCTACTACTTTGGTGATATTCATTTTGTAAAAAAAAAAAGTATATGCAATCTGATTTTCATAAGAAGGCTCGATTATTTTGAAATTGGAAACTTATATTGCCACAATGGCATGAATACAAATATTAGAAAATAGTATTTATATTCTTAATTAATTTTATAAATTATGTAAAGAGAAACTATACAGTAAGGCATGAGGAAGGAAGTATTATTAGTTTTTGATAACTTTTTAATTAATAAAACATATTTATAGACTGCCAGATTTAGTGAGTTTCATTCAATTTTGTTGATCAAATTTGGGCCACCTATAAAAATCAAGGTATATTAAGTATGATTATGTTTAAGACACAATATCTCAGTTTATGGCAAAAGTTATGTCCTCTTTCCTTTCACCCACTAATACGTACATGATTAAATTAATTTTTTTTTTTATATTATCATCAAAAGGCTATAGCATCATTTTCAAGGCTTATATGGAATTAAAGTTGTGAAAAGAATATTTTTCAATACATATTGAACGGTACAAGGATAAATAAGGGGGAAAAACAAATTTTAACTTAAATTAAGTTAGTGCTGCCATCTGTTAGACAATCATGAAACCTTTCTAATGCACTTTATATTATGGTTAAAAAAAAGTTTCTCTCTTATTTAAATTCATTGTTTGGAAAAAAAATATTTTCTGGATTTTCAGAAAAACAAACATATTTTACAATCAACATTGATATTATATAATGATAATATTAGTATTATTTTATTGTTATTGATAGTATACATAAAAAATGAAAGCTGCAGATTATATGACTTGACGTATGATTATACATGAAAATTGCTCTATCAAATAAGTTTCTTACTTTGTAAATTTAACTTGGGTTTGAATTTTGGTCATAAATTTCACACATAATGAACACATAAACCCTCATGTTTGGACGCACAGTCTAAGGCATTAGGCTCACATTAGTCTGTATTAACAGTAATGAGAGAGACCACAATCAACTTAATGTTCCCATAACATAACGGTTCTCATGTTTTTAAATAGATGCCATCTCTTAACGACATTTACTTAACTTTAATGTAACTGTCACTTAATGTAAATAAACTGTCTGATCAGGATTCATGTAACATATCGTAACAACTTGAGCAAAACACAGACAATGGATTTGAACTGTTTGAAAACAAATGGTTCACTAAAATTAAAGCCAAGTATTTTAGGCTGATTAGGCCATAAGTACATTGAATAGAAGCTTTATATGGGCACACAAAATAAAGTGAGCAAGAGGCTACGAAGTTTTAGATTCACAAAGCTTGGGCAAACTATACTAAAGAAGTCGTCTGCGTACAACATTCCAAACAAATGAAGTACTAAATAGCCCTGTTATGTGGATCGCAGAATGAGTGCCTGGTTAGAACCCGTGGTACCCTTCCTTAACTTAACCTTCACATAACGTGAAGGTTTTCTCTTTGACAACTCTTAAGCAAAGTGCATCAGGATAGCTCTTTATATATATATATATGTGTGTGTGTGTGTGTGAAAAAGTTCAAATCTAAATTGAGCAGTAGAAGAGGAAAAGGGGGGAAAGGAGAATTCCCCTTGAAATTATTTGTACCATCCCCCCCACTTTGACTTGAATAAACTCATTCCTCCCCTAGAATAAATTTGCTCCTCTCCACCCCCTTTGACTTGAATAAACTTATTCCTCCCCTAGTATAAATTTCTCCTTTCAACCCCCTTTGACTTGAATAAATTCATCCCTCCCCTAAAATAAACTTGCTCCTCTCCACACCCTTTGACTTGAATAAACTCATCCCTCCCCTAGAATAAACTTGCTCCTCTCCACCCCCTTTGACTTGAATAAACTCATCCCTCCCCTAGAATAAACTTGCTCCTCTCCACCCCCTTTGACTTGAATAAACTCATCCCTCTCCTAGAATATACTTGCTCCTCTCCACCCCCTTTGACTTGAATAAACTCATCCCTCCCCTAGAATAAACTTGCTCCTCTCTACCCCCTTTGACTTGAATAAACTCATCCCTCCCCTAGAATAAACTTGCTCCTCTCTACCCTCTTTGACTTGAATAAACTCATCCCTCACCTATAATAAATTTGCTCCTCTCCACCCCCTTTGACTTGAATAAACTTATCCCTCCCCTAGTATAAACTTGCTCCTTTCAACCCCCTTTGACTTGAATAAACTCATCCCTCCCCTAGAATAAACTTGCTCCTCTCCACACCCTTTGACTTGAATAAACTCATCCCTCCCCTAGAATAAATTTGCCCCCACCCTCTATAGATTTATTTAACTCCCATCTGATATTATTGAATATGAAGCTGATGTCCTTACATCACCCCAAAGATCTTTCAGAGTCACTAAATTTTCAAATATTTGCTGAGAGAGGACCACTTCAAATATTATCTATAATAGGCATCTGGTTCTTGGCGAAGACCCCGCTAAATATCTTCAAGGGACATTCAAATTAAAAAAAAAAAATCCTCGAGGACAAACATTCCAAATAACTTCTAGAAGAATTTAGTTTTAAATTATTTGCAAGAGAGGACCATTGAAAATAGATTAAGTTACATAGCTATACAATTTTCAAAGATTTTCTGGTGGAGAAAATTCCCAATAACTTGCAGAAGCATGCAAATTTAAAAAAAAAATCTAGAGGAGAATGACTTCAGAAAGTTTTAAGGGGCATCCCAATTTCAAAAGGTTTATTGAGGACCATTCCAAATAGCTTGTATAAAAGTCTAACTAAAAAAAATTCCAGATGAAGGCCATTCCAAATACTTTCTTGACATTTGTTGAAGGGGGGGGTGGGGGGGGGGGTGAGACCCATGCCTCCTTCTCTTTGGCTTGGGGGCGGGGGGTGTCAAAATCCTTTAAAAAATATATTTTTTTGCTATCTACTCCCTCTAAACAAATAAGGTTCCAACGCCACTGAAGTCCTGAAGTCGAGTAGTATATAGAGAGGGGGCTTATACTTTACCCCTTGTGCTGGGCTTGGTTTGAGCACCTGTTGGTTCTGGTTATGTGAACATTAAGTTGATTGTATTCCCAGCATTTGAGATGGGTCAAATCCGAATCTTCATTTTACCGCTGATCTCACAATCGAGGGTGAATCTTTGATAAGATTATTAATAAAGGAGGAAATATAAATATGATAGAATACTAGCAGTAGAAACTATAAATAGTTAATAAAGGTGTTATATTTTAAATTAACAAAATTGTCATAAATATAGTTTATTTTAAGCATTTAATTAAAAATTTTCATGTTTGGTAGATAATGTGTCAGAAAGTGTTCTCCAGAAGTTCCGCAAGAGCCTAGCGCTCAAGTTTCACAAAAAGGGCAGTAGTGGTAGCAGCGGAAGTAAGGAGACTGTCGGGGAGGAGGCAATGGAGGAGCCATCTACTGAGGAATCGCAGCGACAACTTCCCGAATCACCGCCACCACCTGCTAGAGACGACACTGCCACCGACCCAAAGTTTAAGTATGTACACACCATCACGGGTCGTTGATGACTCTGAACCAGCTTTGCCAACTGTATGATCTGGATAATACCTGTACTATTTCAGAACCTGTACGATCCAATATTGAGATATTTCTGGTGCTATCTTACAAAACAACAATATAATGCAGTAGTTATTAATGTATTATAAAAATAGGTAATGCCTAAGTTGATCATTATTGTGGACCCAAAAGTTAGTTTCATAATTGGCTTATTAACATATATTTGGAAGAAGGTACAGGAAAGGTGGATAGAAAACTTATTATAAAAAGGAACAAACACAAAATGGATTTAATAATTAAAAGAAGACCACAGTCTTCAATTTACACTGCTTCCACTAGGCAAAGAGGTATTGGCTGCCTCTTTAATAAAATCGATCGTCACCACTCAATCCCCTAAACTAGGTTATTTGTCCAGTTGCAGCATTGTAAAGTGTGAACTGTGTTCTTTTCATTATAACAGCCATATTGTGATTGTTCCCTTTTATATGTTTTATATCCACCTTTCCTGTAAAACTTTCCAAATATATATTACGAACTATCTCAAAAATAAAAATAAAAGTTTTCCTAAAGATATGCATCTGTTCACTAAGTGCATGTTTAATTATTTTGTTCGTCCATACATATAATTACAGAAATTCAAGTAGTATCCTAACAGACAAAATGCAATTCAGCTCAGGTCCGTGTACTATCGCAAGAGATGAGAGTTAGAAACCCTGCTCTGTCCTTAGAGGCTTAGTATCTATTCTGACTAGATGTATTTGGATTGTTTTTACTTTCTCATATAAGTAAAATATTGTATTCATGAATATTTTCACCCTTCAGTATTGTGATGGATCTCAACTGTTTTGTGCGTACCCGACATAAAAAATAAAAATTGGATCCAACAATATTTTCTATTCCACCGATTTTGTTTGTAATAATTATCTGAGATTTGTTTTACATAATAAATAAGAACATATGTTGGTTTTATATAAAATAATAACTTGAGTATAATTTACTAAAGACTGACTTTTGAAAATTTGAAGTTTTTTAAAACGGTTTTAACAATTTTGCCAAACATTTAAATCTTGGGGAGTGTTTCAAATTATCATAGTGATAATATGTGGTTTGGTGATTGTTAGAAATGGAGGAACGAGATGAATATATTAAAAACTAAAAGTTGAGATCTTCGAGTTGATCTCAAAACAATATCCAATAAAATTGTCTTGCAAGAGTCTTAAGGGCACAATAATTGGCATTTTAATTTAATTTATCATGCAGGCCAACTTGATTTCTGAAGGCGCCAAAGGCTTATTTATTTCGACTTCAGCCTCTCTCTTAAACTTATTTTTTGTTTTGTTCACTAGGTATTTACCTGTTTTGGCTATTTGAATATTTACACTAATGGGTTTGGAATGAGGTAGGAAGAATTTAGAAAAAATCATACTCACACTTGCATGGAGGGAAGGTGGTAAACAATTTAGGAAAACCACTTTCATTACACCCGCCCAGGATTCAAACCTTGATTTCCTCATCATCGGCAGTCCAAACTATGTGAGAGTGATGCCTTAGTACATGCGACCACCGAAGCAGGTATTAAAATGTTCCCACACTCATAGTTAAGCAGAAATTTATAAACACCTGAAACCAAGAAGGGTTTATAACATTACAGAGTTGTGCTGTTTGGCAATAGGAGAACAAACGAGGAGGAAAATACAAATGACAATATAATTTATAATTTTTGTTATGATCCCCTTTTTAAATTACAAAGGTCTAGTCTTCACTCCTAAACTGGTTTTCTTTTATTTGCCGGGCATTTAGGTCTTAACTTTAATACTTGGATTCTTGGACTTTTCCGAGTGGAAAATGTTAACTTTTAAACTATATATAAAAGTCTATGTATAGGGTAGTAAAAAATAGTTTTGTATTAATTCCAGAAAACCCCAATTTCATGTATCACTAAGGGTCTTATCAATATCTAAACTAAGTGCAACATTTATTGGCAATATCGTACCTAACTATGCATTTCCTTTAATGTTACTGACTACATATCTAAATGTCCTTAATATCAGGTGGTGTATAAAACGAGAACATTTAATCCATAACTTGTGTCCTTGGGATATACTTTAGTTTCTCTTTGGATGTTCACTATTTACTATTAGTGTTCTTGGTCATGTTAATCTTTTTTAATTGTTTTTAATATAACCTTGTATTAAGAAATTGGAAATGTACATGTTAAATTACTCTGTTTATAAATAAAATCATTATTTTTAATTTGACATTTGATAGGTTTGGCTCCCTAGTCTGGAGATCCAGCAAAGAGAGAAAGAAGGGGAAGAAGGCCGCCCGCAATGCAAAGTGCAACAGCGGAGACAGTGGCATTCAGCTGGAGGTGAGAGGTCACAGTGGGTGATTAGTTAGATGCGCCCATACTTATAAGTCCTCATATTTGTGTGTCTTTATATTCTTTCTTTCGAGCTTTTTTTTATCGCTTCCCTCTATTCTTTTTTTCCTTTCATTCTCTAGTGCCATGGTATACTTAATCTTTACTTTGCTATTTATCTTTACACTTCTCTCTTTCTTTTATCATCTTTTTCTACCTCTACTTCTATGTATTTTTTTTTTATAATCTCTTTATTTTTTCCTAGCTTCTCTTTTCCTTTTATGTTTTCTCTTTTGTGCTACTCATTCTTTTAGTGCCATTTCTCTTCTTTTATCCTTTACTTTTTCTCATAGTTCTTGTTTGCATGTTTTTAGGGCTAGCAATAAAACTGAATAAAGGGGGTGTGAGTGTTGCAACAATCTAAATCTGAGAGAAGAGCCTATATTGTTTAGGGTGAACGCATTTACTCTTTAAAGATATTTGTAGCCATAAGTGACCGACATTCACACCCCTTAACTGTCGAAAACACGACTCTCTTTAAGAAAACACCCCTTCCCCAAGAATGGTTAACTGGCTTTAGGGGAGCCTGCCTTAAGATATTAATGGAAGTATCAATATTTTTTTTTTAAACTAGGTGAGGAAAACTCCTTTAGCTAACTAAGAGAAACCATATTATGTGAGGTGCTTTGAAAGCTAAGTTTTTTTTATATATTGGAGTCCCTTTTTTGTAAGTCTAGGTGAGCATGTACTGTGTAGCAAATAAACAAAAATAGGGATCAACATTGTTAATTGTTTTCAACATGAAGCTGGCTATTAGTGTACTGGAAACAACAACAACTACTACAACTACTACAACTACAACAACTACTACAACTACAACAACAACAACAACAACAAATACTACTACTACAACAACTACTACTACAACTACAACAACTACTACTACTACAACTACAACAACTACTACTACAACTACAACTACTACAACAACTACTACAACTACTACTACAACAACTACTACTACAACAACTACTACTACAACTACTACTACAACTACTACAACAACAACTACTACTACTACTATAACAACTACTACTACAACAACTACTACAACAACTACTACTACTACAACTACTACAACAACTACTACTACAACAACTACTACAACAACTACCACTACCACTACTACTACTACTAATAATAATAATAATACTTATCACCGCATCTTACTACCCATTCAGCTTAAACGCTTAAGTACTAATTACTCTAATGGGTTAGGAGTTGGGAAAGTTGAACATAGAAGAAGTGAACCCGCATTTGTATAGAGGTAAAATGGAAAATCATTTTAGGAAAAATCGCCCCCAGTTCACCTGAGCGAGATTCGAACCTCAAGCTCCTTATCCTCAGCAGTCAAGCTCAACACGAAACCAATGTGTTAGCTAACTACGCCACCGAGGCAGGTTATACTGGAAACTCATGTTGTCACAATGGCTAAATAAAAATATTAGAATTGTATTTATATTCTTAGGCAGTTAAATTATACATCCATGCATAAGAAAGTATTATTGGAAGCTTTTAATAACTTTTTAATCAATGAATCAAATAAAACATATTTATGCAATGCCAAAATTGCAATGACATTCAATCAACGTTGGTGGTTGAAAGCAGGTTTCCTATAAAAAATCATGGTTTAGTAGCAACAATGTAGATAGACACAATCATTGGCTTAAAAGAAGTGCGGTGATGTGAATTGTATCACTTTCATAGTGTTCTAAATTGCATTTTTGAATCGGTTATTTTATTCATTATTCTCTTATGCTTATAAAATTTTAAATAATGATAAAAAATAAACGCTAATAAATAGTCGGAGTTGTTACAAAAGTGTATTGGTAACCAATAATTTAAAGTAGCTCATACAATAAGAAAAAACTTCCCTGTCATAAATCAAGATTTGTGTATGTGAGTGCATTCTTAGATTTGTGTGAGAAAAAGGGTGGATTCCCATGTATTTAATCTTAGCTATACTCTTAATTCATAACATAATAAAAGAAATTTAGAAAATTTCCCATGAGAATTTAAATAAATTCTTAAAAACTTAGTTATAACTAGTACTTATTATATTTCTCTGCAGGTTATATCATGATATCTGAAAGATGGCACTATTTACCAATTGTATATAACTTAAAAATATAAAGTTATCAATCAAGTTACAAGCGCCTTGGCATTTAAAAGAGCAACGTGACTCCAGGAGCCGAAAACCTCTAGGGGTGCTAAATACAATAATGAGACCAATATGTATATCATTTGTACAATATTGTTTCAGATTGTAGCAGGGCATGTGGCCGGAGGAGACAGTTCGGAATCTCACGACACGGACCATTTGGCGGACGACGAACCTTTGGATGAGATGGACAGTCCACCAGCTGTAAGTTAACAAGTTACTTTCATCAGATTAAAACAAAGTTTCAATTAATCCTTCGACATTGAAAAGAAGAACACAACACTTTACAGTGCTGCTCCTGAAGAAATCGATAGCTATTGCAATGATGCTTTTGTAAAATAAATAGCTAGAGGTGGGGTAATTGAGGTTTCAAGTCTTGGAGAAAGTAGAATATTTGAAATTTTATTTCAAAGTGTTGCAACCCTCTACTATCCGTCCCAGGCTATCCACATATTTCCATAAATGGGGTAGGGATGAGAAAGTTAGAAAGTGTAAAATATCTTGGAAACGTGAGTGAAGCGAAGGGGGGCATAGAGAGGATCTAATAAGAAGAGGGCAGCAGGTGGAGTTGTTCTATAGGTGTGTAAGAGACCTGCTCTGGAGACGATAAGTGGCTTTTAAATGTAAGGAGGTGTTGTACAGGACGTACTTTTAACCCATTGTCACACATACAGCAGAAATATGGACATTTAATTGAAGAGAGACTAGGAAAGTGGAGGCCATGGGAATGAAGTTTTTGAGGAGCATATTAGCTGTCGCAAGGAGAAACAAGATTAGGAATGAAGTTTTCCAGGAAAGAGTGGGTGTAAAGCTAGGTGTATATGAGATATCAGAGGAAGTTAGGTTGAAATGGTATGGTCATGTAGCAAGAATAGAAAAGGAGATAATACTAAAGAACATAATGGGGATGAAGTATATAGGAAAAGGACTGCAAGGGAGACCAATAAAGAGAAGTGAAGAGCAGATAGCAGAAAGTGTGAAAGTTAGAGGAGAGTAATGTAAGCCATTAAATAAGAAGTATGGTGGAAGGATAGAGGAAGATGGAGGTATTTAGCTAAACTGACCCAGCCACAGGCTTGAAACAGTTGATGTTGGGTAGGGATGAGGAAGGTAGAATTTAGAGATAGTATACCAGCACTTCCAAGAGTGGGGATACATTTAGGAAAATCCATCTCAATACACCCGACTCGGACTCAAACCCAAACTGCCCCGTCACCGTAAAATAAGACAAGACGAGACTGACACCGTTTTGTGAGTTGCAGACAATTTAAGTGAGGATCTCTAAGGTATGTCAATAGATTATTCTCTTTTATACATGCATAGACTTATTGTCGCTCTTTAAACACACACACTCATTTTATTAACTTAATGAATAAATTTGTACAAGAATAAGTATTGTTATATAATACTCGTATATAAGTATTTCCCATCATAAAGTTTAGTTTGATTGGTTACTGTGCGACCACTAATGCTGCTGTGTGAATGCTGTTGCATTACTTTAAAATTGATCCAACTCATTTGGTTAGCCGATGATGGTCAGTACTAGGAATACTAGTAAACATATGTATTGATAGTTCCTCTAATGGTCTAGAGGTAAGGAAGAAAGGGGGGTGGGGAACCATTTAGTAAAAACAACCATCAATAAACCCAACTGGGATTCGAATCCAGATCTCCCAGTCATCAACAGGCCAGTCTAACATGAGCACAAGAGTGACATCTTAGTCCATTCGGCTACTGAATCTGGTTAATACTTATTATGATATATTAAATATTTATGTACAAATAATAGTTTCATTGGGAAAAACCCTTCAAAAGGAAAATAACCAAATTGATCTTGCTGAAAACTGTTAAAATTAAAAGGTATTTCATTATATATAATTACATATCAGAATGTGATCTCATTTTAAGAAGGGTGGAAATGGATAATTATATATATAAAAAAAAGTCACATTTGGGTTTTAAAAACAGAGTATCTGAGCGCCGGTTTTATATATTAGGACATCATATTATAATGTTGGTATTTATACATGTGCAGGTCAGAAGAAGAGTCAATACTGGGTCAGAAAAGTCATCGTCTCGACCCCAGTCAGAAGTCATCAATCAAATACTAATCGACAAGTTCAAGGTATTCACTTGTTAATAGTAGGCTTATTGTTGTTGTTGTTATTATTATCATTCTTACTATTGCTATTTCTATTATTTTATTTATTAAAGACTTAGTCTTATATTAGCCATTATAATTAATACTACCATTAAGTTTATTTTCATTATTTTGTTGGTCTACAAGTTGTAATTACATGTAATATTAAATTTTATAAAATACTTCCTTTTGGCAGACTTGTATAGGCCTAATTATGTTGATTTAAGAATTCTTCTAGGAATCACATTTATAAAGTATAAAGCTATCAGGTTATTAGTAACTAGCAGGTTGTTTGGTGTGATATATCAAAAGTCAAATATTTCCCAAGAAAGCGCAAATATTTTCTCAAAGCATTAACATCTCACTGATAACCCCAAGTTGTGATGCTAAGTTGATCGTGTCGATCCTTACTTCAAGAAAAACAGTCGGTCAGTTGCGCGCTCTCGCTTGGCTATCAGTGGGTGTGTGATAAGCGGGAAAGTTGGAATGGAGGCAGGAAATAAAGCAGGATGTGATGCCAACACTTTGGAGACGAGCTTCTGTTTCTTGGAAACTATTTTTATAATTTGTTCTTAAATGTCTTATGCTTCAAAATGTTCACAACCTGTTCTGTGAGGTGTGTTAAAAACATAAATAAATTAATGACAGTTCATATTTTGTTGGAAAAATTTACGAACATCTCATTTTTGTGAATGCATATTTGATAGCCACTTTTATAAACTAATCATTAGTTGTGTAAGTACATTTTCAAATATATATTTACTCTAAAAGTCTTATCTACTCATAGAATTCTATTTTTAGAACACACCTTTTCTAAACAATAATTTATATATGAATCCCAAAATTAACTGTGTATTTGTGTGAACCAAAATATCCTTTATAGGAATTTAACTGACAGAAATATGTCAATTGTTAATACTTTCTGTTGATTACTTTGAGCTATCAAGCTCTATAGAGTGATATTATTTATGAAAAGAGTACATTGTATTCACAAGTCTTTAAGGCTATTTGAGACTACACGACTATTTACTGATCTATACTTATAAAATAACATGTCCTGATTGATTGACTGACTGATTCATCATCGCCGAGCGCAAACTATCAAGGCTACAAGCATGAAATTCGGACTGTATATTCATTTTGTTATGTAGGCACACACTAAGAAAGGATTTTTGAAAATTTCACCCCAAAGGGGTCAAAATAGGGGATGATAATATGTATGATAATATGTATTAAAGTCCGTCATTTTGAAAGTTACATAAACAAAATTTTGTATTTCGGTTATTGACGTAAAACAAATAAATACGTGTTTCAGGAATTTTGGAAATTTTATTTAATAAGGGATGAAAAAGGGGGTGAAAGTTTGTATCGGACTTGCATTATTTTTGATCTGAGGTCAAGTTATGGTCATCAACGTAACGTAATATTTTAAATTAATCTGTAAATACATATGTATATTTTCATATTTGTATATAATCAACTTCCACGGGAGCAAAGCCGCGGGCAACAGCTATCTACTAACTTATATTTCTTAACTATATTAATTTAACCGTATTTAACGTGAAGTCTCTAAAGTGACTGATAATATCAGCACATGATTTTTAAATTAATTTAAATATAGAACAGACTCAACATCCAGTTCCCTGGCCATCAATATATCACATTGAGAGGGGAAGGCTCAATTTCACTAATAATACATCACTAATAATACAGTTTCCAGTATTGCTAATAATCGATTTTGAGGCCCTAAATTTATTAGAGACATGCTTTTGACTAAAAGTTAGTAATGGAACTCAAGTGGCCAAATTAAAAATACCTTAATAAATTAGTGTTCTGATGTGTTTATCTTTAATCCACGATATAATATATCACACTTTTTTTTTTGTGACATTATAGGCGGACCTGCACACTCGTGCCCAAACGAGGCATCATAATGTGAGGCGGACCCATTCCGACCTGGGCGGACAGCGGATCTTTAACTGGGACATGCGAAACAGCTACCGCCGGATGTTCTCTTCACCCTCACCCATCAAGATGAGACCCCCTCGAACCAGCCCCCCGCGGCCTGCCAATACTGACACTGTCACGCTGCGCAGGTCAGACATTCCTAGATAGATACTTTAAATTTAATGTGCCTTATCAAAAATATTTCCTCCCTAGTAGTACCACCTAAATTTTATTAATTCATCTATATCCTCCACAAGGCTATAGGTATAAGGTATAGGTATAAGGTATTTACTCTACTAGAAGTTCCTAAATTGAACTTGAACTCACAAGCCATTATCTAGTGTGCCACAATATACCACTCAGACAAATCTTGATTTACATTATTTTTAAACAGGCTCTGGTGGTTGCATGGCCTAAAGCAAGCGTGTATAACT
The DNA here is from genome assembly GCA_902151445.1 of Timema monikensis. NCBI lineage: Eukaryota > Metazoa > Arthropoda > Insecta > Phasmatodea > Timematidae > Timema > Timema monikensis. The sequence goes on from CABFVZ010001114.1 coordinate 123,357, forward strand.
TGATTGGTCATGTGGACCACACTGAAAACTAAAAAATCTGAGGAGTCCACATCTTAAAAAAATATCATTATCATCACCATCTTAAGTATATAAAAAATTCACTTTAAAATTCCTTACTATCACAACAAAGAATTAAGATTTTCTTTTTCTAAGTCTTACACTTCATTTTTAGCAAAGATATGAAACCGTTTATTTGTAGCAATTGTGCGAGTCTTTATTTTTGAACAATTTTTAGAAATATAATTCTGATACATGAAGAGTAAAAATTTGGTACATCAATCTCATCTGCTTGAGTTCCCTAAATAATGATCAATTTCCAAATGTCCTAAGCCAAGACATTGTAACTATACAACATTTATAATAATATGAATCTGTCTGCATTGAATGTTTATGATTTATCGAAAGGTCGGTGGGCCGCATCGAATTGTGGATAAGGCCTCAGCATTTGACAGGCCCTGTTTGAGGCATCACTTTCAATATAGACTCCTCAATTGGTTATGATGGGGAGACAAAGTTTCGAATCTTGGTCAGGTATACTGATCCCCCCC
>CABFVZ010001114.1:123980-222409 GCA_902151445.1 Timema monikensis
CCCCCCGAGTAGTTTCTCACTTTTCCTCCACACAATGCAGGTAAATTTTCTTTACAATATACCTTCCTTATCTGTGCTCTAAACCTGTAAAATATGCAGATAGCTTAAACAATTGTGCGGTCACAGAAGAAGATAAATGTTTACCACATTTTACATTTGCCCAGACTATCTGATTATTTACTACTAGGCTAATAGGATAGGGATGGTTTTAGAGGAAAATAATGGAAAACCATTTTGGGGAAATAAAACACCTCAGTATGCTTCCATAGAGGTCATTTTTCAATTTAAATCAGATAAAATAGATATTGTAAATAAATGTTAACTGGTTTTTTGATAGAAAGCATTCATTATAACATTCATGCATTCAGTGGCAAACTTATAGTCTTGGGGCTAGTTGCTAGGTTTGTACTACTAATTAACAGTTTATATTTGGAAGAACGTATAGGAAAGGCTGATAGAAACATATAAAAGAAACGAACACAATATGGCCATTACAATGGAAAGAAGAACACAGTTCACACTTTACATTGCTGCCAATGGACAAAGAGGTAATGGTTGCCTCTTAAAGAAAATCGATCGTCACCGCCCAATCCCTCGACCTAGGTTTCATTCTATCGGAACTCATCAGGGAGGAGTGTGAAACGTGCAACGCAACTTTCTCATTGGACGGTGACGATCGATTTTCTTTAAAAGAGGCAACCATTACCTCCACCATTCCTAAACCTTCTTTCAAATACAATACAATTATCTCATAAAGCGAAAAGAGGTTTTTCTTATAAAGATAATTAACAGTTTAAGATCTTTAAAAAAAATTTCAAATAAAATATTTCTTGAATCTGATATTTTCTCAAATCCTTGAATATTTAATATCTTCAGGATTGAAGATAATATCCATAATTATACTATATTATGGGTAGAGATGGGTCGATCCCACTATCTTATGAAGCTGAATCTTGAATTTGGATTCAAATCTACATAGAATTAATCTTTAAATTAATTGTATGGGGTTTGGTTGTTAAGTTTGTTGGTGGTTCATTATCAACATAATTATATGACAAACATCATTAGTTTATAGATATTGATATTATCAATCAAATTTGATACATGCAAATCAAATGACTTGATGTATAAAAGTAATTTCAGCACTCTTTGTACACTGTCAAAAAAAGTTTTCTTCCTATCAAACTCTGACTGTGTGTGCCACTCTCAGTTCCAAGCATCGCAACGCTCGCCCCCCGCTGCGACGTTCAATCAGCCAGCCTCTGGGTATCAACGAGCTATCCCCGCTTATGAGGAGGAAACCTTGCGCCATGCCTGTGGCTCCCCGCGCCTCTTCAAGCAACGTCCCCAGTGAGGATGAGCATGATGGACGAGGAGGGACAGGTACCTCTGACGACGACATGATGTCTGACTCTGAGTCGTCCATAGCCTCGCTCACAGACAGGAAGAAGTCTTTTGAACAGGTACAAACGACGGCTCTTTTCAAAGTCATGTGTTTGTGTAATAAATTGGTTTTTATTTTTATTAATTTTTTTTGCACTGATTTGTACCTCACCATAGAAACTTTTAATTTTTTTAAATGTTGTTATTTTGTTCTTTTATCCAAATTATAATAGAATGTCTTTGTCTAACATTTATACAAGTTTAAATAACAGGAGTAAATGACACTGTCATTTCAAGTCAAAAAGATTCAGATTTGGATTTGAGATATTTTTTGCAAGTCTCCAAGTCTCTCATATACTATACAATAATTGGAAGAATTTGAAAGATTAAGATTTCAAATGTCTGGTCTCAAATTTGAACTATCTTTTCTTTTAATAACTGTGTTTCACTATCCATTTAAGTTATACACGTATATATTGATTTTGCTAATGTATTAGGGATGAATAAGGTCGAATTAGGATGAAATGTTCTTTTATTTGTGTGAAGGTAGAGTGTGGAGCAATTTATGGAAAACCACCCTCAGTGTACCAAACTGAGATTCACGCCCTAACTCCTCATCCAGCCTATTGAGAGTGATGCTTTATACCAGTGGTACACAACCCTTGGTTCACAACCTCACTTGGAGTCCTGAGCTAAAAAGGGGTTGTTATTTTATTTTTATGAATGATAAAGAGGAAACGTAATACTTCTTATAAAGGGCCTTCCTAAAAGAGGAAACCAAAAAAACAAAAAGTAGCAAATAGAAAATTGTAAATAATGATAGGCTACATAGATAGGAACATATAAAAATTAAGGACAAACACAGGAAAAGGACATTGGATGTGAATCTATATAATATTTGGAAGTATAGGAAAGGTGGATAGAAACATCTAAAAGGGACGAACACAATATGGCTTTTATAATGAAAAGAAGAACACAGTTAACACTCAACATTGCTGCCATTGGACAAAGAGGTAATGATTGCCTCTTAAAGAAAAGAAAATTGATCTTCACTGCCCAATCCCTTGACCTAGGTTTCATTCTATTGGAACTCATCATGGAGGAGTGTGAAACGTGCAATGCAACTTCCTAAAAGAGGAAAACAAATTCCTCTTTTAGGAAGTTGCGTTGCGAGTTTCACACTCCTCCATGATGATTTCCGATAGAATGAAACCTAGGTCAGGGGATTGGGCGGTGATGATCAATTTTATTTAAGAGGCAACTGCTAATGCTAATGACGGGGAGATTGAGGTTCGAATCTAGGTCAAGTGTACCGAAGATAGTTTTTCCAAAATAGCTTTCCACTCTTCCTCCACACAAATGCAGATACACTTTCTCTAAATATAACCTTCCTAATTCATAAAACTATTAGCATACTTATTACATAAGCATGTAACCTGAATGAGTATTAAGACATGGTGCTAAAAAAACTAACCAGCCTACACTGCTATTTTTTATATATGTGTGTGTACCAAAACTAAGTTTAAACTTCCAGAGTAAACTTGGCCAGTATTGAATCCTTTTCTCAGGTGTTAATAATTTTTCCATTTGGATGTTGACTCCGTCCCTAATTTTGTTACAGGCAATGGAGGAAGATTTGGTGATATTAGCGGAGGCTGTGTGGGACCACGTTGCCATGGAACAAGATGAGTTGGCGTTCAGGGCCGGTGATGTTGTAGAAGTTTTGGACACTGTCGATAAGGACTGGTGGTGGGGTGGAAGAGGGGATAAGACTGGCTGGTTTCCGGCAGCCTTTGTCAGGGTAGGTCCTTTAGGTTAATGCAAATGATTTAGATTTGTTAGGTAATATTAAGGAATCTGTTACAAAAATTGCAGAAATTTTACTAAAGGTTGGCAGAGAAATAAGTTCAGAAGTGTACGCTGAAAGTAAATAATCACACAGAAAACATTAGATATTATAATTGATCTTAATAAGATAGGTCGGTCCCGGCAAAGATTTATCTGATTACCAAACCCTTCCTTCACCTCTGACAAGACATCTTGTGAATGTGGGGAATGCCAGGCCTCCACCGTGGTTCAGATTCCACGTTAAACTGTAGGTCCTTCATTTCATCTTACAATCACCCTACAATTACACATTAGCGTAAGTGCGTATAACCCGAATGGGTAGTAAGACGCGGTGCTAATAATAATAATAATAATAATAATAATAATAATAATAATAAATAATTAATAAGATAGGGTGTAAGGAGGTCAACTGAGTAGAACTAGCTCAAGATAGAAAGAGGTGGTGTACTTTTGTAAGTGCAGCAATTAACTTTAAAGTTTCTAATGTCTTAAAGTAATTATGTAACAAATTGAATAATTTGAAATTTTTGAGCATTTTATTGACTTTGAAATGGGTTTTAGTCAGGGAAATTTAGATTTTTGGTTCATAGAAAACAGGGAATTCTTTTCATGAGATTTTGTGGCCACTCTGACTAAGAACACTTGGAAGGAAATTTTAGAAAATACAAACACATTTTTTCCAGTCAACATTGATAACAGTCTTTAGTGTTAGTGTTCTTACTTGCACCGATACTGTCAAACTGGACAGCTTCAGCTTATACTAATTGACATTTTAATACATATTATATATACACTTGCGGTACACAGAGTAAATGTACATCGCTGTTTAATGGTGCATGATATTGCATGCAGTTGCGAGTTAGTCAAGAGGACACGGTGGAGGACTGCCTTGCAGCGATGGCATCTGGTTCCACTTCGGCATCCCAGCTAAGGCGTCGGACAAGTATTTCTCTCCTCTCTAACGACCAGGTGCGGTCTAGCGTCGTGCGGGAACTAGTCAACACAGAAAGGGACTTTGTCAAGATTCTACGTGACGTCGCAGAGGTGAGTAATCCTGTCACATTTTCAACCAGAACATTCATATAATATATGAAGAGCTCCTTCGAATAGTTGAATCCTAAATCATATTTGAGGGGTAGGGGTTTGTAAAGTCCACTTTTTTTTTCAATTTGAAGCAAACTTGAATCAAACAAAGTAAACTCTCGATTATCCAAGGTGGTAAGGGAAAAAATTAGTCCGGATTAGTGAACCCCAGATAAACACAGTAATGTGCTGAATAAGTACGGTTGAATAACATTGAGTCGCTATGTTTTGTTATAAGCAGATGTTGCCACCTCCGTTCGACGACATGATAACAAATTAACAAAATTTATTTTCTGTTATTATGTATAATCAAATACAAAATTATGTTTACATTTCATGTTCTATTTTTCATACACATCTTCAGTTTTACTTGCCCGTACATTGTCTGACAATTGTATCGTCATGTGCAAGGCAGGCCTTTGATTGAAATTTTATTAAATAAATAATTGAGTATATAAACAGTCAATATATTAATTTTTTTTATTGGTGAAGCTTTGTAAATTGTTGAAGCTCGATTTCTTTATTATTATTATTTTTAAGTTGAAGATGAAATTTTTTTCTCCAGGCCAAGTTTAAGTTTTAAGCATCGCACTTCTCTAATCTTTAGTGGAATTGAATAATTGAACTATTTTTTTTTTATGTAGGGCTATTTGGTGGAATGCAAGCGGAGATTGGACATGTTCTCTTCAGAGCAGATCGACGCCATATTTTGCAACCTGGAGGAACTCCTACACTTCCAGACAATGTTCCTGGAGGACTTGGAGAACCGCGTGGACTGGGAGGCCCCTCATCGCAGCTGTGTCGGTGACTGTTTCTTAACACACGTACGTCTTTGCTCGACAACATTTTAGTAAGACTTTTTAAATATTTTATTTTGAAAATTTTTTTAGTTTATAATTTGATTCAATTTCAAGGGTATTATTTATTTATGATCATAGTCTTTCATTATTATTATTATTGTCTGATTAATAATAAATGTTACTCTTACATCTATATTTGGGTCAAAGCCGCTATTTTACGAATCCAAATCTCCAATTTACCTTCAAATCCCGAAGCCGAATCTTGGGAAAAATTATACACATAAGAGGAAATATAAATATAATAGAATGATATAAAATACAAAAATAACTAAATTATGGATTGGCTCCTAAATTCTTTGAATATTTACGGATATTCAAGATTTGAAAAGTCAAGAAAATTTCGGATTTAACGCTCAAATCCTTTATATATAAATAGTATATTTTTTAAAGTGAAATTTGTTTTTAAACTCTAGTACTGCTTATTGGGGGTTCAGAATCAATTATAATTATAGAATGAACTTAACAACCAGGCCTACAGACTAGTCATTTTACACTTAAATTTTTTCATATTACTGTTTCCCGTGTGTGGCCGGGGTCAGTTTTTATTCAAGCCATATATTTTCCTCTACCGGCTTCTTAGGACTGTCATAACTTCATACGCCTTATAACTTAAGACTAGGGCAAGAACAACATCCAGTCCTCGGCCGTTAATTTATCGATGTGAAAGGGTAAACCCATATTTTCATCAAAGATACATTTTTGACCATGCTCGGAATCGAACCGGCTTGGTAGGCAAGCATGCTGTCACGGACAGACCTAAAGTGTCGGACTTTACACTTAACTGGATGTATGAATGTAATGAATAGATAAACATATTTATAATTAATAACCTCTGTATTAGAAGAATACTAAAAAGCGGGCCTATACTGTACATGACAAATTAGAATGTCGGTTAATTGAACATAAATAAGTATTTTCACTGACAATATTTTTATTGGAAAAGCTTCATGATTGTCAAAGATGTAAAAAGAAATGTAATGTGAATTAAAGGTGATATTTTCTCAAAATCAAGTTGAATTTTTTTTAAGCTCTGCACACCCGTATAATTCATCCACATAGTAAATGTGTTTTATGCCCCTTTCCAGAGGGCAGGTTTCCGTATCTACTCGGAGTATTGCAACAGCCACCCGATGGCGACGGCCACCTTGCAGGAGTTGTACCAACACAACAGCTATAGCAAGTTCTTCGAGGCTTGCCGTCTCATGAGGGGCCTTATGGAGATTCCGCTGGACGGTTATCTTCTCACCCCGGTTCAGAGGATATGCAAGTACCCGCTGCAACTGGCAGAACTGCTCAAGTACACTAAGGTACACAAAACTGCATTTATGTTGGCCATACAATGAGCAGTGATTATACTTGAGTCAAAGAAAAGGCAATCAATCACATTCAACAGTTTTTTTTGACACTTTTTTATGTAATCATTGTACTAATCATTTAGTTGTAAAACAATTAGAGTAAGCATATAGTACAAAAAACCCCGACACCTTAGCTCAGTCGGTAGTGTGTCTGCCTACTGAGCTAAGTGTCCCGGGTTTGATTCCCGGTATGGCCGAAAGTTTATCATTGATGAAAATATGGGTTTACCCCTTCACATTGATAAATTAATGGCTGGAGACTGGATTTTGTGCCTGTCATAGTCTTAAGTTAGATTATAAGGCATATAAAGCTACGACAGGCCTAGCAAGCTGATGGTGGAAAAATATATGCCTTGAATAAAAACCAACCCAGGCCACAAACTGGAACCAGTAATGGATGTATAATTACAAAAAGCAAAGTAACAAGGTTCTCATATAATATCCTCCATGGTGTCGGCCTGTAGAGCCATACCGACAGTGGCCACCACATGTCAGCGCGAAGGTAGTGCCAACTTCTTCACATTAAGGGTGTCAAGTGGTCAGCATATCAAACCCCCTCCCCGGCTGTTAATCAAATTTCTTTCTAAAGCATTTCCGAAAGTGATAAAATTATTGTCTTGTGGTTGAGCCGTAGTTAAGTTTTATTTATAAGTATAAATGGGTTGAATCCTATGTTTCTCGAATCTTAAATTTAAATTCAAATCCTTGGATCTTTAAAGATGTACAATTTTACTTGAAGTGAAAATATTTTATTTCTAATTTAAAAAAAGTTGTTTCAAGACTTGGTGCCACTGACAAATGCTATTTTGTTTGTTCCACTTTTTTCTAGTAAATTAATTATATTAATAAAATTTCATACCTTTTTGTGATGTTGTTACAATTCCAACTACACAAGCTTATATAATTCTGTTTGACAATTGCTTAAATTTTTTATTTGAAGTCAAGGTCTTCATAAATGTATTCAATATTTTTACGAATTTTGAATACCATGGGATTCTAAGGATTAGAGGGATTTTAGATGCAAGCATCCCATATATATTTAAAATATGAGCAATTGTTTACTTCATTTTTTTCTCAATTAAGTTTTCAATCGTTTTGGTAGAGAAAAATCCTTCATAATTGGCTACCCTTCCAACAGGCTGACCATCCTGACTACGCCAAGATACAAGAGGCCCTGGACGCAATGCGGGATGTTGCTGTTCTGATCAATGAACGTAAGCGTCGTATGGAGAGCCTGGAAAAGTTGGCGGCCTGGCAACAAAGAGTCGAAGCTTGGGAGGTCAGTTGGAAAGCACGCTGTCACTCTTTTCTATGGAGAATAAGTCATTAAAAATATTAATTTAATCAAATGAAAAAAAACAGGACAAGTATTGTTAGATTATGATACGAAGAAACATTATTGTTAATTCCAAAATTTATTAAAAGAATTTGTATATATTCAACAACAAAGTAAAGTTATCTGCAGCTTTCAAAATAACACTAAAAATATAAGAATATTTTATTAATATTGGGCATAAAACGCTTGTATTTTCTAAAAGGTAAACCAAATATCAATTTGTAGGAAAATCAAGGAATAGCATCTTGATGGCAGATACCATTAAGTCTTGGTAGTAATTTTTGAACAATCTATACTCGCCTAATTTTACTCGTTTATTACTTTGGGTTTGATGTTATTAAAAAATAAAAAAAATGAAGTCTATATTATTAAAATACATACATATCGATTATTTTATTTAGTTATTTTTTTAACCACATTTCTAAGCTTGAAAAATAGGCAAATAAAAAATACTAAGTATTTAACCATAGAACTTCTTTGATTTGTTAATTTTACCTGACCCTCACTTGAGATTGCCGAGGCCTTGGTGGTCTTTTGAAGCCGATAAAAAAAACTGTAGCAGACTGTTTCTAGCATCACCTTGTAGATACCGTGAGAATGTTAACAGCAGCTAGCTTAGTATAGCGTTACCATTATTGTTTTAGGGAGAAGACCTAATTGAAGTTAGTTCCCAGTTGATCCACCAGGGTGAGGCGGTGCGAGTCACTACCGGCATGTGGACCAATAATATCACTTTGTTCCTATTCGACCACCAACTAGTTTACTGCAAGAAGGTGAGCATACATGGCTGGTTTTCCTCCTCCACATCATATTGAGCGTTCAGGTCAATTGCATCTAATTACTCAAGTGGGGTAGATTTAAGAGGAAATGTACCCGCCTTTGTGTATAGAGAAAGCAAGAAACCTTTTAGGATAAGATAGATTCATAACTGGAATCCAAACTTCAACTCTCCTTCACCAGCTAACCAAACAAGATGATGTCTTGGCGTTTAGTACGTGTGCCACCAATGCATGGAGCACAAGGAGTCTCATTGATTACTTCATTAGTTTTATGATGATGCCGTCTGTAAAATATTGCCACATAAATAATCTAAAATAAGTTGACTGATGCAAAATGTAATTATTATTATTATATAGCACCGCGTCTTACTACCCGTTCGGGTTATACGCTTTAAGTACTAATTACGCTAATGGATTAGGGATTGGGATGGTTGAATTAGAGGAAGTGAACCCGCATTTGCGTGGAGGGAGAGTGGAAAACCATTTAGGAAAAACCACCCCCAGTTCACCCGACCGAGATTCGAACCTCGATCTCCCCGTCCTCGGCGGTTGAGCTCAACAACTAGCGCGTTAGCCAACTACGCCACCAAGGCGGGTCAAAATGTAATCATTATAATTAACTGTTTCCAGCCTGTGGCCAAGTCAGTTTAGTAAAATGCCTCCATCTTCTTTTTCCTTCTTCACTCTTCCTCCTTTATTTGCTTCCATAACCCTCCTCTCACTTGCACACTTGCTGTTATCTACTCTGCCCATTTATTTCTTGCTCTCCCTTGGTGGTCTTTTTTCTACACACAGTGCTTATCCTCCATCATTCTCTATGGTATTAATTTTTTTTCTATTCCTCATTACATGCCCATACCATTTTAGCCTTGCTTCTCCTAATATCTCATATACTTCTTGTGTCCCAATTCTTTCCCAGACAACTTCATTTCTAATCCTGTTTCTTCTTGGGACAAATAACATGCTTCTCTCAAATTTCATCCCCATATATTAGACATAATAATCATCATCATTATCAACTGTTTCTAGTCGGTGGCAGGGTTAATTTAGTAAAATGCCTCTATCCTGCCATCATTCTTCCACCCTTGATAAATTCTAGGAGTCTAGTAGCTATTCTTTTGTTTTACAGGTACCTATTTAAAATATAAAATTTATTTGGAATAGATCACATGTCTAAATTATAGTTAAAACTAGGAAAAAAAAACCTATATATATATATTTCACTGACGCAGACATTTTCATCAGGTAGAGCATTTTATTGGCTGAACTGCATAGTTGGCTGGCAATAGTTATTTCCCTGTTCTTATTTGTATTGTACTACATAGATAGCAACACTTGGACCCAATAAATAGATAGTTATATAAAAAATATTGTAACTAGTAAATATTTTCAATCTAATACATATTTTTAAATCCCATTAAAAATAGTGTGTGTAATTTATCGCATTAAGAAATCCTTAATTCATAAAAAATATCAAAAAAGGTGAAGATGAAACATACAGGTAAACAAATCAATCTTGTAATAAACTAGGAAAACTTTAAGCTAGTGAAATAATCAACTAATTCATTTTCACTGTCAAATTTTCTTTATTAATCAGGATATCCTTAAGCGAAACACCTATGTGTACAAAGGGCGTATCGACCTAGACACGAGTGAAGTCGTCGACGTACAGGATGGAAAGGGTAACTCATTAAAACATCTATCACACAAACACACACACAAAACTATATAGTGTGGTCCAACATAAATTATTAACGGAACAAATTTAATCTATGAGATGTGGCCTAGAAATAAAATGGCCTATAAGTATGATATGAAGTATAGTTAATCACCATCCAAATAAACTTTTAGAATAAATTGAATATATTTAGATGTGTTTAGCTTACAGCTGACAAAAGAGGCAGATAGAGCAGCATAATCTATTACTTGATGAAAGTAGTCTCAAAAACCTCTATACATTTAAAATGAGGTTCTTCCTATTATAATCTGACTATATTCCTGGTTAGTTGTATATGAAAGAAGCAGGAAAGACTGAGAAGGACAAATAAAAAAGAATAAATACTTTATTTCCGTTGGCATTCTTTTCTTTTCTATCCTCATTTCATGCCCATACCATCTCAGTCTTGCTTTCTCTATTATCTCATGTACTCTCTCTCTATACCCCAACTCTTTCCTGTATGATTTCATTTTTAATCCCGTTTCTCCTCATAACAGCTAGCATGCTCCTCACAAACTTCATTTCCATGGCATCCACTTTCCTTGTCTCCCTTACATTCACTGTCCATGTTTCTGCTGCATGTGTGACAATACGTACAAAGCACCTTATACAACACTTCCTTACACTTCTAGGGCACTTCTTTTCTCCGTATCAGGTCTCTTACGCACCTATATAACAACTCTCCCAGCTGTCCTCTTCTCATTAGATCCTCCCAACTTCCATCTTTCTACTCAATTACACTTCCAAAATATCCTACATTCTGTACTTTTCTCAGTTCTACTCCATCCAACTTTTTAGCATCACAAGGGCTTATCCTCTTCCTTGTCATTTCCATCACTTCACACTTTTCAATGCTAAATCTTATCTTATACTCTCTCACTTCTTCATTCCATTTTCTTATTTCCTCTTATATCTTTTTTTTCTTCAAGATTTGGGATTTGAAGTTAAATTGGAAATTCTAACTCGTAAAGTAGTGGATTCATCCCAACTCTAAAAAAAAAAACCACAATTTCTCTGGTTTTATGGAAACAATGTGGAAACATTGTACAGTAATGTGTAATTTAAGTCTGTGCTGTATTACCTAATTGTACAGTGTTTCCACACTTCTTTCATATATTTCTAAGCCATTAGGCATTTACTAATTTTATAATATTTCTGGTTAGATATATTGAGGGTTATCAGAGACAATCAACAAACTTGGAAGACAGTAACTTCTTAGAGACTGTCTTATATCCTGTATTCTGTTCCCAGACCCACAGCTTGGTGTGACGGTGCGTCATGGCCTGAAGGTATTCAGCAGGGTGCGGGACAAGTGGTTGCTATTCTGCTGTCGCTGCGCGGTGGACAAGCAGAGGTGGCTGGAAGCTCTGGGAGAGGAGAGGAGGCTCGTGGCCCAGGACCAGAGGGACGGGCTTCAGTTCCCTCCTGCAGCCCGACAGTTGGCCCGCATGGCCGCCAGGTGTCAGAGGAGGCCGCCAAGCAAACCCAGGGGTATATATCAAATTAATAAAGAACATAAATCTCTAAATTAAAAAGAAAAACTACATTATAAAAATATTTTTGTGCGCTCTCTCTCTCTCTCTCTATATATATATATATATATATATATATATATATATATATATATATATATATAGTTACAGTGAAGGTGGAAAGAAACATAAAAGTAATATACACAAAATGTATTTTAAAATGAAAAGAACAACACAGTTTACCCTTTAAATCGCTGCCATTGAACAAAGAGGTAATAACTACCTCATTGAGAAAATCGATTATCTCTGCCCACTCCTTCGACCTAGGTTTAATTCTATTGGAACTCAGCAGGAGGGAGTATGACACATTCAACACAAATTCCCAATAAAGGAAACTACCTTTCCTGTACTTATTCCAAATTTAATACAATTATCTCATCCAGCAAAAAGATGTTTTCCTTATAGAGAAATATTAAATGGACAGTTCGCTAAACAAACACACCATTGTTTTTAGTATAAAATGAGGAACACAATTCTCTTTTTTGAATGCATATATTATATTTTCATTTCCTCCTAGATAATAACTACAGATGGGCCCCTCGAATCCACAGAATCCTGACAAGTATTTAAGATTCGAGGATTCAGTGTTTTATTGGATTCGATAGTCGAATCTTTCATCTCATAAACAAAGCATAATATTTTGATTTTTGAATTCAAAAATTACTAAGTTAGGCCTACTTGAAAAGCACAACTTAATCTGTAATCATTATTTTGTCGAATAAAAGAAATAAACATGAATAAAATCTTCTTTTTTTAAATAATAATTGTTAGGTGTAGAAAATTTAACGTGCCTAATACCCTACCCTTCCACCCCTATGGGAAACTTGGACTTAACCGTTTCAGCGCATGCTTACTTCTGAAACTTGCACCTCACGAACAATCTTGTAAATATTTTAATGAACACATTAAAGTTCTTCAAAAACTGAAAATCAAAACTATAATTACAAATAAACTCTAAATAAATAAAACAAATCATGTTTTTTAAAGATAAATAAGAACACACTACACACGATACAAATTCAGCCGCCATGACGTATATATTTACTCGCCAGCGGCGAGAGTGATGATTAAATAAACATGACTGTTAATTCTTACTACCCAAATGTTTTAATTATCTACAACTATGCCAAGAACCCCAATTTATTTCATACGATCCTTAAGTTAGATATTTTGTTGTGTTTCGTGAAAAATAAATACTGTCAACAGTTAGACACCGATAAAACTTTATTTATGCCTACCGACTTATGGATTGTATATCGATTCAGGTAATCTGATTACTTAGTAAGTGCTATCAAGTTTTAAGAATCAAATAATGATTTTGCTAATTCATAATTTGTTTTTAAATTGATTTTAACTAAGAGTTTATTATTTTTTCAAATATGTTATTGAACTAATTGTAAAATTATTCAAACGCAGTCTTGCCTAATAAAATAGGAATGAACATATTGCAAGAGTCAAAAATATGTTTGTGCTTTACATAGAATGTATTCTCAGAAATCGATATATTGCAAGAATAGAGTATGTTTCTTGCTTTCTACACAAAGAGAGATAATATAAAAGAAAATAATAATAATAAAATAATTATCATCCATACTTAGGAATTATTGAGTTCACTATTTCCAATGTATGTTTAATTGTTAAGCATGTTGTTTTAGTCTCTTTTTTTAAAAATCTGTTTGTATTTTTATTTTAGCTTTCTTATAAAAATAAATTATAATATCTCAAGATGATTAAAGTTGATCAAAAGGTAACTAGGCCTAATCTGTTTGTTTATTTCACATGTTTTTTTTTAGAAACTTAACTCATTCTATCATCACTTTTAAAAATAACTTAAAGACACTCTAATTTTTATTGATTTGATTTGTAACAATAACATAAGTCTAGATTCTTTAATTTGGCTGTATTTTAACCAGTATTTTGCAAGAGGTAGTTGGGGTTGATTAAAATTGAAATCATGATTGAAATAAATCTTAATTTACAGCTTAGCCATATATTTGATATAGGTCTATTTGTAAATCATTAAAATTTCTAACAATTTGCTAGGATTCGAGATTCGAAAATAAAATGTAGATTCAGATTCAAGAAATATTGGATTCAACCCATCTCTAATAATAACCCATTAATCTAGATTGTTAATATTATAAAGTTTAATTTATAGATAAATAAACAAATTGTATCTTTAGTAGCTGATAATTTATTAAATAACTAGCTCTGAATTACTTGTACTTTGCCTTTCTTAGTGCCATGCAAATCCAAACTCTTTTATCGCACAAGTACTTGAATAATGATTTTCAATATTGATTATTAATCACTGTATTCTCTGTGCGACAAATTTAATCACTAGTGCTTAGATTTATATTAAATCTTTTAAGAAATAATTATCTGTCTACTGTTTGGGCTACGTTCTCTCGAAGAAAAAGTACAAATTTGTTGATTCATAGGAACTACGATAATTTAAGTTGGCATAGGTTTTTGCCTCATTACTAGGGACATGCAAAGTTCGCATTTGCGATAAAACAATTTTTTACACGAATTCTACTGTTTTCACATGAATAAAACAAATTTAAGCTTTTTTATAAATAAACACAATTTCTTTGTAATTTGGCAAATACCACATCATGCAATATAATTTTCAACACGGTAACACTGGTGAAGCACTATACCAGGGCTGCCATTCATACAAATAGTATCAGTTTTTACTTAGTATATAGGTATAAAATGGATCACAGGAAAAATGAATGATTTTAGGATATTTAAACTTTTTTTATCTGAGGTTAGCATTAAAAATCATGATTTCTACCTTTACACTTTACGATACCTAAATTTCGATTCTTTGTGTACAGAACTTCAAAATATTTCACACTAGGTCCAAGCAAGGACATAAATCGATATAAACCTTGCTACAGGCGGACATGTTAGACAAAATTATATCTTAATTTTTATTCTTTTCTCCTTATTTGATAGTTGTTTAGTCATCTATGATGACATGTATCGGTGTTATTATTGTTTGGTTTAAACTCAAGTTGATAATCGATTATTTTGATATTGCTATTTGTAAGACTCGAAGGTACTGATATTGAGATATTGAGTTTGATTTTAATTTGTAATAAATAAATAAATAAAATTGTAGAATATTAGGAAAATGGTAGAGCATAAATAAAAGTAGAAACACTAGCACATATTTACACACACTTCAATATTTAGATGCTATTATTATAGCATCTTCCTCAGAAAGTTGTAGTAATTAGACTAATTAAACATGTTGCACATTTCACACTCCTCCCTGATGAGTTCTGATAGAATGAAACCTGGATTGGGCGCCATTACCTCTTTGTCCAATGGCAGAAATGTAAAGTGTGAACTTTGTTTTTCTATTCATTGTATTATTATTATTATTAGCACCGCGTCTTACTACCCATTCAGGTTATACGCTCTTACGCTAATGTGTAATGGTAGGGTGATTGTGAGATGAAATGAAGGACCTACAGTTTAACGTGGAATCCGAACCACGGTGGAGGCCTGGCATTCCCCACATTCACAAGATATCTTGTCAGAGGTGAAGGATATATTCATTGTAAAAGCCGTAGTGTGTTTGTCCCTTTTATATGTTTCTATCCACCTTTCCTATACCTTCTTCCAAATATAATAAAATTACCTAATAAAGCGAAAAGAGGTTTTCCTTATAGAGATATAATACATAGAGTTTGATATTACTAAGCTTGAAATGTTTTGTGTAGGGGTGCACGGGAATCCCGAACCCTTGGGGAAAAAATCAAGAATTTAGCTATTCCGTCTTTGTGTTCTAGCAGTTACTGCTTACTCATCATTGTTAATATATTTGTTAGACAGTCTTCTTCTTTGTTATTTAGCAAACTTGGGGGCTGGGATGGGTTTATTATAGAAAGACAAGTTGGGAAATGAATGACTAATTGCGCTCTGTCTATCAACAGTGATTTGTTAGTTTCAGCAAGTCAAAGAGCTTGAAAGAGCTTCAAAATAGGACAGATATATTCTCCTATCTTTAGAGGTGAGGAAAGGGGGAAAGTAAGTAGCTTGCCAAGGTCAACCATTTATGAGGGTGCAGCATTTCTGTTGTTTGAGAGCCCATCAAGAAGTAGAGTATAAGGGGTGTTAAAAAAATCACCTATAAGGAGTGATAAACCTAAAGAGAACATTTAAGAAAAGTAACTTTTAAGGGGTTTCATACTTCGAGCAGATTGAAGAGGTGCCAAACATTATGTTTTGTAGTATTTTTTTCCCTATGCAAATAATTAAATACAAGATACAATTTTCAAAAGAAATTGATGTTACTCTTAACACAATATATCTTGTCTTCTAAATACATGTTTAATTTTTGTTAAATTAGGTGAGGTATAAAACATGCACTATGAACCGACTGATTACATCAGCACACAACTTTTAAACTTAACTTAAATCTCAACAGATACTACATCCATCCCCTGCCGTTAATTCAGCATTGCACTACCGATTAATATTTTGGCTATTTCATCATTCATGGCTATTTCATCATTCAAACTCGGTACCATTAGGTTAGTAGACTTCCCAAAACAAATTTCAAATGTATATGTTTTTGTTTTATTTTTTTTCAGGTAAGAATTACAAACGGGACTCTGGCTACAGTGTGAGTCGAACAGAGTTGGCAGGTCCCAGTCTAGGCCCTCCACCCCCTGTGGGCTCCACTCATTCCTTGGGGCGCAAAGTGGGTACGTGGTTCACATTCGGCAGCAGCAAAAAGGGGCGGGCACTGTCTCGAGCCACTTTGTCGCATCATCGTCCAGCGTGAGATAAGGCTGAATGGTTCTAGGTTCAAGTCCTACAAATATGGCATGATGCACAATTTTTTTAGTAAAGTGTGATATTTGCGGCAGGATATTTCATAGTGTCTTGTTTCTCAAAAGCAAGAATTTATAAATAAAGTACAAGCTGTGTTAATTTATCACTCTGCATTTGGGGAACAACTTTTCTATCAGCAAGAATATGTTTTTCTTAGCTAGCAATATTTCTGCTAAAATATTGATAAAACTGGCCCTCCAAATTTTGGAAACTGTAAATAATGGAAATACTTTCTCGAAGACCAGATGTTTATTATCAAATTGTTATCACAATTGTTTTTAGACAAACTAAAATTTAAAATAAATATTATATTTTCCTCCTAAATAGTTTTTGAAGACCTACACTATAGCTTAATTTGTTTTTTGATCCAAACTTATTTAAAGATATCATAACCATTATTTTAAAATCATAATGAAACAAAAAAAAATTATTCGTGTGAAATATTAGTTCAAACTATCTGTAACGGAAATAAGACATGGGATGAAAACAATTACCTGATTTCAGGATTTGGATGTTTTTAAAGTTTGATGTGCTTTTGGAACGGTGGATTTTTGAATCGATGGACCAGAGAGGAAACAAAATCCTTGCATTTTTAATGTGAGCTCCCTGTGAGATATATTGCATTTATTCAATGATAGATTACTGAAATACAGAAAGTGAGTGTTTTTGTAATAATTTAGAGTTGTGCAGCTAGGTTTAAAAAAAAATTGAGATGCATTTGTTCAAAACGATTATAAAATTTCAACCAGCTGTGTCTTATATTGACATTTGTTTATTAAAAAGAAATCATTGCTATATGTTTCTTAGCATATCATTTCTATAAAGAAAGACAAGCTAGTGGCAATAATAAAATAGAAGATTGTTAAGTTTTAGTTTGAATCGTACGAAAACAAAATAATAATAAAAAAAGGAACTAAAAGATTCATTAAAAGACTGACATAGCCTTCTACGCTAAACTAATTTTAAAGAAGAAATTATGTACGGTGATTTAATATTAATTTATCTGATATTTATTTATTTTAGTGTAACAAGAAATAAATTTTTCTTTTAATATTGGTCCTATATCTTTTTCACCTCTTGAGATATAAATATATTTTTAACTTCTCAAAATTAGCAATCAAAATAAAGTTAATTTACTCTAATGTACAGATAAATGTTTAATAAAGGATGAATTAAAAAAAGGTAATTCCTTAACTAGACTAACTCACTATTTCATAAATATTTAATTCTGAAACTGAATATACGATATAACATAATTATGCTCATCAGTATTTGTAATTGTTAGTTGTTGTATTGTTAAAGTATATTTAAGGATGAAAATTAATTATTAAAGTTGTCAGTTTCATATAAATTTTTTAAACTAGAGATATATCAGTTTGTGATCGATATAACTAATATTTATTTTACATTGCTCTTTTGTATGTAAACTCGAGCTGGAGCTTAGATAGCTGTGGTATTCAAATAGTAAACATTGCATTGTTACTCAATATTACAATCTTACACATTCTTAAAGACAAACCAGCTATATAGTTATAGTAAAGTATTATGTACATGGCTTTTTTCCCCCTATTTATTTTACTATGCACTGTTAAAAAACCTTTTATGAATACAGTTTATTATCTTTCTTGTATTATCTATCTAAACATAATCATACTACTGTTTTACATGACATTGCCTACCAGTGACATAGCTCAGAGTCAATGTATTTACATTTTATTTGACAAGTTTTGAAGATAAAACATTGAAACAAAAACCACAAATTCTTAAATAACTTTAAAAGAAACTAGTCTTGCAAGTTCACACTAAAAAAAATAATCTTGAAATACTTTTTTTTTATGTATAGAACTTAATCTATTTAGTTTAACCATGAACATGGTCAATAGGAATCTTCCTGCCATTATTTAGATTTAAAAATTCCATTGAAGCATATGTATATCTAGATTACGAAACAGGAAAAATGTAATTTTGAATTAGAAGTCACCTATTCTGGTGCAATTATAATGAGTGTTTATATTCGTCAGTGGAAAAAGGGAAGTGTTTTCATACATTGATGTCTGAGTTTGATTGTGATTAGAGTGCTAAGTGTTTCAAGTTAAGATGCAACACACTTTGTAAAATATCTTTGAAATCACCAAGTAATCAACATCGTTAAGCAATGGTTGTTGTCATAGCCATATCAATCAGGGCTGTTTAGTTGATATGCCAAGTCTTTGACTCCAGCTCTGTTTTATCTTATTTTCTATTGCCCGACTATGACACTCTCATAAATGGCTAATGCTGTTTCCAGTCTCTGGCCAAGTCAGTTTAGTAAAATGCTTCCATTCTTCTCCTTTCACTTGCACACTTTCTTTTATCTTCTCCTTCCTCTCTTTCTTGGCCTCCCTTGCAGTCCGTTCCTTACATACTTCATTTCCATAATTTTCTTTGGCATCCTTTCCCTCTCCATCCTCATTACTTGATTGTAATAGGTTTCTTACTTCGCACCTATAGAAAACCTAATAATGATGATGATGATGATGATTAGGCTGAGTGAACTTTGTGCTTGTTATTAGAATGTTATCATTAAATCTCATTTAAATCAACAAAATCGTAATTTAGGTGCAAAATAAAACAAAATTGATTATTTGACCTTTTAAAATACAAATTATCATCAATTGTTTTGAGTAAAAGTTTGTAAAAACACGTCTAGCAAAATGTCAGTGTGTCTACTTATTAACTGTTGATAGTCGACCTTGCAATCCAACCAAGAACAACATTTTACTCTCTGAACCTAAAGAAGCTGCCGGTGGCTATGAAAGATAGTTTTAAAAATGTATTTTTGAATTTATGAGTGTTGTATTCGAACAACTTCTACTCAGCAGAATAGGTCTATACTGCCCTGAAAATTACTGTATGTGACCGATAATGTGTTCATTTTAAAAAGGGAATGTTTGGACCTACACTCTTCTGATAATTTTGTTGGCCTTTCCAGTACATTCTCCTTTCAATACTTATTGAAGTCATCCTACTCTACTAATCATCGCACCAGGTGAAAAATCACTCAAGTCAACTTTCTAAATCACAGGGTTAATTGTAAAGCCCAGCGAGAGTTCAGAGTACTTGTAAGCAAAGTAAAAATGGCACAAAAAAGCTATTTTATATTAAAAATTGAAACGAGGATATAAGGGCAAGGCCTACACATTTACCAAAAAACTGTATGCCTCGAAATTCACAATTTAAAACACACACAAAAATTATGTAATTTTCAGGGTAAACCAGCCCCCTTCTTCAGCAGAAGAGTGTAAAAAAACAGACGGTAGCATGGCTAGAGATAGTTAATGGTCACTTATATATTGTTGTTGCCTGTTTCTCGATTTATTTATTTTTGTAGTTGCCTGTTCATTAATTACTACTACTACTACTATTATTAGCACCGCTTCTTACTACCCGTGTGAGTTATACGCACTTACGCTAATGTGTAATGGTAGGGTGAATGTGAGATGAAATGAAGGACTTACAGTTTAATGTGGGATACGAACAACGGTGGAGGCCTGGCATTCCACACAGTGACTTTATTCTTGGTAGATGGACAGAATGTTGTATTTATATATTTAATTAGTGAATTATTAAATTATCTGTTATTATTTATTAATTGTTACTATTGTTTATATTGTTATATAACTGACTGACCGGTGTGGGTAGACTTGCTTGGAAGAAAACTAGATATGTTTATTTAACATAATGACTCTTCATTATTTTATAACAGATTATATTAAAAGACAGCATTTTTAAAATTTAGTATAACAATAATTACAACATTATTAATTAAATTATATTATTTACATTACTCTTTATCTTGCTATTTTTTTTGTGTGTGTAACATTTTTGAAAAGTTTCAAAATCAATAATCATTATGGTTTATATTTTTACCGCAATATACTGTAGCTCTTTTTTTCTTGGCATATTCTGATCTATCCATTCTGTATGCATTTAAATTACACAAATGTGGTATGGTTGAGGAAGGTAGAATTTAGAGAAATTTTAAATACATTTGCATGGAGGCGGAGTAAGAAACCAATAATGAAAACAGCCCTCAATACACCCAGCAGTAATCCAAACCTCAATGGCAAATCAGACCAGATGATCCTGATATTTTGTCAGAAGTTTGATACTAGTTGAGAATATATTAAAATATTAGACTAGGCTGAAAATCAAATAAATACCTAATTAAAGTAAATAGAAAACATTAAAACCATTCTAAAATACCTGTTAGAAAAGAAATTATATACACACACTTTCAAATTTGAATGTTCTTAATGAGTGGCTTATTTATCTTTCTCATGTCAAAAATACGCACATATTTTCACTCCCTAGCACTTAATGTAATTTCCCTAACTAAAGCCTGTCCCACAATATTCATAAATGTGGCAAAATGTTCGGGTTTTAGGCGACTGTCAGAAAATTGTGGGTGGTACACAAATGGTGAATGTTCAGTCGAATATTCAGGATACGAGGGGCTTCACTCTTGGAACAGTTTTTGGTCACTAATCAAAGGAAGTGAATGTTTACCTCTATTTAGGGTGGACATCCGTAAAAAGTAAGTGCTCCACAGGTTTCATGACACGAATGTAGCTGAACATTCGGGAATAGTGTGGAACCTATTTAAGGATTTTACAACACAACTTGGGGGAAGAGTGTCATATTTCACTTATTACGTATATAATTGGTGTTTGAAAAACATTAACAAAAGTGTTAATTGTTAAAATACCTGTTTGATGTGTGGATTTGATTGTTAGAATCAATTGTTATAATGTATTGTTGTGAAATAAGAGTTTCTCAATTTTAGTAATTCTTGTAAGTCAATAAATGGAATTTTTCTTGTCGTAGTGAAATTCAAGTTGCTTTTTTTTCCCTTCAATAAATTGGATTACTATCACACAATATAGGCCTAGTACCTACATAAAACTGTTTCATATTTTATATTCGATTCTTGATTCTGGTTAGATTATATTAGATAGAATTTTATAAAAATAATCATCTTAAATGTAATGAGACCTGTTAGGGAGGGATATGTGAATTTCTTTTTATAATGTGAAACAGAGCAGAGGAAGCCTTGAAAAAGGGAAAGTTAAAAATATAGTATAAATTTTATATAAAGTCTTGGACAAACCAACATAAATGCTAGAAATGTTAAAGCACTAATTATAAATATAACTAAACTTAAAAACATTCCAAATTTTATTAGGTCTTTACATATTTTCCCAAGTATTCAGTTTGATTCAGAGTGTTTTTAAGATCCGAAGGAAACTGCATCCATCAAAATATAGGCCTAAGCCATTATGTTTTGATTTTGGCTTTTCAAAAAAAAACTTTGCATACCCCTACCTTTATAGATAACTTAAATGTAACTTATTTTCTTGTGTTGCATTGTAGCTGGTGGTTTCCTTTAAAGGAAAGCTACACCTCTTTGTCCAGTGGCAGCGAATGAGTGTAATCTATGATCTTCCTTCTTTGTGAGCTATATTTTGTTTGTAAACATCCCGTTTTACTGTACCTTCCAGCATTTTTTTTTTTACACATTTTCGTCTTAGCGTTATTGTAAACAAATATTTTGAAAGAGCATGCTTATAAGGAACTAACTTGGGATGAATATGATGAACATTCTTTAAGAATAATTATTATAAACTCAATTAAGCCAAGGCCACAGGCAAAGTGTACCTGCGTTCCTTGAGCTGGGTTGAGTCCTTGGGCACTGGGGCGTGTCAGTTGCAGTTTTCAGTGATAACAGCACTTCCAAGTGAAATAACTCACAAGTTTGTCGGTGTAAAGGATTGTCAGTCAAACACAATAGTTTACATACCAGGATTCCCCCAACTCACCCTTTTACTCCCATTCAATGAACAAACCTTTTAGACAAGTAACAAGCCAACTTTATTTTAAGTTTGTTTACAACTAGACCATTTCTAAATATTCACTTGAACAAAAAAAAGGATCATTATATTCTATGTTTTCTTTGTAATTTACAATCTGAATTAGCTCAGCTTGGGGGTTGGTTTATTAACAATAAGTAACCCTATCTGCCACACATGAACTATTTGAATATTATGATAACTGTTGGAGTTCTATTAATTCCGTTAAAACGTTCATGTTTGTTTACATTTGTAGTTCACTATAACGCTGACAGATGTCTCATGAATTTAGTCTTAAAAGGCTTTTTCAAATAATAAACCGTTAGTCGTGTTCCAACCAAGCGCTGTACCGGTCATGCTATAAATTGTGTTAGCAATAGTTTATACATATTGTGTATTTCAATCACTACTCTGCCCAACAATAACATACTTATTAGGCATAGAATTATTAATAAAAACCGTTACATTTTAAAGTTATATTTGTGTTATAATTTAATATAAAAATAAACTCAATATATTTATCATTGATTTATTAACCATCCCCATTTAGGAGGGCGGAGGCCTACTTGAAACTTGCTTTGTGAAAACTGGTTTATTGACTCTAGAAGGCAAATTTTGTGTTTTCTATAGTAAAACCGTCATTAAAAGTGAACTGTTTATTTAAAAAAATGCCTGCTTGATAGAAATATTTTCACTTGGAACTGTAAGTAACGATTGATTCCCGTGTTGAAGGACTCAAGCTCCTTCAATAAGTGCAGTCATTTTAGCCTGAAGACTTGTTCTGGTGTATGTATGCCTTGTATGTTGCCATGGCTAATTGCTTTACATATTATGTTCTATTGGTCTATCAGATGTATTAAAATGAAAGAAACATTGAAGGGTATATTAAAAAGTAACATTATTTAAATACATGATATTGCACAGTGACCATTTTCTGTGAGATTCAAATGGAATGTATAAATTTGACTATTTGTAAATTATTGTAAATAATAATATTGCTGTAAGTTTATTATAAAAATATGTGTCACTATAAACACATGTTTAAACTGTGTACTTATGCAGAAGAAAGTAAATATGTTGTAAATAAAGTGGTTAAATATTGGTGACATCAGAATAGCAAAATTGTTGAGTGGATGAATACAGCTGTGAATCGCGCCAACATTTTATTGGATGTATCATGTAAATATGCCATGAAGTTTTAACTATGTGTAAATATAATTAATAATAGTTTTATAAAGTTATGCATTTTTTCTTTAACCTAAATCATTCCAAAATTACTTGTAATGAGGTAGTATGTTAAGTGTTGACTACCACTTTAGTGGTTGTATGGTTCAACATACTACTCTCACATTAGATTAGTCTTCCGATGACAGGGAGGAAGTTTGAACCTCAGTTGGGTGTACTGAGGTTGTTTTTTTTCTTTCCAAAATTGTTTTGCACTTTCCCTCCACACAAATGCGGGTACATCTCCTAAAAATAAAACCTTCCTAATCCCTAAATCCATTAGTGTAATTATTGAATAAGCATATAACCTGATTGGGTGATAAAAAAAATATTGTCTACACAGTAGAAAGTATTTTGTGTTTGTGCTTTCTACTTTCTCACTATCTTATAGGTAGAGAAAGTATTGTGAGTGTCAAAAAAAATTGAACTCGAGATTATGATGATAGTGACATTTCATGACCCCCTGAATAAAAAAAAAATATTTTTTTAAATTTTATTGTGTCTGTACCTTCGACTAGAGCCTAAACTATTTTGCCGATCGGGCTAAAACTTGGTATCTAGGGTTTTCATAGAGTTGATCCGGGGGATTTTTGGAATTTGATATCTAACCCTAAAATTAAGGATAGTTTACTGAAGAGCAAAAAGAGAAAAAAAATATTGTCTAAAAATCGGCTTTAATGATTTTGATTAAATCTCATTTATAAATATTCCAAACAAAATAGCTACTCTCAATATTTTGGCAAAATGACTTTACAGGTTCTGGTCTGATGTGTAAATTCTTTTTTTTATCATATCTCCTTAAATAAAGAGAAAATATTTTGACAAAATGCCAGGACACCCTTGACATATATTCAAGATCTGTTGATATTAGCATGCGCAGAAAACTAAACTATATGTTAATACTGGAGATATATTTGATTTATTTTGGCCAAAAAATCTCATTTCTATAAAAACTAAAAATACTCGAGCTACCTTCGACCACACGTTAACTCTTTGAGATATGAAATTACTTATCGTTGTAAATATGTAGGGCTATTTATAATACAAATCTTTTATTTGAAACATATTTTTTAACTTTTCGAACACTAAAAGTATAGTATTGCGACCTTAAAAAAATCCAACCCGAAATGTTTATGGATGTCGACGTCTCATGAGCCCCCAAACCCTGAATTTAAGAGTAGATTAATAAAAAGTGAAAATAGTAAGAATTGATTTTCTCGAAATTTGCTCTAACGATTTTGATTATAATTTGTATCCAAGCGTTGATTAAAGATCACAAATATAATTGCTATTTTCATTTTCCTACTAAAATTAATTTTAAGGTACTTTATAGAAGCGAAACTTCCGTATCTCTGCAACTATTTGAGATATTAAATAATTTATCATTGCAAAATTATAGTACTATTAAAAATAAAACACTTTTATTTGAAATATATTTTTATAAAACTAATAGTTTCTGAGAGATTCGCAAATATATTAATACAATTTTGTGAGCTTTAGTTGTAAAGATATACTACTTAAATCTTAACGCAATAATTCTCCAATGCCATAGAGTAATTAAATATTAGCAAGTCTTAAAATGCTTTATATTATTTTTCCTTTACCCTCTTAGGAGAAAGGTTTGTATAACAATGATTTATCTCCATTTTAGACTAGTCAATATTTACATTTTTTATTGATCAAAATTTATAAATGAGGAATTTAATAGCAATGCGAGGACTTGAATAATAATATTTAGCACCGCGTCTTATTACCCATTCTGGTTATACGCTTTAAGTACTAATTACAATAATGGATTAGGAATTGGGAAGGTTTAATTAGAAGAAGTGAACCCACATTTGCGTGGAGGGAGAGTGGAAAACCATTTAGGAAAAACCACCCCCAATTCACCCGACCGAGATTCGAACCTCAATCCCTCCATCCTCAATAGTTGAGCTCAACACTACAAGTGCATTAGCCAACTACGCCACTGAGGTGGGTGCGAGGACTTGAAGATGTGTAACACGCAATAAAATGTCAAAAGTTTTAATAGAAGTGTTGACCCTTGTGGACCCAATATCGATCTTTTTTTTTATTGGTCCAGACATAAAAAGGAGTGTATTAATTCTTTAAAAATAAAATTATTAAATTTAAAATCGGGAGCCACAGTTGTTTTTTTTGCATAAGTATAGTGCAATTTATGAGTGGGTTTGCTAAGTTATATTATTTCTTTTTATATATATTATGATTTTAGAGTAAATATCTCAATTTTTAAACTAGACTGGGTCGAATCCGAATCTACATTTTATTTTTGAATATTGAATCCGAATCCTAGCATTGTTAGAAATTATAATGATTTTTTATTTATTTATTTAGCACCACGTCTTACTACCCGTTCGGGTTATACGCTTTATGTACTAATTACGCTAATGAATTAGGAAGGTTGAATTAGAGGAAGTGCACCCACATTTGCGTGGAGAGAGAGTGGAAAACCATTTAGGAAAAACCACCCCCAGTTCACCTGACCGAGATTTGAACCTTGATCTCCCCGTCCTCAGTAGTCGAGCTCAACACGACAAGTGTGTTAGCCAACTACGCCACCGAGGCAGGTTATAATGATTTACAAATAGACCTACATTACAAGATACAGGCCTAAGCTGTAAGTTAAAGATTTCATTCATGCTTTCAATTTTAATCAACCCCAAACACCCCTTGAAAAATACTGGTTAAAATCCATCCAAATTAAACAATCTACACTAATATGATTGTTTAGAAATTAAATCAACCTAAAATTGAGTGTTTTTAAGTCAGTTTTACATGTATTGATAAACTGAGTTATCATCTTGAGATATAATTTATTTTGATAAGAAAATTAAAATACAAACATTAAAAAAAGACTAAAACAACAGGCTTAACAAATATACGTATTTTGGAAATAGTGATGTTCATTCCTTAGGCAAAACTTTATTTGAAGATTTTTTACAATTACTTTTATTGAAAAAAAAAATAGAGATGGGCCTCTTGAATCTTCGAATCCACCGAATCCTGACAAGTATTCGAGATTCAAGAATTCGGTGTTTTATTGGATTCGATGGTCGAATCTTTCATCTCATAATGGCCCGTCTACAACCAAACGCACCAGCTTGTCGGACTCGCAACTACGCAATAACGTAATTTTGTCTGTCTACAATAGCTTACGCAAACACAATCGTATGTCGGAACTGTAGGACCAGCTTGTCGGGAGGAGATGAAAATTGTCCATCTCTTGCATTTATGTAGTTGCGTTGGCTTGCGTTCAGCCAATCAAAAAACAAATATGGATGGACTACTAAAATTAAATAATTTGAAGTTATTTGGTCTATGACAAAAAACGATTGGAAATGTATAGTAATGAATACAGGATTTCCAATTAAAATCATGTGTATTTATCCAGTTAAATATTTTTAAAATATTTATTTCTTATTTGAAAATATTAATATGAATTTGACTTTTATAGTCATCATTGATGTTTGTTCCTATTGGTTGAAATTACGTTTTACGACTTTTCATTGTAGACAGTCTATTTTGTATTTAATAAAAGCGTAATTACGAGTGCATTTGCGATCGCATAGTTGCGAGTCCGACAAGCGGGTATGTTGGTTGTAGACTGGCCTTAAACAAAGTATAATTTTTTAATTTAAAAATTATAAGTTAGGCATAATTGAAAAGCACAACATAATCCGTAATCATTATTTTGTCGAAACAAAAGAGATAAACATGAATAATTTAATTTTTTTTAAATAACAATTGTTGGGTGTAGAAAATGTAACGTGCCTAATACCCTCCTACCCTTCCGTCACTATGGGAGTTTGGACTCAACCGTTTCAGTGCATGCTTACTTTTGAAACTTTCACCTCTACTTCTGAAACTTTCACCTCACGAACAATCTTGTGAATATTTTAATGAACACATTAAAGCTCTTCAAAAACTGAAAATCAAAATTATAATTACAAATAAACTTGAAATAAATCAAACAAATTACGGCTTTTTTTATTTTAAGCCAAATAAGAACACATTACACATGATAGTCGCCATGACTTATAATATGTTTACTCGCCAGCGGCCAGCCCGAAGACTAAATAAATATGACTAATTAATTCTTACTAGCCCACAAGTTTTAACTATCTACAACTATGCAAAGAACTCCAATTTATTTCATATCCTTAAGTTAGATATTATTTTGTCGTATTTCATGAAAAATAAATATTGTCAACAGTTATACACCGATAAAACTGTTTATCTACACTTAACGGCCTTTGTATATCGATTTTTTGCTTAGAATCGATTCAGGTAATCTGATTACTTAGTAGTGCTATCGAGTTTTAGGAATCAAATAACGACTTGCTAATTCATAATTGGTTTTTAAATATATATTTTAACGAAGAGTTTATTATTTTTTCAAAGAGGTTATTAAAGTAATTGTAAAAATATTCAAACGCAGTCTTGCCTAATAAAATAATAATGAACAGATTGCAAGAGTCGAAAATATGTTCGTTTTTTAAATAAAATGTATTCTCAGAAATCGATGTATCGCAGAAATCGAATAAATTTCTTTCTTTTTACGCTAAGATAGATAATATTATAAAGGCAAATAATAATAATACATACATACTTAGGCATTTTTGAGTTCTCTTTCCAAAATATGTTAATTTGTTAAACATGTTGTTTTACTCTTTTTTTTAAAGAAACTGTTTGTATTTTTATTTTAGCTTTCTTTTCAAAATAAACTATAATCCAAGATGATTAAAATTTGATCAAAAGTTAACTAGGCCTAATCTGTTTGTTTATTTTACATGATTTTTTTTAGAAACTTAACTCATTCTATCAACACTTTTAAAAATAGCTTAAAGACACTAAAATGTTGATTGATTTTATTTCCAAACAATCATATGAGTCTATATTGTTTAATTTGGATTGATTTTAATCAGTATTGTGCGAAGGATGGTTGGGGTTGATTAAAATTGAAAGTATGATTGAAATAAATCTTAATTTACAGCTTAGTCATATATTTTGTAATGTAGTTCTAATTGTGAATCATTAAAATTTCTAACACTTTGCTACGATTCGAACTCGATTTTGGAAAATAAAATGTAGATTCGGATTCGAGAAATAGGTGTTTCAACACATCTCTAGAAAAAAATAATAAACTCTTATTTAAAATAAATTATGAATTACCAAGTCGTTATTT
Organism: Timema monikensis; assembly: GCA_902151445.1. NCBI lineage: Eukaryota > Metazoa > Arthropoda > Insecta > Phasmatodea > Timematidae > Timema > Timema monikensis. The sequence continues at coordinate 153,046 of CABFVZ010001114.1, forward strand.
GATTTTTTAAACTCGATAGCACTTACTAAGTAATCAGATTACCTGAATCGATTCTAAACAACTAATTTATATACAATACGTATTACATAGGCCGGTAGGCGTAGATAAACAGTTTTATCGGTGTATAACTGTTGACAGTATTTATTTTTCGTGAAACACGACAAAATAATATCTTGCTTAAGGATCGTATGAAATAAATTGGGGTTCTTCACAATGATGTAGATAATTAAAACCAGTTGGCTAGTAAGAATTAAGCAGTAATGTTTATTTAGTCATCGATCTGGCCATTGGCGAGTAAACATATATGTCATGGTGGCTATCGTGTGTAATGTGTTATTATTTGGCTTAAAATTAAAAAAGCCGTAATTTGTTTGATTTATTTCAAGTTTATTTGTAATTATAATTTTGATTTTCAGTTTTTGAAGAGCTTTAATGTGTTCATTAAAATATTCACAAGATTGTTCGTGAGGTGAAAGTTTCAGAAGTAGAGGTGAAAGTTTCAAAAGTAAGCATGCACTGAAACGGTTGAGTCCAAACTCCCATAGTGACGGAAGGGTAGGAGGGTATTAGGCACGTTACATTTTCTACACCCAACAATTGTTATTTAAAAAAAATTAAATTATTCATGTTTATCTCTTTTGTTTCGACAAAATAATGATTACGGATTATGTTGTGCTTTTCAATTATGCCTAACTTATAATTTTTAAATTAAAAAATTATACTTTGTTTAAGGCCAGTCTACAACCAACATACCCGCTTGTCGGACTCGCAACTATGCGATCGCAAATGCACTCGTAATTACGCTTTTATTAAATACAAAATAGACTGTCTACAATGAAAAGTCGTAAAACGTAATTTCAACCAATAGGAACAAACATCAATGATGACTATAAAAGTCAAATTCATATTAATATTTTCAAATAAGAAATAAATATTTTAAAAATATTTAACTGGATAAATACACATGATTTTAATTGGAAATCCTGTATTCATTACTATACATTTCCAATCGTTTTTGTCATAGACCAAATTACTTCAAATTATTTGATTTTAGTAGTCCATCCATATTTGTTTTTTGATTGGCTGAACGCAAGCCAACGCAACTACATAAACGCAAGAGATGGACAATGTTCATCTCCTCCCGACAAGCTGGTCCGACAGTTCCGACATACGATTGTGTTTGCGTAAGCTATTGTAGACAGACAAAATTACGTTATTGCGTAGTTGCGAGTCCGACAAGCGGGTGCGTTTGGTTGTTGACGGGCCATAACGAGGTGAAAGATTCTACCATCAAATCCTCGAATCTCGAATACTTGTCATAATCCAAAGATTCGAGAGGCCCATCTCTATTTTTAACAATAGAGCGAGAAAGTCCATGCTTAAAGTAAGATTGAAACCTTTTAGAATAAACAGAGCCTACAGTGTAACTTTTGGATTATAAAATAAATAAAAAAATGTAAAAATGAAATTCATTCGTTAAAAAGAACCCTTAAATCGTAAAATATTAATGCTACAACTTATTTTCTACAAATACGCATGTATTGATTTAGAAGATCTGGTATAGCCAGATTTTATTTCAAGTATATTTCATAGAGGCCTTTTTTTCCTATCAAAATTCTAATTGTATATAACAAGACAGTGTATAAATACTGTACAATAATGTAAAGTACCCAAGTGATAGTGAAGGTAGCCAACTTGAGAGGATAGTTGGGTTAGGTCTAGATTGGAAAAAACACTCTTCGGTCTGCATTTCTTCTTCTCTTTTTACACTTTCACAGTGAAATATGGTTTTAATCTTAGGAAGTATTCTCTTTTCATATAAATAAACACAAAGATATAATCGAACTATATACTTGAAGAAATTGAAATATAACTGAAAAGTTGCATTGTTGCAAAACTAGTGCAACAGATTTGAGGCTTTAATAGATAAATAACATATTAAAATATTAATAATCAAACATATTTATAAGACTAACAATTGAAATAGTACAAGTCTTTTTAAAATCTTATATTCTAACCAGGGGTAGTCTGAATTTGGTTACCCATCAATGTATAAGTTCCCATAGCCTAAATTGAGAGTTATAGCAAGTTGCTGTAGCGAATGCTCTTAGTAATCTGGTGGTGTAGCTGGAGTCAAAGTCTTTATGAATTATAATTTTATAAACTCTCAGTTCAGGCAATGGGAACTTATACATCAATGGGTAGTAACTAAATGCAGACTACCACCTAAATTAAATCCAAGATTAAAAAAAACCTTCTATAATTTACTTATTGATTATTTCAATTATAGTCTCTGTCAATCTTATATATATTTTTAATTATTAATTTATTATTAATTTTACAACTATCAAGAATTCATTCTGGCAGCAATGCTCTACCACCTAGGTAATTCAGTGTTAGAGCATTGTAACACTAAGACAAAGATCCTAGGTTTGATTCTCACCTCTAGGCATAATTTTTCATCTATACACTAGAAACCATTTAATCAGTACAAAAAAAAACTTCGAGATTAATTGGCCTAAAAGTGATCATTAAATCTCAGACAAAAATATATTTTTAACAAATTGTATATTTTAGTCCTCATACTGTAAGTAAATACTTTATTTCAATGAAATATTACTTGAGTCCAATTTCTTACACCCCTAACCGAATAATTCTATTAATAATAAATTTGACCTAGTACCATCAAATTTTTGATAGTCAAGCTTCTAGTGTATTTAATTACATACATACCTAATCATGCTGTTCCCTTACAGGGTAGGCAAGAAACTACGCATATAGCTAAAAAAAACTCCTTACTTAATCCATGCTCCCTAACTTTCTCCATACTTCCCTATCCTCGCATATTCCCCATGGTAGCTACAGACAGGGAAAACCTGGAAAAGTCAGGGATTTTTAGGATGATGGAGAAAACGGAAATATCAGGGAATTTAACTAAAAATAAGGAAAAGTCAGGGAATTAAAAATATGCCTAAAATATCCCACTAATTTTGCAACTAAGCACTAAAACAAAAGTTAATAATACCTAAATAAAATAACATTTTAATTTTTAAAATAACTGATGAAACCGTTTTATGTTTAGTAGATACAAACTTTTTTTAATATGTGATCAATAATAAATAAAACTGGAAAAACTGTAAAAGTCAGTGAATTTTGTAAAATATGTTTTGTAGCCACCCCTTCGCGTCAACGGCATACATATACTGAGTCATACATCCTCTTTTATTCTTAAAACTCATTAGCTCACAACAATTTACTTAAATTAGTTTGAGTTTAGTTACAAACTTCAAATTTGGTTGAAAATAATTGTGAGAAGTAAAATTGTAAGATGATCAAAATAGATAAAAACTTGATTATTATTGAAAAAATACTCACAAAATTGAATGTATTTATTTATTACAAGAAAGTGCTTCTAACAGACAATAGATCTACATATCTTTGGTTACATAACATTTTGGAAATTTAACAATATTGGCTCACTCTACGAGGTGGAAGCACAAAGTTAACCTAATCGTGAACCATCATTAAAATCTTTTATTTACAAGTGGTCTTCATTACCCCTAAGTACATACTCTAAAGTGCCATATAAAAATAACATACATTTACAATCCTAAGATTTTAAAATAACACTTCCATTTGTAGAAGACTTTAATAATATTACTCTGACAGTTGTTTACACACAATGAGAAAATAAATAGTACATTTGTTTTAATACAATACTTTTTTTGTACAGTAGCGATAATAAAATTTGCAAAAAACAACAAAAAACTGGACATTTAAGATTATTTTATTTTTATTTAAATATTTATATGGACATTTGATTTGGTAACAAGAGGCATGGTCATAATATTAATTGACACTGAAACTCAGTGCAAATATCTGTTAGTAGAGTAAGTGAGACATTAAGGGCATGGAGGGGGGGGGGGGTTGGGGGTGTCTTTTTTANTAGTCAAGAGACCACACAGAGATGGATGGAATTGGGTCAACCCACGAGATTGAAAAACATAACATCTGTTTTATGTTTGTTAGTACAAAGTCAATCGATGGACATTAAAACATCTTTAACGATGTACAAAAAACACTTTTTCAAATACAAAAATAGTTTAGAAACAAGAATATTACAAAAAATCACAATCAAAAATTAGTACAGGCATACCCTAACTTATGATGTTACCAAGCCCCGAACTTGAGACACTTCCTTCGTAGATATGAGACCTTAGTGACACAACACTTCCACTTACATTAGTCTCTAATGATTTGCATTTCCACCCTTTTTACAAAATATAAAGTGTACAACATTTATTTTAGTTACAAATCGTTTAATTACGACATTTATGTCCGTGTATGACGATTGCAGTGCAGAACATGCATCAATAACTGGAGAAAAATATGCACTGCTTTGAGTCACGATGATTTTCGACTTAAGACACTTGTCTGGAATCTAACCTGTCGTAAGGGTGTGGTATTCTTATACGTTTTAACTATCACTCTTTCAAATTAAAAAGTTCACTTATAGAATACAGTTTAGAAGTAAACAATCATAATTAAAAATCACAAAATTTACATTTTCCTAAATGTTATTTACTATATATTCATCTTCAGAATGTTTTGAAGATACAAAGGTACTTGTGATAGTAAAAAATAAGGGAGGGTATGGCCATACTCGCAACCAGGATGCCAGAATGTCAATACAAGTTATTTATATGGGTGGTTCAGACATGCTCAATTATTCTAAAGTCACTGTAACTAGGTAGTGGGGGTAGCGCTGGATTTGGGCTGGAATCTCATGGGTTTGCCCTTGTGGCGACTGTCCTAACTCGGGCAGGACAAGAGGTTTCCCACCCCTGCCTGAGGAATGTTCTTCGTCAGGTAATTCTGGCAGAGTGCCTCCTTGTGGTGGCCCCCGGACAATGTTCAAAGGGTTTTACTCAACAGGTGGCTAAATCTCTTTCAAGGTTATCTGTGGTAGAATGAATGAAGGGGCGGGGCCCCCTTACTCGCTAAACACAAAGCAGTTGGTAGCTACTACCTTCCGGGAAAGATGGTTGGGCCATCTCCATGAGGTCTCCGCTGGGCAACTCAGATCAAAAGTCCTTTTGGGGTGATTCCTGAGACCAGGTGCCTGACCTCCTCCGAGGGGTAAATGACCCTACATGGGCATCCAGCACTCACTCGAAAGGAGGAGCCAACTCCTCCCATCAATGGAAGCTGACTAAAATGGGGTTTTCTCTGTTGTCCGGTGATGACAAAGATCACTGGGGGTCATGGGTTTATCGGTTCCTAAATTGACTGCTGCACACAGTTTACATGCGTAGCTACACTTGAAGGACACAGCTATGATGGTTTCTGTTCCCCAGATAGGTGGATGCCATATATTGACATGGAAGAAAAGTTTCCACTTTGAAAAGTTTCTGACTTATATAAGGTGCCATTAGGCAGTAGTTGTATTGTCTGACTACCGATATTTATAACAAGATTTTATGTGCTAGGATACTTTTTTTTGTAGGTGCGAGCAGGTTGTAAGTGTGGCCTTGCACTCACATATCAAATTATGAATATTTGCAACCGTCTAACATTGTTTAAAAGTCTTTAAATCCAACAATGTATTTTAAACATAAATGTAAAATGGTTGAGTGATGAAAAAAATAATTTAACAACTTTTATTTTAAATTATCATGATTTTGTGAGATCCAAAGTCCCAACTGAAATTTATACATACATACCTAATAAATAAGGATTATATTATGAAGACAAGACTTACTGAGTATTCTCTCCCCACAAATATTTATTAACATGGATTATGTACTGTGATCAAAGGAGTAGGGCTTATACTTCAATAGTCAGAAAAGTAAGTGATCTACAGTAAGAATACAATAGGAAGGACAATAATAAATTACCTGCATTGATGAGCCTGTGCATTAAATGTAAAGCTTATCTAATATAATTTTCAGGAGATGGGGAATTTGAGTTTCGAATTCGGGGGTACAGAGGCTGGTTTTTCCTAAATCGTTTGACACTCTCCTTCCATGCGATTGTTACCTTTCTCATCCGTAACTCATTAGCCCAATTAAAAACTGTTTTGTCTGGACAGGTAGTAATACATGTGATACATATTGACTAGAGAAAGACTATATAATCTTTTAGCAGTATTTATCAAATGTGACTTCTGCAGATCACATGATTCGACATACGAATATATGAAAATAGTTTAAGTAGTTTTTGTAAATGTCAGCCATTCCCTCCTATCATATGCTTACTATAGTTCCTACATCTATTTATCTTTGTACATAAATATTGCACCATTTAAAAATGAATTAGAATGTAGTGGTTGTGTTCTTGGCATATAACTAAAATAAATCAAACTGTTCATACAGAAACAAGCAGAGAGACAGATTATATGGGTACATTTATTTTTATATTTATTTCATTTTTAGTGTTATAAGTTTTCTTATATTTTAATTAAGTTAAAAAAAATGTTTCTGTCACGAGATCAAAAACAACAATCCAGTGATAAATAAACTCTTATAAGCACTGATCAATTAAAACACTAAGCCAACAAGTATAATACCCTGTGCCCTTTCTACATGACTTGAGCCCACGATTGAGCTATAACGACTGAGCAACCCCCACCGCTAGCGATGATGGTGCTAACATTTGCTAATATGGAGTGTCATGTGGTCAGAACAAAGAACCCTCTAGGCTCTAATCTTAGTTTTTTTTAGACCAAAGTCGCTACCTATTTATTCAAGTATCTCCTCGTATTTCCTCATAAAGCTGAGTTTAACCCTGTTCTGGGCCCATTGAAATACAGAAAGATTCTGGAAGCACCGGGGACTGAACCTGGAACCTTAGAATCTGTAGCCAGGAAATCTGATCACTAGACCACAGAGATGGTCTCCTGTGCCCTTATGATAGATAACATAATATTTCTTATATCCAATATTGTCACTAAAGCTTAGTATTAATTTTGATTTTTATTCACTAAAATAAGTTAAATACTAACAATTGTTATGAATGGCACTAAATTGCAAATAGTAGATCATCATTATGAATACTAGAATGCAGCAACTAAACTTTTTGGAGCCGAGACAAAAATTGCTTGGTAAGAGTGAAAATTTAACCTCGGTACACACAGCACAAAGTTGTGCTAAAAATTGTACAATATGTTGGTCACATCGATTGCACACAAGTTTAAGCTCAAGACTGTTCACATGACATATTCGGCTGCATAAAATATTATGAATAATGCAATAGTTTCTTTGCTTTTGATGGAATTATAACAGCTGGTTTATAAATCAATGATAAATATATTGAGTTTATTCTTTATATTTATTATAAAACAAATATAACCTTAAAATATATCTGTTATTATTAATAATTTGGTGCCTAATACATATGTTATCGTAATATTCAATTAGTTCACATCTGGCAGATAGGGTTATCTATTATTAACAATCCAAAAATTGTAAAATAAAAATGATCGATAGACATGTTCTATTCCTTAAAATTGTGTACAATAAGTTGTGGTAAGCAGATGATGTAAAATCTTTGGTATTCCCACGACACCATACTTAGGTTCTTTAGATATATGCCTGATAAAAGTATATTAATAAATATCTTAAACTAATTTTTGTAGTAATTCAAACAAAAACATTTAGCAGTCTTATATGATAATAGTTTTAAAATTTATTTTTAACAAAACTCCACAAGTTAACATATTTATATTTTTAAATTATCAGTATATCCAATTTGAGATCAATAATTATTTATTAGGAAAATATTAATAAAAATATAATGGCACATACATATGTTGATACAATTAAACTTCTAAAGACCAGATAATTTAACATATTATAAATATGTATAGGAACAGTACATAGTAACCAATAAAGAATAAATTTATTTAAAAAATTAAATTAGGGCTATTTTCGAAATCCCTATTTGTGTGGCCTTGCTTTGTACCCTTGAGAATTGCATTACCAAGGATGTGACTATAATCACTAAAGATGTGACCATAGTCGCCAGCCTTGCACACCCTTGGTGTTGTGTTTGATGGCCAAATATTAAAGTATTTGTTTTTACACATTTAAAGTATAGAACTTTGCTTCCCGTCATCTTAAACTATATGTAAATTGACACAGGTACAAGTTTTTATTTTTATATTAACAAGGGAAAACATACAAAGTATAACTTAATAAAACCAATAAATTAAAATGGGTCACATTTTGGTGCATAGCGCCTTGTTCATATAATAACAGTCCATAGAAGAATACACCAGCATTTTTCCTTTTCTTTTTACGGTGATAATTGTTTTTAGACCTTATTCGGCGGCCGCATAGTCTAAGGAGTCACTTGTATCAGACTGGCCTGCTGATAAAAAAGAGGTTAGAGTTCAAATCTTATTCGGGTGTACCGAGGGTGGTATTCTTTAAATGGTTTTTCAATCGCTGTCCACGCTAATGCGAGTAAACATTCTCTAAATTCAACCATCCTCATCCCTAGCTCATTACCGTAATTAGTACATATGTGTGCAGCCTGAAGAGGTAGTAAGAAGCGACACTAAAAAAAATGTATTTTGATAAATGCTATTGATTTTTATATTTACCCTCCATACTCAATCTAGGTTTAATTGTATAGTCACAGTCATTAATAACAAATCATTAATATAACTATCAATATATTATGGTTTTACAAGTGTATGTGAATGAACAGAATACCTGAAAACATAACTAACTCTAAACACACTTTATAAGTAGGTCCTAATTGGTTTTAAATGTTAAAACTTTTCATTTTATTCTTTATAATGTATATAAAATATGCCATATTTTTTCACTGACTTTTCAATTAATAGCCCTATTTCCTAAATAAATATATTTAGCTTCAACAATTGGTGTTCATCTACATCATGGACCTTCAACCTTTTGGATAACATATGTTGTATTTGTTTTAAAATCATTTAGTAGGCCGGTTTTAAGAAAAACATATAGAGTAAAAAAAAATGTATCTTTACATTTCTCATATAATAATTTATATTATATTTGGAAGAAGGTACAGGAAAGGTGAATATAAACATATAATAGGAACAAATACAATATGAGTTTTACAGTAAAAAGAAGAACACAGTAATGTAAAGTGTGAAATGTATTCTTTTCATTGTAAAAGCCATATTGTATTTGTTCCTTATATATGTTTCTATCTACTCTGTACCTTCTTTAAAATATAATACAATTAACTCATAAACCAAAAAGAGATTTTCCTCTTATAAATGTATTATATATATATATTTATATAGTAATTATTTACTAATATATTTTTATGAACCCAATTGTTTGTTTGCTAAATCTTTAGCAAGCCAGATAAAATTAGTTGGTTGGGTGTAAATTACTGACTACTGATCTGCATGATGAATGTAATTAATGACTTGGAATGAATACTGTGCGTAGGTAGATAAATGCAGGATAGCTAGGGGGAGGAGAGCATATAGAATGATGAGGGGATTACTGACAGTGGGAAGAATTAAGATTTAGTTCAGAAAGAGGTTTGCAAAGTGGTTTATGTGGAGTGTGGTGATGTATGGATCTGAGTGAGATATGGACAATAAGAAAGAGGTAACAAAAGTATTTATAGGGTTTTGAAATGTGGTTGTGGAGAAGAGTGGAAAAGGTGAAATGGATGAACAAAGTGAGGAGCGAGGGAGTTTTGAAGAGAGTATGAGAGGAAAGGAGCCTGATAAGGATGATAACGAAGAGAAAAAGTCTTGGTTGGGCCACACAATACATAGGGATTGTTTAATGAACAGGATCACAGAGGGGAAGATAAGAGGGAAAAAGAAGGTGTGGAATGCTAGCACATATCAGGAGAGGAAGAAGTTACAAAAGTATGAAAGAAGATGCTCAAGACTGAGTAAAATGAAAGATGTCCTGTCTCAGGACAGATTCACAGAAGAGGAAAAAAAGGATGGTGCAAATTTTCATATTTTTTTTTATTTTGATTGCTTGGATAAGAGATATTTTTTAAAGACTCTATATATTATTGGTCAAGATATTGGGTACATTAGGCTACACTTTTTACAAATGTTGGTAGGTAAATTTTCTTTGTCATTTAACAATACAAAAATGTGTTCTTAGCATTGTTATAACCAATAATAATATAGATATTTGAATAATACCAATATTAAGATTGTTAGTAGGTTTATAGTAGGTACATATTATAAAGTAAAAAGTACTCTCCTGAATCACAAAGGAATATCAATATTTAAAGGAACTATCAGCGATGATTGGTGCCCTCAGGAGTTTGGCAAGTAGCTTTGGATGTGGGATAGGTATTAAAAATATTCCAAGGCTTGTTTTGATTTTTGAGATTTAAATTATAAATTTAAATAGTGTTAGTGTTATAAAATGTGTTTAAGTATCATGTTGAATGGTACATAAAATTATGCTTGAACTAATTAAATTAATATAGCACAAAAAATAGAATTAAAAAAACTTTAATAAAGTGAATCTATAATTGTTAAAGCAGTCTTGAACACACGACTGACATAAAACTAAAGCATGCTCCAATATTGATCAAGAACACTTGCTAGCTCTTTTACTATTGTTATTTTTCATTGGCAGTGAGAGGCAGTTAAAATTTTGCTTTTTTTCCCTCTGCAGACAAGCTTACCCCTTACACTCATTTCCTCTCGTTCATCTCTTTGGCCATTTGAATGCCTTAGAAGCAATTTTGAGCTGGCTTCTAATAGATCCTCGTGGCGAGGTTAGACCCCTTGTTGGGCTTGACAAATACGAAGCTCAGACAAAGATGCTGCCAAAATTATAAAATATATTAGGTTTGCGATTTAAAATACATTTGTTAATATAAAAAAAAAATATTTAATTTTACTTAAAGTTGGAAATAAGTGCTTTCAATGCTCAGGCCTACATGGACTGACCACGTCTTGGAATTGTTAGTCCAAACATGGCACCAAACATATTTTAGTAGGCTATATTTAATAAATATATAAGTTTAAACTGCCTTAACCTAACAAAACATAGCCATCAATCCATCAAAAAATAAAAACATGTTTTCCTAAGATATTTTGCAATAAAATAACATATTCACAAACACACCATTTTGTGTATTTTATCCAAAATAGTTCATGAATTAGCTTAAAAGTTTATAAAATAGGTTTAAAATAAATTGATTTAACTTTTTAGAAACATTTACTGTGTTATTGTTAGATTTGAAAGTTTCATAAACTTTTACATGTCCATCCTTTAGTGAGATTTATGTTCCAAATTGTAAAACATAATAATATTAAAAAGCTTATTTATAACTGTTGTGAAAATATGAAATATTATAGCATAACAAACCTGTTCTACATAACATAAATGGTCTCTACTATAGAATAACCTGATTACTGTTTCAATTGACAATCTACAGACAAATTCTACAAAATGAATTAGTCAGACATTTTGTTCAAACCTTTCTAAACTTTATGGAAACAACAGTTTTCAAATTAATATTCTTATCCGGCCCTCTATGTCACAAAAACACCATATCTTGTATGAAACTATTTGAAACAAATGCAGTATCAATGTTTTACAATAACTGTTTAAAGCTAATATCATATAACAACATGATATTTTAATTAGTCATAAGTCAAAATAATATCTGATTTTAAATATGATTATTCTATATATTCAAAATATACATTTGAAAAATAAAAGGTTGATTCTACATATAAAGTAAAGCAGAGTTGATTAAAATTATTAAGACTGAAATATCATAATGCTGTAATTGAAAAATATATTTTGTTCATACACATCTTTGAAGCTGTCATTGATAAGTACCAGTACTCAAAAATATCTATAGTCAAAACCATAGTTTAACTAATTCATTTAGTCACCAGTGCAAAATATAGACTTTTAAAACTGTGGTTAAATTATCACTTGTCTTAGTGCGTCTACAATAGACACCATGTTTCTTTCCCAACTATTTTTCAATGTTGTTTTTAGAGAAACTTAAACATAAAGCTCATTTACAATCTGGACGCTTCTAACTTAAGTAGATTTATAAAAAAATAATTTATGTATTATGCCTGCTAAATCTCCAGTTGAGATCCTTAAATAGGATGCAATCAATAACCCTCCAATGACCAACATAGAAGGTAAGCAACTAAGAGTGTGCATCATATGCTCATCAACTCGGTCGGCTCGTAATCATAAATTTACATGAACACTATTCCACCTGGATCAATTCTGATCAATGATGAAGATAAAGAGTTGATAGGAATTCCTAATACAAAACATATTGATATATTAAATTATATTTGGATAAAAACTGCATTTAAATGATCATTTGTGACCATTTTTAAATGATTTTAGTTATATTAATTCTAATTTTAGCAAGTAGAAATATGAAATTTATAATATAAGGAACGTACTTAGCTAGAACAGCTAATTAGATTAATTGGTACAACTTCTTTATTCAAATTGAACAACATGAATTAAGAAACATAACATGAAGATAGTTTATTCAAAGAGAATCTATTATATCAAGAAATTAAGTCAATTAAAACAGGCATAATAACATTCTAAAAAATCATCAGAGAGATTGTTACATAATAAAGTTCAAAAATTAATTTGTATAAAACAAGTAAAAATGTAAATCTGTGCAAAACACTACTAAGCAGTAGCAGAATAAAGGATTAAATGATAAGTATTGAAAAGTGTAAATTAGCTAATTGACTAGATTAGAGTTATTGATATTTTAATTAAAGATTCTAAAAAATTTTGAATACCTGAGATAAAGATGCTAGGTTAATGAAGGTTATGACTTAACAAAATTAATAGGCACCAGTTTGCAACAATAATGAACTTATTGATTGAATGATTAGTTGTACTAGTAAACAGCTTAAGAATATGTTGGCAAAGGAGACGTGCTCTGTAATATTTAAGATATTTGACCAATGACAGTAAAATGATGATTGATAGAAAGTTAAAATAGTTGACTAGGTTAATATTTGTGAAACCTACACATATAAAAAACCATATACAACATAAATTCAACATGAAACATATTAAAATGAAAGTTAAGACATAACAAGCAACATAATTTCCCAATATTAATAAATGAGTGTGAAGATTTAATGTTAAAAACTTGTTATTTGGGTCAAATGGTTTCCAAAATATACTTTTGTTAACTAACAAGACAGGATTAATTGGAGATTTTACTGGAAATAGCAGCTGTGTCATTCGGTTATGTTTAATCAGCTATGATATCCTATAATTACATATATATTATATACATATAAGTTATTAATTATTATAAAAGAAGTATAACAAAACAAGAAAAAAGTTTTTTTTTGTCATTTTGAAAAGTTTGTATTAAAGTAAAGTTCCTTATCTGTGCGGTTTTAATTCATCTCCTTATAAAATTTGTTGCTACTCTTGGCTGGGTGACGGACGACATGTTTCGGCGATTACGCCATCATCAGGTCTGAGACAAACCAATTCAAAAATAGTAAATGCCCTATTTAAGTTATGATAAAGTAACAAACAAACAAATTCAAAAATCAACCTAAAATTTGAGAATACACTGACACATTAACTAAAAAACTGATGTTAAAAATAAAAAGTTGTAAAAATAAAATGAGAATGAAAATTTTAAAATATAAATTTAATTATTATGAAACACACCCCAACTATCAAGCTTACCTTTAGATTGGGATTAAGATGTTATTCCCAATGTTAACACATTATGTTGCTTGTTATGTGTAAGTTTCACAAATATTAACCTAGTCAATTATTTTAACTTTCTATCAATATTTTATTTTTACTGTCACTAGTAAAATATTTTAAATATTACAGAACATGTCTTCTTTGCCTACATATTCTTAAGCTGTTTACTAGTAAGCCTACAACTAATCATTCAATCAATAAGTTCATTATTGTTGCAAACTGGTGCCTATTAATTTTGTTAAGTCATAACCTTCATTAACCTAGCATCTTTATCCCAGGTATTCAAAATTTTGTAGAATTTTTAATTAAAATATTAATAACTCTAATCTAGTCAATTAGCTAATTTACACTTTATAATGATTATCATTTAATCCTTTATTCTGCTACTGCTTAGTAGTGTTTTGCACAGATTTATATTTTTACTTGTTTTATACAAATTCATTTTTGAACTTTATTATGTAACAATCTCTCTGATGGTTTTTTAGAATGTTATTATGCCTGTTTTAATTGACTTAATTTCTTGATATAATAGATTCTCTTTAAATAAATTATCTTCATGTTATGTTTCTTAATTTATATTGTTCAATTTGACCAAATAGGTTGTACCAATTAATATAGTTAGCTGTTCCATCTAAGTACGTTCCTTGTATTATATATAAAAAAGAATTAAAATGGCTTCACAGGTAAGCACTGTGTACAAATATTCAAATATTCATTCTTTCCTAATAGGGACATACAATACTGTAGTTATTAACAAGAGACTTTACCCCCATCGTCATCGTGGAAAATTTTGAGTAATCATTCAAATACAAATGCATTGCATACATTTATGGAATATCTTGGTATTTTCTTTTCCCTTTAACTTCCATACCGAGTGCGAGCCAGTAGCTGAGTTGGGCCTGCGATGGTGCATGCTCTTATTGATATTACCTTACTGGCTATATCCACCCATCATTCAATAGTAAGTAAAACCATACTTTTTAAAATTAATATATTCCACTTTAACTCACTGAGTTTTCTCAAACACAAAAATAGGGGAAAAAATAATAAATTCTCAGATAGGTAATCAAAAGAATAACGGTTTATCACAAATATTAAATTGTATGTATAAATAGTTTCTATCTATATATATTTTTTGAAAACCCTTTGAAGAATAAATGATTTTGGTTAGTCATAAAGATAATCTTTAGAAATATTACTGTCGTTAAAAATAAAGTTGTGGATTAAAACAAATATCCAAAATAAGGAAAATAAAATGTGTATTTTAAATTCAAATCAATGTTGTGTATGGGCTAACAATAGAGTAATTGTTGTGTGCATGAAGCAATGTAAATATTAGGTCGAGTTAAGTAAATACTAGTCCAGCAGAATGAGATAGTGAAGGAGGGAGAGCTCAGGTCCAAAATGTTAAGGGGATATATCAGGAGTAGGTTAACAATCAGCCTAGCAGGGTGAATTGCTAATTGCCAAAATGTCATAGGGAGGGGATAGACCGCTCAGGCCCCAAGAGCTGGGAGAGGGGAATATTACTACCCAGCTATTTAAGATGTTAGAATAGTCTATCAGAAATTCATAAAAGCCAGAAATCATGTAGGCTTATAGCTCTAATTAGTGGAGCTGTCTGGCATTAGGAGAACAAACAGGGGAGGAGGAAAATGATAATATAATTTGTGTTATGATCCCTCCTATTCAATTAAATAATTTGTTTCACAAAGATTCATTCTATTCTCCTAGACCAGTTACCTTTCATTTTCTGGCGATATTTAGCTTTTAATGATTAACCAAAATATTTGGATTTTTGGTCTTTTCAGAGTGGGAAATTACAACTTTTGAACTAAGTTTACAAGTCTAAATATACAATGGGTCATATAAAATAGTTTTGCGTTCATTCTAGTAAACGCCAAACTGTGTACTGTTAAAGGTTCTGTCAATATTTAACCTAAGTGCAACATTTAATTGGCCATATTTTGGCTACCTAGGGATCCCCCATTAACATTGCATGCCATAATAATATTAACTAAGAGTAAAATAAAGGTGATAGGACGGAAGACAGGGTAAAAATCCCCCATTGACCAACTACAGTGCCTGACCCTGAAATGTGAAGTTAAAGTAGCCGGAATGTAAGATCGTGTGACTTGGGATTAGACCTGTGAAATGCATCTACTCTAAAACCACCAATTAATTAACACCATTAAGATGGCTTTATTCGCATTTATGGCCAAATCACAACTAATAAATGACTTTCTCCAAGTATCATTAATGTCCTCAATCACAAACAAAATGGTTATCTTTTCCAAAATACCAATTTTTAAACAATTGCCTTAAATTTTGGATCAAAACATATTCTTTGATAAGGTAGCTTACATCCTTTTATAGGTACCATAATGATAATCATTTGGTAAATTCTATCTTTTTTTTACAATACAACTATAAGGACTTCTACTTTTATGTGAAATATTTAAATTTTACATTAAAATCACATATATTTTATTTAATTTATAAATATTGTCAGCCGAAGTAGCTTTAAATTGCCCAAAAAGATTGAACACATTTTCAAAAAATTAAATTAAATTTATTTTTAGCATAAAAAAATCAACAAGAAACTAATAATTTCTAGATCTGAATAAAAATAATGTGCCTAGAAACCAATATTTTCATATTTTTTCTATAAAATTAAATTAAATGTAATTTTATTAAAATGTTTTCAATGCTTTAATGCAATTAAAAGTTACCCTAAATGACGGTACAAAATCTTATTGCAGCTAATATTCTAACTATTTAATAGAGATGGTTGATAAATCACTGACTGTGATTTTTTCACCGATATCATATGATCACCGCTACTCCCAGTGACTTGATCTCAAAAGTATCGATGATTGAAATATCAGTGATCGGATATACTCCATACTCGCATCGGATGGCAACAGTTACTCAAGCTACGAAGCTAATATTGCTTCTTCTAGACACTCGAGTAAATACTCGCTTCACGGCCCTTGTTATTCTTTTATTTTTATATTTAAAAAACGTGATCTCATATATCTCATTTTTCAAAAACGGTATCAGATTGATACGTAAAAATGATTTTATTGGTTTAAATGTTTCATTCATGTGCATTTTCAATACAAAATATTTGTTGTTAAGAACAAAATCGAAAAGCTTGCTTACTAAGCAAATTACATTTAGGATTCTTTTTAAAAATAGTCTACGAAAAAAACATTTATTCTTTTTTTCGGTGATCCTATCCCCAAAATCGCAAATAATAGATTAAAATAAGTAACAAAAAGAAAATATATAAATAAACCTTAATATTTACTGTGTTGATGATCCTAATCATCTTATAGTCTAATCTAAAGTTTATTTGCTTCTAATATATGTATAGTTCATATATTATTAGATGTACGGTATTTAAAACAAAATAACAATACAATAATATAATTTATGACCTGCATTCCAAACAACATTTTCTAAAACAATCGCCATTATGTTATGTTCATTTTTAATGTGACATAAATTTTAATTGTAGTAAAAACAGATTATTAAATTAATTACACAATTGCAAGACTTTCTCATCGTACGCCAAATAAGTTTTAATATTGGTATTCAAGTTTAACGTGTTTGTTGGACCACTAATTTTGCCCAGATTACCAAACATTTCACTATAAAATATTAGATAAAATTTTTTCGTTTCTCTTTTTATCAACTGTACGAAACATCCTAAAACACATACTTTTGTGTTGACTGTACATTAGTCAGGCAACATGAAAACCAGATGAAACCTGAAGATTAGGTAGCTCTTTGTCAATTGCCAATGTCAGTGCCGACGGGAAGAGTTTATGTTAAGCAGTATTCAATTCCATTGCAAAGCCGCCAAACACCCGAGTAATTAGTTTCCTTCCAACCGATACTCATGGGACTATTCGAGTAAATACTAAATACTCCATACTCGATAGTACTCGCCTACTCGGACAGAATCTAAATACTAGCTTTGACCGTGGTTGGAAAGGGAAAAAATATTGCTCCATAAAGACATTGTGAATACCAGTCACAGTGAAAAATCACTGGTATAAATAACCGATATTTTAAAACCACAGTCACTGTATTCACTGATATCGTAAAATCACTGTTTCGCCCATCTCTACTATCTAACAAACAAGCAAGGCGAATTAAAATCTGTAAAATAAAATAATTTATTTTAAAATAGCAGAGCTACCATATTATACTTTAATATTACAAAAATGAAGATTAATACATCACAGTAAATGGTTTTAGGCCCTAAATCAGGGCGAAGGGCGGTCACAAACTCTTGAATCATGCAACAGTCACGATGCCCGAGGCCTTGGTCCTGTTTTCCTCAACACGGTGATACCTATCGTCCCGCGAATTTTTCTCAGCAAGTCGATTAAATCCGATGTAGTCATGTTGGTAATATCTTCATCATTCACCTAAAAGAAAAATATTTTTAAATACTGAAATAATTTTGTACTGTGACAAAACCAAATACAATACCCTATATTTATCCCAAAAGGTGTTGTCTTACCTTGACTGGTTAGACCACCGGTCAGCAACCTTATGGCCCATTGAATGATTTTATTTGGCCCGCAAAAAGATTCAGCAGATAAACAAATTGTGTTCATAAAAACAGGCTACGAACTAATTACTACCATTGAGAAATAAACTCTATGGTGTCAACCTACAATTGAACCATAGTGACCAAGTGCCCACGGCCTGTTGGTGGAGATAGTGCCAACTTATGTGAATAGGGGGTGTAATGTGGTCATCACAACAAATCCTCCGTGCCATAAATCTCAGTTTTCTAAATCGGAACCGCAACTTATTCATTAAAGTAGCTCATCATTTGTCCTCACGAGGCTGAGCTGACTTCGTTCCGTAATCATTGATTCACAGAAAATCTGGAAGCGCGGGGAATTGAATCCGGGACCTTTGGATATGAAGCCAGAGACTCTGACCACTAAACTACAGAAGCAGTCAAGATTGAGGTAAAGAAATAGAAATCTCATTTATAATAAAATTGACTGATGTGAGTTCATGTAATTAATGTTTTGAACCGGACAAGTTAAGCTTTCTGGGGAAATATATGGAGTCATGACTCAAACCACTATTGGAAGAGAGGGGAGATAAAACTTTGTCACACAATTCAGTGGTCTGACAGTCTAAGGTGTCACTCTCCTGTTAGACCGGTCTGCTGATGACAGAGAGATCAGGGTTCGAATACCAATCAGGTCTATTCAAGTTTTTTTCCCCCAAATGGTTTTCCACTCTCTTTCCTCGCAAATGTGGGTACACTTAAAAATAAAACCTTCCTCATCCCTAAAACCACTAACATAATTAGTACATAAGCATATAACCTGTGCAGGTAGTAAGATGCGGTGCTAAAAAATCATTACTAAGATAGTGTAAGAATGATAGCCTTTTTTACATTGTAGCTTATATTATAAAAAATGCATTAATAGGAATCCATAGAATATTTTGTTGAAATTACCAGTCATACTTTACTGAATTGACTCACTTAATTTAATTTATTTGATGGTATTTAAAGTGCACTTTCTGAATTGACTGCACATGACTTACAAACAAACTTAAATCAAGAACAAACACAGTAACCAGACCCTGGCCGTTAATTCCTCTCTCTGAAAGGGAAAACCCACATTTAAATAATAATACATTTTTCAGCCATGCCAGGAATTGAACCAGGGACACTTAGGTCAGTAGACAAACACACTACCAAATGAGCTAATATGTCAGCCTTGATTTTTTTAAATGTATGTAGAGTGGAATCATGTTTTCACTACTTAATAGGGTGTTAATTAGCTATTTAAAAATAAAATCATGTTTTCACTATTTATGAGGTTGTTAGTTATCTATTTAAAAACAAACAGATTCTCAAAATTTATCATGTGCCATAAAATAACAATGCATTGAGAGTTTTTTTTTACGTAATTGAAAAATGCCATTCAGATATAAGAATCTAAATAGGAACCAGGCTAGTGTGGCAATTCTCCTAAGATAATAGAGCCAGAAGTTCACACACAAAGGTAGGCACACGGACTAAACATCAATTTAATATTTCCTTCCTTAATGTTTTCCACCCTCCTATCCCACAAATATGGGCACATTTCCCGTAAATTACAGCTTCATCCTCACTACTCCCTTAGCATAGTTAAAATGTGGATAGACCGAGAAAAAATATAATAAAAACACTTTTTTTTTCAGAAATGTTTTCAACCCCAACCGTGGTAACAAAATTGACCCCTTATCTACACGATATAAAAAAAATGGTAGGTCCGTGTCTGATGAAATAACCCGGGATAAGGCTGGATAGGAAGAAAGACTCACCATGATAACTTGGTCCCCAGCCCGGAGTCTTCCATCTTTGGCCGCTACGCTGTCTGCGTAGATGGCGCTAATGTAAGTGTCGCTACCATCGCTTTGCAGACTGAACCCCAGCCGGCTGTTCCACCCCCGCGTCAGCTCCACCATAAATACCTGTCAGAGGAGAGTGGGAGAGAATCAGCACAAAACATGGGGGGAAGAGAGTTATGGGGGAGCTATATATACCACAGCAACTAATATCCACATTGACAATTTTATCGTACACATCAAAAAATAACTGATTTATATGCCTACTTAAAGAAAACTTCTTTCACCTTTTTGAGTTATTTTGTTATATTCGGAAGAAGGTACAGTGATGGATAGAAACATATAAAAGGAACGAACATAATATGGCTTTTACAATGAAAAGAACACAGTTTCCACTTTACATTGCTACCACTGGACAAATAGTTAATCGCTGCAACTTTAAGAAAATCGATTGTCACCGCCTATCAGTCTCACGACCTAGGTTTCATTCTTAATAAGATATGTCATATTATATTCACATCCATTGTCTATTTCCTGTGTTTGTCCTTTATTTTATTCCTTTTACATGTCCCTATCGAAGTGTTATACCAATTTATATTTTCTCCCTTTTTTTGTTATTTGGTTTACTCTTTTAGGAAGTTGTGTTGCGCATTTCACACTCTCTCCCGATAAGTTAGAGTGAAACCTAGGTGGAGGGAATTGCCCAAAAAAAGGATTTTATTTTCTTCAACAGGCAGCCATTACAGCTTTGTCCAGTGGCAGAAATATCAAGTGTGAAGTGACTTAATTTTTTTCCGTTTTAAAAGTCATATTGTGTCTTATTCGTATGTCTGTAAAGATAACTTGAGATTTTATGTTTGAGTAAAATGACTTTCGACTATACAGTACTTCATTTTTCATAAGAGTTTTTTTTCTATAATAGACAAACTTTTTTTGCAGCCAACATAAATAACATTTTACTATGTAATGTTATTTTATAGGTATTGTTAAAATTTATCAAAAGTGGCAGGCTTATACCAACTTACCCGATATATGAATACTGGAGGGTGCTCTAGGACGTTTCTGGCTATTATATAGGGTCCTTTCCAAGAAAATTGTACTGTACTAATACTATCATAATTTGGTTTAAAATTTTAGTTCTTAGTTTTTATCATTCACCTGACAGGAATCTAGCTCAGATTAACTGAATCCCAACAAAGTCTATCTTACTGATACAGTATGTGCCCACATTTGATTTTGCAGAAAGAAAGAAAAAATCCTTGGAAGGTTTAGCAGTGAGGGGAGAAGAGGGTCAATAAACATACATTCATGTGAATTCATGTGATTCACTCAAGCTTCAATATAATAGTCGCACATGTTGCTAAATTCACAAAGGTGAAAGTAAATACTTGGTAAAATGTCCAAGGGGAAAATTAGTCCTTAAACAGATTTTGTGTTTGTTATATGTGGAGGAAGTTACAAGAAAGAGGGATAAAAACCAATGAAAGAGAACGAACACAATATGTCTATCACAAAGAAAATAAGAACACAGTTCACACTTTACATCGCTGCCACTGGTCAAAGAAGAAATGGCTACCTCTTGAAAAAAAAATTGGTTGCTACTGCCCAATCCCTCGTTCCAGGTTTCATTCTTTCGATATTCACCAGGAGAGAATGTGGAACATGGAACGCAATTTTCCAGTAGAGGAAATCAAATAAAGGGAGAAAAACGAAATTGGTACAGAATTATATGACATATTGCCTTTTACAACACCGCATCTTACTTCCTGTTCAGGTTATAATTATTCTAATGGTGTAAGGTTGAGAAAGGAATCATTTTAGAGGTAATATACCTGCATTGGTGTGGAAGGAGAGTGGAAAACCATTTAGGAAAAACCACCATTAGTCAGTAGCGTACACAAGATTGCAAAGTTGGGCGGACTCAAGGTGGGTTTTGGGGGAGGTCCCCCTGAACAACCAGAGGCACATTTTTTTTTTACCATTATATACACCTAGAAGCTGAAAGGTTTTTAATTGGTATTTGTTAACGTGATCAGTTATATTTTTTTACTCTTATAAACGTGATAATCTAACCGAATAATAAATAAATAGGCCTAAATTAAAGTTGGCGTAATCGTCACACAGGCCTATTTTCACAAAAAATCACCGATTATTTATAATAAGTAAATATGTACATCCTTAATTTTCTTGTAAAGCACTTAACAATATTAGCCAAGGTCTATCCGACGGTTATATTTAGTTCCCCTCTCCCCCCAACCCAATTTTATATTCTTTTCAGATCTTCGTAGATCTTGGGGCATCTCTAAACTATGATAGGGGGTGGGGGTAGGGTCTCGAGCCCTCTCAAGAGCCCCCGTGGTTATGCTAGTAGTAGACCTGACTGAAATTTGAACCATGATTTCCCAGTCATCAGCAGGTCAGTTTAACATAAGAATTACACCTTAGACCATCCGGCCACTAATGTGTGTCGCAAGTAGATAGAAACATGATAAAGGAACTACTAGGATCAAGGATAAACAGAGGAAAGGAACATTGGATGTAATATCTCTTTAAGGAAGAAAACCACTTTTTTGTGTGTGTGATTTTATGATAGATTTGTTAATTTGTATGCACAAGTAAAATATACAAACACAATGCACACAAAAAAAAAACTATTAAATTCAATAGTAAACAACCTAGTTTATAGTAGTTTATTTATTATAAGTTATAAAATAAGCCACAAATTTAAGACCAATTTTTTCAATATTTTTGGTAACAATAATTTGATAAAAAGTATTTGTGAATCCCTGGTTAAGAAAGACTGTTAAAGTGGTAACAACACATGATTGAGAACACGGAAAATACTTTTTTATTTTTACTGGTAAACTTAAATGACGATAGGTTATTTCCTAATCTCTGTTCAATTTACTACAAATTAAAAACAGCATAACATAATTATACATTTTTCTATAATAGTGTCTACATCACAATCATGTCTATTTACTTTATGTGACCCCCCTAATTCTCATATCAAAAAAAGGAAATATCTAAATTAAAAAAGAAAAAGGTTTAGTCTTAAATGAACGGAAGTGCAATATGTGCATATGTGTAGAATGTATGAGAGGAAGGTAGGATGATGTAACTAAGACCTTTATTTTTTAATCTTAAACAAAGCTTTATGTAAAATAGGTTTCCGGCTATTATATAATTTAGGTATATAAAATTAATGATATAAAACTGAAGTTCAAAATTCTAATTTAACTTTTTTTTTAAATTATCAACACTGTAAATTTGTGATTGTTACATAACACACAACAAACTACAATTATTTTACTTATCCAAGCATATAAAAATAAATGGTACAGTGCAATAGTGCAAACTTTCTTGTTCCTTTGTCTGAAAATGGAGAATTAAAACTCGAAAACATTGTTGCAGGAATGTAAGGAAAAAAAAAGAGTATCATATTTTACAAAAATATATTTGCCAATAGCTTGGAAACTATTGTTTTTATAAAAATATATTCCAAATAAAAGTATTTCTATTTTTAATAGTGCCACAACTTTTTAATAAATCATTTCGTATCTAAAAGAGTTGTGGAGATATGATTAAATTTGGATGTATACGCTTATGTTAAGTACCCTCAAAGTCATTTTTGAGTAAAAATGATAGTTTTTAACTAAAAACAGTGCCTGGACATGAATTTTAATTAAAATTGGGAGAATCGATTTTGAGAAAATTAATTTGTACTCTTTTGGTCCAAAACTACCCTTAATTTTAGGTTTAGGTATCTAATTCCAAGAACTCTTAAGGAGAGCCTTATGAAAACACTTGATACCCAATTTTAGACCAATGGGTAAAATGGTTTGCCGCTCTAGGTTGAGATACAGACACAGAGATGAACAGCAACACAAAAACAACTTTTTCGGATTCATTGGGTCATGAAACGTTGATATCCATCTGAATCGATTTTTTTGATGATCACAATACTTACTCTAGTTGAGGAATCAGGATAAAGTAGAAATATTTAATATTTTGGTGTTGTAAATGGATCAAAGTGATTAATATATATCATAAGCATGGCTAATAAAATAATACAAACCTAAGAGTAACTCATCATATTTTAAATTATTTTATTGAAATACATATTTGCGCTATTAAATGTTGATTTAAGCGAGATAGTTCAGTATCAAATCCCCAGCCAAATGTTTTTGAGTGTTCTTGTCTTAAGTGAATGTTGGTGCATTTCCTTAATATTTACCCTAAATACAGATTTGATAAAAAAATAGTTTTAAATCAGTAAAAGCTCTTATATTTTCAGTCATGAACTAAACATTTATTTTAATTTAGTACGAGTACCATGATCCCTCAATTATTTTATATTTTCCTATCACTTTATCGGAATCACAATTAACTTAATGTTCACTTAACTTTCATATAACGTTACAGTCTCCTTGTGTTTTTAAATGGAAGCCATGATGCAGTTAACTTAACATTCACTTAACTTGAGAGTTACAAGGGAGAATGTTCACATTGTGTGAACATTATGTGAAGGTACTACGTGTTCTAGCTAAGCAATCATTTTGTTAGCCACATAAACACAATTATTTAGTACTTCATTTCTTTGATTATGTTTGATTATGGAATGCAAAAAACATCTTCAGTATAGTTATGTTGTGTGTTTATTTTGTATATTCAGTAAATCTATTGCAAATAATTGTAGCCTAATTAGCTCCGAGTTCTTGGCTTTCATTTTAGCAAACAAATGGTTTTCAAACACTCCAAATCCACTGCCTGTGTTTTGCTCAGGTTGTTAAGCTATGTGAATCCTGATCACATACTAGTTTATTTATAATTATTAAGTGAACGTCAAAGAAACTTTAAGTGAACATTACATTACATGAATGTTAAGTTTATCGTGAACCTGGAATTATATAATTTTGTATAAGATTAAGTAATAAATTAGATTTATAACATAATTGATCAATCAACAGGGTTTGTATAGTAAAAATCAGTAGTTAAAAAGTCAAATTAAAGCTAATATATTGGTTGTTTTGAAAGCTATGTAGATAGAATTGAAAACCCCAATTAAAGTGAAAGATTTTGATACATTATGTTGTTAAAAGTGGTTTTTTAAAATAATCGCAGAAAATAAAATATAAACAATAATAACTTTTATTCGTCAAACAAAAATATATTACAATATAATTAATTTTAACACACAATTTATATAACATATATAATAACTAGGAATTATTGTATACACATTTGTATTTTATGAATAAAATCTATAGTACTTATGTTATTAAAACAAATCTTTATAATATCTATTATTATTATTATTTTAATGACTAATGACCAGTTTTCAAGTAAATGGTCACTAACAAAAAGTAAAAACTTAACATGAATATATGTTTGTATTAAAAATATATTAATACTATTTAATAAGCTCCAAATAAAAATCACTACCTACTACAATTTTGTAAAATCTCTTAAAAATAATACAATATGGACTAAATTGGTTGAGTTTGATTGCAATGTAGTAATATTATATATGTACATTTATATTATATATAGGCCTGTCATTTATTTATTTAATATTTGTGATTCTTTACCCAATAGGATATTTATAAAAATATAAAGATCATACCATATTTAAATTCACCCAGGGAAAGATTATTCTCATATTTATAACAAGAAATATTACCGATACACTTTAGAGAGTGAGCATGAAAATGGAACCAAATATAAATAAAAAGGTAACTTACTCATATTAATAAAACAATACATTTATAAACACTACAGTATTCTTTTTAAAATCAACTAAAATTTAATATAAAATAATATTATGGTATCAACCAAACTATGACTGTATAGTTCAATTCTCTCATGAACAAACATCAATAATAATAATTATATGTTTAAATAAATTTAATCATCCACATAGCTACAGTACCAGATGCTTGTGAATGTTTGCTTAGAAGATCCGATTATGTTTCTTGTACGGTTGTACCGGTGGGTGGGGATACTGATGAATCGTTACTGGGCGATTATTAGTGCATCAGCAATTAAACGTGTTCGGCGATTATTATATTGAGTATTAGTTTTTTTAGTAGAATATAGATCAAAATTTTCTAGCTAGGAGTTTAGTGGGAAAAAACAACCATTTATATACTTATTGCAACTGGGTTGTGGGCTATACAAAGATTACATAGTAAAAAAAAAGAAATTAAGTTCATACCGTTGATTAAACTAACAGTCTAGTTACAACTTTCACTGGTTATGCATAAAATATCTCATTGTATGCATACAATCTTTTCATATTAGTTACATTAACTGTTATTGTTGTCTTAAGCATATTTCCCAATAGTTATTAATAAATAACCAATAATCGGGATTAAGCAGTGTAAATAATCGTAGCATGAACAATTATTTTAAAAAATCGATTTACTTAATTGGTACATTTCTAGTTTCTTGGTTTGTTTTTTTGTTTATTTACGATACACCAAAGTATGGTAAGAAATAATTATATTATTATATAATATCCTTTTTTTTATCATTCTCTCTTTATGTAAAGATATTCTATTGATTTATTGTATAAAATATGTTGAACAATATGTCACCGTAACCAACTGATTTTTTTATAATGGCTTAAAATAATTTATGTCTGTAAACATGTTTGAAGATATTACACTGTAAATACATATTAAATGATTATAAATAATGATTTTCTCTAAATTCAATTTAAAATTAATAATCAATGAGAGCATTTTATAAATTTTGAAAATTGAAAAATGACACCCGGACACGGGAATTGAACCCGGGACCTTTGTCTTTGTACACTAATACTCTGACCACTGAGCTATCCAGGAATCGTCCTGTACCTAGGGTCATTCCTCACTCATAATTTATGCCATCATATATTTATTATGGTATGTTATAAGAAAATATTTCAATAGTATATTTTATACCATAAACAACTCGTATGCATGGCTTGTGTTGTAAGGTCTAAAAACAACACCATTGAAACATTATAAGCTTTCAAAATGATTTTATATTTTATTTAGGTTAATAAAAGATAATGAACATGCAAGGTCAGATATGAACTAAACATTTGTAGGTAGAGTTATTATTATCTTTATAAGAATGAGAACCAAAGCCAAATATGTTTTCAACGCTAGAGCAAGGAAATAAACACATGACTAAAATAATAACTAAACAAAAAGCATGCTGCCTTATTGAATTAACTATTTTACAGTAAAAAATAATCTGGAATGAGTACACAACTGAAACCCGAGAAAATTAAACATGCCATTATTTGAAATTGGTGGCTTATAAATTTTACTCTCCTACTGCATATCCATATGACCATTCACAGAGGTTGCTAATTTAACTTAATGACGTTGCCTACTTTGAGATTTAAAAATTATTTTTAAAACTGGGTTATATCTTAACTGGATGCACCTAAGCAGTATAACCACTGTTACACTAAACACCAATGTACAAAATAGAAAAAGAAGAAAGAAAATGATAAGTTCACCCTGCGAGATCTCTTGTGTATTTCCTGATAACATTTCCCTCTTCCCCTGACAAGTTTACACACTCACTCTAATATTTGCACATTTTAAACATTGTCTTGTTCTTAAAATCACATATTTCTTATTTCCTACTCTAAATAGACATACGCTTTCCCGGACTTGTTTGATTTACATCCTGGCAGGAAGACTCATACAGGGCTTTTTCGTGAATAAACAAAATTAATTTAAGAAAAATAAAAATAAAATAAGTTAACAAAAAAAACTTAATTTAAGATAAAAATAATAATTTTGTGACACTGTAGGACTATTTTTTTAGAATTATTTAAGAATGTATGGTTTTTGTTTCAATGTTATATCTTTAAAACTCACTGAATAGAATGTAAATTCATTAACATAGAAAATTCTATCCTGACCTGCCGTTGACGCCAAAGGTTGGCCAAGTCTTAAATGATATATCAATGATGGAGAGATTGGGGTTCGAATCCCGACCGAATGTACAGAGGTTTTTTTCCCTCCACACAAATGTATGCACACCTCATATAAATGTAATCTTCCTTAACCCTAGCATATTAGTGTAATTAATACATATTATGAAGGTGTATAATCCAAACAGGATACGTGATGCTAAAATTATATATATTATTTATGTTTAGTGTACTGACTATTAAAGACATATATTATTTAACATTATGAAATGGGTGAATTTTAAGGAAATGTACCAATATTATTCTGTAAAGAAGCTAGAAAACTACGGCTAGAAACAAATCTCCCAGCGCACCCAACCGAGATTCAAGCCCATTCCTACTGAATAGAGCTAAGAGTAGTAGCCACTAATCCAACCCTGCCAACATTGCTCAAACTAACCAGTGAATATTTTATTGGCTTTCTGCACACAAGTACAATATTTAACACTATACAAACCACCATTGAAATGAGATATTTAAATTTTAAATAGTTTTGTTTTTTAATCAACACAAGATTAACTCTATGAGGTAGAGGTGTACTGATTCAGTAAAACCGAATACCGATTGCTTAATATAAATGTTCATGGTACTATTATTTACACCAATTAGTCCCGATTATAAATTATTTATTAATAACTATTGGGAAATATGATTAAGAGAATGATAACAGTTAATGTAATTAATACAAAAATATTTTATTTAAAAATCAACAGTTAAAGCTTTGATACGTAATCTTAATTTTTGATTAATCTTAGTATAACTGACGAAAGTTGGAACTAGATTGTTAGTTTTATCAACGATATGAACTTATATTTCATTATCTGGTTATATTATATTTGGAAGAAGGTATAGGAAAGACGGATAGAAACATATAAAAGAAACGAACACAATATGGCCATTACAATGGAAAGAAGAGCACAGTTCACACTTTACACTGCTGCCACTGGACAAAGAGGTAATGGTTTTCTCTTAAAGAAAATCGATCGTCACTGCCCAATCAATCCCCCGACCTAGGTTTCATTCTATCGGAACTCATCAGGGAGGAGTGTGAAACGCACAACGCAACTTCTTAAAAGAGGAAACACAAAAGGGAGAAAATGGACAATTGTAAAGAATGATAAGACACATAGATAGGAACATGTAAAAGTGTAAAGAGGTTTTTCTTATAGAGAGTTATCTGGTTATGTAATTTTTTCATGGCCCACAACCCAGGTGCAGTGAGTATATAAGTGTTGTTTTGCGATTTTGATCACTAAACTCCTACCTAGAAAAGTATGCTTTAAATTTTACTTTAAAAAACGATTAATCAGCATAATAATGGCCGATTACGATTAATTGGTGATGATCTAATAATTGCTCGACAACAATTCATCAGTATCTGCATCGGTAAACCCCTAGTATGAGGATATTATTAATTTTGGTCTTAAGTCGCTCTAAAGAAATTACTTCTGACGTTTTGACTGTAATCATGACAACCACTATCCGGGATTGATCTAGTTGTTTTGTCTTGAATTTGAGATATATTTATAGGCTTAATGTTGTTAGCGGGAAATTCCTCCCTGAATAATCAGAGGCAATCTGGCTGGTGATTGGTGGGTGGAATATGACAATCTTGACAGTGTATAGTAAAAAAGTGTGAGTCAATAGCAACCAATTAATGTGTTATGTTAGCAGGGGATGACTGATAGGTTCCAATCGGTCCGGGACTACAAATATGACAGGTCAGAACATACATTCATGAGTACCAATGAAGCTATGTTTCAGTGCAACCTGGAGTATTTGGTGAGGTAGTAATGTTTTTTACTATAAGTAAACTTAATTTCGAGGCCATATAAGCTAAATTATCTATGAATACATCGCTATTTAATATAATTAATACATCTGCTTCTACTTTCTGACCTGAGCATGGATCCTTCTAAATTCTTAGACAATAGCTGGGAGTCTGTTTTTGAAATACTTAACATTTTAAAATGATCTTCCAACTGCTACTTATGTAGATTCCAACGATAGCAACATTCAGTATTCACTTAACAAATTATTTTACATTTAACTTCAGAAATGAAAATGCACCAAGAAAAAAAAAGGGGGGACGGTTTCACATTTAATGCCATCATATATCTTCACAAATTATATATTCCGTCCATTCTCAGACTTTCACGCTGGAGCTTTTGATTAAAAATTAATAAATTAAAAGTTTAAGGGATAACTTTATTTCAGTTAACAGTAGTTGTGGCAGACCAAATCAAACCAACCCCCATGTGATCTCTTTCAGTGTCTCGGTGGCCCGGTCCACCTCTGTTCATTAGATGGTCTAAGAATACCAGAACAATGTTCAGGGAAACAAGATCAAGAGCATGTACGTACAGGACGGATCCCTGTGGCAGAAAACGAGGGGCACCAAGGCCACCTATCGTGGGGCAGAAGAGCGAAGCAAACCAAGAAAAGTCAGATATCTTTTCTTAGCATTAGGGAGACACAATTTGTACCTACTTCCAAACCTGTCACAGCCAGTGATTTTTATTTTAAAATATTTAATTTTTATATAACATTATCCATTTATAACCGATTAAGGTTCTTTTGGTTATTCAAATATTTTTTTGAAATCACTTGATATATTTGTGAGTTTAAAAGACTTAAAGATCGACTTTTAATGATCAAGTTTTCTAACTTAATCGACTAAAAATTGCCATGAGATCAACTGCTTGATTGCAATCGACTAGTTGCTGACCCCTTGTATACATTTACACTGGGGTATAGTGTCGGGATAGATAATGAGATATGCCTATGTCTATGCCTACTCCAGGGGTACTGCTATTAACCTCGAGAATAAGTTAGTCTCGACAGAGTTATCAAATTATATTTGTGTTTAGATGTGGTGCTGATATATGAATACATCTGTATTACTCGTAATATTATGCATATAAGCAATCAGCTATGTCATAAAATATACTAAATTAAGTATCCTCAACTTTTAAGTGTCAGTTTACTAAATTTAAATGTAATGTTTGGTGAACAGTTTTGATTCTTTGGCAATGCCGCGTTTTTAACTCTTGTCAAGGGGTGTGGCATGAAGAGTTTTTTTAGGAAGTTTCATCATAAAAACAATTAGATTCATCCCAGATTAAGGCTGTTGTAACTACTGCCACAACGTTAGAAGTAATTACAATGATGCACTTAAGCCCTAAAATAATAATAGCTTTAAATGAAACACCGGTCATTAAAGTCTTCAAAACTAAAATGCATGAGAATAGCTTAAACTTTTCTTCAAGCATTCATTCTTTAAAGTAATAACTAGCAAACAATAATAAAGTAATATAAAATAAGAATAAAAAAAAGCAATACACTACCAAAACAAAGCTGATGTAGTATTTTTATGTGTTGTGTACCTGTCCTTCCCGCTGTTTCTGCTTTAGACACTCTCCCGTGGATTTGATTGTCTCTCCTTCATCAATCACATCTTCTTCCGCAGGATCACTTTCAGGGGTGAAAACCACCCCCTTCCACTTGAGCAACCCTCGGGTGCCTTCCGCACCTCCAGGGCAGCTTCCAAACACCTTGCCAGGGATATCCTGGTCAGACGCGTGTTCATGGACCTCCTCCACCACTTTGCCCCTCATTGCGGGGCACGCCGACTGATAAGCCGGGTTACGATAGCTGAACGCCGTAGAGGTGCTGGAGGTAGACGAGAGATTCGTAAGTGGAGGCATACTAGTGGGTTCCAACGGCAGGTCACAGCGGTCTGCTGCCTCGTCGTCACTTGGGCACAGCCGGCTGACGCTACCCAGGGTATCCGGCTCGTCCGAGCCTGTGTGGCACAAGGAGCCTTCCTCCTCCCCGTCTGTCGAAAAGGTGAACCTCTGTTTCCGGGCCGTCCCGGGTAGGCTACTTGCCCCGCACAAGTCCAGGAAGTTGGGTCGCTGGGGCCGAAGCTCTGGACCACCTCCTTCTTCACTCGACGCAAAGCTGCTACCTCTGCCCCTTGCGGCGGTCGAGTCGAAGCTGCTCTGATATGTGCATGTGTTGGTGTTGGAGCCCTCGCCTGACGAGTCAGAGTTACCAACGTGACTAGACACCAAGTACTTCTGGGCGATTCCTGAAATGACCAGTAACAACCTCACATGAGTCACACACAAACACACAGATAACTATGGTCATATTGACATGGAAAGTACCTTTTAATCTGCACTGGTGATGGTGAGATTGGGATTTGAATCTCAGCCACGTTCACCAAATAATTTTCCAACTTCTTCCATGCAAATGCACACATATTTTAAATTTTCCCTTTAGTCCAGGCATTTCAAACTCATTTAATCTTAGGGGTCAAAGTGAAAATTGAAAAAAAACTGAGGGCGTCACATTTTATAAAATTTAATATCGTCACTAACTTCAAGTGAAAAAAGAACATCTTTATCTTAAGACTTATTATTTCAAAAAGTAACTGGCCTTGTGGTTTAGTGGTCAATGCACTTGGCACGTGGAAGAAGAATGGAAAAACATTTAGGAAAATTTAACCTCAGTACACCTGACCAGAATTTAAACCACAAACTCATCACCCGGCAAACCAGACCAGATGAGTGTGACATTAAGTGAACCTGCTCCTCAGCGTGGGTATTTGGCAAAGATTAGGTTTGAGCCAAGGTAAGAGAGGCTTGCTGATGAGATTAGTACTAGTGAGAAGAGACTCACGTTCTTGGGTAAGGGGCTGGGCATCCGGGGAAGGCGTCTTGGTGAGTTTCCTCCGCCTCGGGGACGAAGAAGGAGAAGAGGAGCTCTGCCCATCCGACACTCGCCTCAGTCTGGTGTAGCTGCTAGACCCCGTGCTGTTGTCTCCGGGGGACAGCTTGCGTACTGCCAGGTCACAGAGCATATCCATCGCTTCCTTCCTACGGACATGTCATGGTTCCAGAACAAGCTTAGCAGTGTGGCTTATTTGGTGGATTAGCATGGACTTTCGGGTCTGAGCGCTCCCACCTCTCACTATAACACCTCGGCAATTAGTACTTCACCCTGTTAGACTGCTTTTTTACCTCGTACAAAAACATGTGAAAATAAACTTGCAACCCTTAACATATGGAATAGAAAAATAGTTGCACCTTAGAATGGGTTTTGGGCGGAAAAGTTTGCTCTCCTCGGTGGGCGAGAGGGCTGACACGGGTGTCTGAGCGGCATCCCGGTACAGTCGCAGTTTAACGTGGTCCCCACACTGCCTCAGGAACATGACGGCCTCCTCATGGCTCATGGGGGAGATGTCCACATCGTTCACCTGCAAAATTATCAACAGGTTTGCACTAGTCTAGTAGCATCTGCTTGGAAGCGTATAATTCAAATGGGTAGTAAGATACGATGCTAAGACAAAATTAAAACTACTTATGTGGTCACAAGAAGGACTCTCACTTCTATATTTTTTGAAATCCCTTTAATCAACAGTTTATAGGAGTGGATTACACTAGTATTTACTAAGTGTATCGTCAAAAAATAATTTTGGAAAAGTGGCTTTATTTTTTTTCTTTGCCATAATATAACCTTGTTTTAGCCTTATATAAAAAAGTTAATTGTTCTACTTTCAGACATGTTTTATCTATCTTTTTATGCCTAAGCTGCAAATACATTCAACCTAAGGGGCTTGGGAAGTTTGTTAATGTATTTACTAAAAAATAATGTTCTTTGGTATTTATAGCCTGATTTATAAAATATAAAAGTAAATATGCTAAAATAAATTCTAATAAATCAAAATAACACTGTTTATTTATTAATTGAGTAACTTAAAAAAAAAACACTAATAGCACTAAAGAGAGAGGTAACGATTGAGAGGGTCCATACATGTATAGAGATTGGAAACAATTGGCATAAAAGAATGAAATTTCATTTATCATGTAATTGGTATTTAAAACAAGATGTTTTTAACTTGATAGGAAAATATATTCAGTCATTACACAACTCAATGTTACAGGAAAGGGGGTGTAAAACATGTGTTCGAATCAGAAGGCTTTACTTCTTCAGTTGCAATGTGAGCATGGTATAAGTACTTTTATTTCAGTATAAGTACGGTATCAATACTTTTATTTAAATATGAAAATGGTATCAATACTTTTCTTTTAATATAAATATGATTAAATACTTTTATTTTTATATGAATATGATATTGATATTTTTCACTTTTCTTTCAATTTAAGTACAGTACCAATACTTTTCTTCCAATAAAAGAAATAAATAAAGATTCAAATCTTTGTTTTCGATACCACATTCTTATCCCCAATACACCCGGCTGAGATTCTGATACCAGCCTCCCCATGACCAGCAAACCAAACCAGACAAAGTTGACACCTTAGTACGAGCGCTCACCAATGTTTGTCATAGTCAACTCACAAGACGCACATGTAATTCCATTCCTCCCAAAAAGTTGTTTACTGGATGGACTTCCGTTGATTGTGTTTGTGTCTCACAGCTGACCCAGATGCCCACTAACCCCGCTCCCCCCTATGCTCATCCTTCTCATACCCACCAACCGATCAGATGGCAACGGCCGGCCTGCGTTTGACCCATAAGCCATTAGCTCTTTATTGGTCTGAATCATGTTCCAGTCATCTCCCCTCCTCTCTCTCCTTCATCTTGGTGGTTAATGTCGTGTAAGTATTTGCTTCAGTGTTCGAATACTCTTAAGGCAATGCAATAGATTGGACTGCCGAGGATGAGGAGGTTGGAGTTTGAATCCCGATTGGGTGTACCGACGGTGGTTTTCACTATATGATCTTCTTCTCTTCCTCCACACAAATGAAAGTACATTTTTTTTCTAAATTTAGCCTTAACTTATCCCTAAAACATTAGCGTTTTTTCAATGATAAACGTGAAGCAACATGCGATGATAAAAAAAAAATGTCGCAAACAAAATGACCCCATACACAAGGGCGATGTTTTATAGCTTAATTTGGTAGATAAACCTATATTCAAATAATGACAACTATCATGAAATAACCAGCCAAGTAGCTACCACGAGAAATATGAAAAGCTTTATTTTAGTATGCTCATAGTTTTCATCCTTGTTTTGAGAATAGTTAAGATTAGCGACCAAAATATCAATTATTTTCATAAAAATCTTTGTGTATATATAAAGTAGTCAACCTCGGCAGTCTTGGGGTAAAATGCTTGCCTCTGGACCCGATGTTCGTGTGTTCGAACTCAACCGCGATTGAAAGATTTTTTCCTTGAGTGCTAAAAGTCTGAAAGACAACTTCAATTTGGAGGGGAAATAAAGCCGTCGCTCCAATGTCAATTGTGGTATGGAATATTTGTGAAAATACCTTTCCGGCAAAATCTGTACGATCTTTCGCACTTGCTCATAAAAATTCAGTGTGGAAGGTAACCGAGAACCATCACACTTTCTAAGCTCTCCTAGTACATGAGATTTACATCAGATGGTGCAGGCAACACTAACCAGCCGAAAGGCTTAGTGTATGCCCAGTACCAGATGGATATAAATTACATCAAACCAACCTTCGGGTTATTGACTTAAAAAGAAAATATATATCAAGTAAAGGTTTGGTGTAATATTTTAAAACGAGATGCCGTACTATTATTTATAAATATAATTAATTAAAACTTCTTCCATAAATATATATATATATATATTTTTTTTTCTAAATACATATATTTTGTTTGAAAGCCAGGGAAATATTTGCTAAATTTGCTAATGTAGGACAACTTATATCTCTTCTGTACATGTGTTTGTAACTAAACATGACTGATAGCTAGGATCTGTGCTACTACCAAATTACACACAAATTTTTATGATAGTTACTTGTTTTTCCTATATTTACCATGATATTTGGTTGGTCACTTTCCCGGATATATAGTCGACTTGTACTGAATTCAGTATGAAAACATCCCTCATGTGTACGAGATGTTATGGGAAGTTTTTTTTAGCAACGCATCTTACTACTCGTACACTTATGTACTAATTACTCTAGTGGTTTTAGGGACTAGGGAGGTTATATTTATAAGAAGTATAACTGCATTTGCGTGGAGGGAGAATGGGAAACTACTATATAAAAACCATCCTTAGTACACCAGACTTAGATTAGAACCTCGAATCTCCTCGCCATCAGTAGTCTGGCTTACTGCGTGAGTTATGCTTTAGACAATTCGGCCACCGAAGAGGATATATAGGAGGCTGTTGATTACATTGGGGCAGAGAGCATTGTTCCCAAAGGCTTTACATCGGTGGTCGTGCAGTGTAAGGTGTCACTCTCGCAATTTACTGACTGGCTTGCCAGTGACAAGGCGGTAAGGGGGTTTGAATCCCAGCTTGATGCACTGAAAGGGTTTGTTTTTTCCCTGAATAGTTTTTCATGCAATTCCTCCTAATTATGTCTTCCTACTTCCTAACCCAGTGGTATGAATACGAAGACAGTCAGAACGAGTAGTAAGATGCCATACAAAGAAAATACATTTTTTCAAAGTGTTATGATTCTTTATTAGGGGTATTAATTAAATCTGAAAGTCTCGACCAAAATCTGTATTGTCAGGATGCCCAATTGAAAACTCTTTATGATAAAATTCCAACATAGCTACCAGTTTTTCCCGGTGTTTTGTTCGGAGGTATGAACCCAGTCCATTGTACTCACAGCCACAATCTTGTCCCCGGGTCGGATGCGGCCATCCGAGAGCGCCGGTTCCCTCACCAGGGCGCGCACGTAATGTCCCAGGACACTCTCGTCTTCTTTGCGCAGGGTGAACCCCAGGCTGTGGTTTACCTTGGTCAGATGGATGTCGAACTCCTGGAACATAGGGTGGAAAATGTCAACCTTTAAACTATATCTATTTATGTATCAGTGGCGTGTCGTGGAATATTGCAAGGTAAGAAAACCTTGTTAAAATTGTACCTGTGATATTATGTTCTCGTCCTTTTGGGAGCTATTTGACCAATCATACATATATGCTCAATACCTGACTAATGAGTGTTCTACTGTGTAGTGTGAACAATTCATAGGTACCGCTTAAACTGATTATACTTACCCTGGCAACACTTCACAACACGCCACTGATATGTATAAGGTCATAGGAAATAGTTTTGTGTTCATTGCATCAAACACCAAACTCGTGTACTGCTAAAGGTTTTGTCAATATTTAACCCAAATGCAACACCCGATTGACATAGGCAGCCCCTGGGAATGTTGCCTTCCTGTGACACATATAAAAGGGATAACTGTGACTTGGGCCTAGGGATGTGTTATCGAAAGAAAAGTATCGATACTGTACTCATTAAAAATATCGGAAGAAAAACTATCGATACCGTACTGGTATTGAAAAAAAAAGTATCAACAGTAAGTATCGGTATCGAAATTTTAATCTGGAAAAAATTTTTTTTTTATCAAGTAATAATTTTAACTTTTGCATAATAATAATAATTATTATTATTACCATAATATTTTCACATTTATTTAAGCACTGAAAAATATATAATTTAACCATATTATAGTGTATTTAGATCTTTCGCGTCTATGTTAAGTGTTGGAACTTGGAATGTGTGATAGATAGTATTGTATAATGGATAAAAGGTGTTACCATACCAGCTTTCAAAATGTCTATGAAAGTGTAGCTGATGGAAAGTTATTTAATAGCTGAATATGATTAGTAATATATTTTCTCAGCCTATTTTGTACCCTTCTTTAACTATAGTAAACATTTAATCCAAGCATGAGTGAAAATAACAAAAAAAGTTGTTTCTTTCGATACTGGAGTGCGAGTACTAATATCAGTAAAAGTATCGAGTAAAAAGGAAAATATCGATATTAGTAAAGTATTGATACATTTTTCACATCCCTAAACATGGCAGCCAGTCAAGAGATTTTTCCCCCCTCCATGTTAGTGTATTTACGTTGTATTTGGCGAGTTTTAAAGATATTACATTGAAACAAGATACATAAATTCTTAAATAGATCTAAAATAGTTTTTTTTAAGCTCCGCGTCTTACTACCCGTTCGGTTTATACCCTTATGTACTAATACGCTAATGGTTTTAGGGATTAGGAGGGTTATATTCAGTGGAAGTTTTCCCCTATTTGTGTGGAGGTAGAGTGAAAAACCATTTGGGAAAAACCACCCTCAGTAGACTGAACCAAGATTTGAACCTCTCTCTCCCCGTCATCGGCAGTCTAGTCCACTGCGAGATTTGCGCGTTAGACCACACGTCCAGCGAAGCGGGTAAAAAATATAATCACATATTAAAATATATATATATTTTTTTTATCATTTACAGCTATTTGATTTTTTCACGAAAATGGCCTGTAGAAATCTTCCTGCCAGGATGTAGATTAAAAAGACTGTGGAAGCAGTAGGAAACAAGAAAAGGTAGTTTTAAAATACAAAACATTGGTATCCAGGCATAAATACCAGAGTGAGTGTTTATACTCGTCGACAGAATAGAGTAATTATTTTTTTCACCATATTATAACAAAGGCCTTGCAAGGACTTCCATTTTATTCTCACTCTATTTTGTACAATGGCGTCTAAGTGTGACTGTACTTCAAGTGTCTAAATGCGCCAAAAGATGACCCGCTTCGGTGGTCGAATGTTCTAAGACGTCACTCTCGTAAGAGACTAGAATGCCAATGACTGGTAGACCGAGGTTCGAATCACGGTTGGGTGTAATGAAGATGGTTTTTCCAAAATGGTTTTACACTTTCAACGCAAGTTTGGGTACACTTCCTCTGTATCCAAGCTTTCTCATCCATATGCTATCAGAATAACTAGTAGATATGCGTAGTAAGAAGTGGTGCTAGAAAAATGTAAATCACTCTACCAATTATCTTGTAAATCACCAAGTAGGAAACTTCGTAAAACACTTTCTCCCCCTGCCTGAGATAGAACCAGTGTCCTCTTTTGAGGCCAGTAAAAACCTCACCCCGGTAGGTCCCTCGGTCTGCAAAGGTGGGAGGGGCAGGATGGCGGTGCGACCGGTGATGCTGTGAGCGGGGTCACGGCGCGGGGGCGGAGGTGGTTCGCTTGGGGGTGGATCGCTGAACACGTCGCTCGGAGGGCGGCACACCGTCAGCACCACGCTGCTAGGCGTCTTTCGTAGCACCTCCAACGCTTGCTGAGGACAAAGATCAGGACGGTTTGTGGGGGTTGAGGATTTAAGGTGAGTTGTTACTGAGCAATGGGGTAAAAGTCAGTAAGTACTCTTTTAAATCTTTATGCATATATATGCATATATATGGGTTATTGTCTACAAACTGGGTATTTTGAGGGTGAAAAATGGAGAAATTCAAATGTGAAAAAAAAAAATTTTCAATTTTATAATTAAGTTCTAAACATTATTAAAATGATGACATTTAAAGGAACACTTTTAATTTTTATTATTTTAGTATTTATTTGCAAATATTAATATATAGGTTAACAGGGGAATGATGCCATAAGCAGGGGAATGACTTTAAGTATAAAATATTTTCAACTAATGTTGCTAACTTTCAATTTTAGCTTAAAATATGTTTCATAACAACATTTTGTAAACATTAAATACTAAATCAATAATTGTAAAGAAAGTGAAATTAAAAAACATTTAGCTCTAATGTTGTTCAAATACATCAACTGCAGTTGGAAATTTATAAAACACTCTGTTCCCACGTAACACAAGGGATGGTTCTGGAAGAATTGAAACTATTTGTTCAAATGAAATGTATGAAACATCATCTTCATCGCGTTTGAAGAGCTGAATTCCTCTTTGGTCACTAACTCTAAAGTACATTACTTTGATGTCACCATCTTCCTCTACTTGGTTCTGGCAAACTGCAACATACCTATATTTACGATTTTGTTTAGAAAATTTGTTACCAGTTAATTGAATGAGTACAAATGTTCCAGTTTTTAAATTTTCTACACTTAAAGGGAGCCTATTTACTGAAACATTGTTTTCATTGCCTTCATCATTTTCACTACTCGAGTAAACATCTTCGTAACGCAATTCTTTGCCGTGTTTTGGCTGATGACCGACAGCAAGTTCATCTTCCGAAAAACATGATATTTTAGATTCATATCTCAGTGTGCCAATTTCGTAATGTATGCACCTTTGACACTTAAAACAACTAAGATTTCGTAAGCTCAGAATACCAGATTTTGCATCCCCAACTACTTGATGTACTTGCATGGTACCATAAAAACGTTTCAAGCATTTTTGTTCTAACTGTAATGATACACTTTCAATTTGGTCATTGGCTATTGCAATAATATCTATCCCAAGAACATTTTCAGTTAGAGTTGTTATTAAAGTTTCAAATGAGGCTACATCATTTCCTTCCGCCACAAGCCTGTCTGCTGTCCTTTTACATACTGCCCCAACACCATCGGGAGCACCTTTCCCATGGCCAGCTTCCAAATAATTCCAAGTAAATTTCTTTAATTTGGGATAGAATTTATCAAGTTTTGTTGCCAAAACATAAAACATGGTCTTGTTGCGATATTGTGTAGCTGGACTATCACTTAAAAAGTGAAGTGTGTCAACCTCATAATTATTTTCAATGTAGTTCAAAACTGGTTGGAGGTGAGCCCAGATAGCTGGTACATTGTGCTGGAGTGATTCTGATAGTGTACTAAAGCATTTAGTCGTCAACTCTCCATTAGATTCTCTCGAGTAAACAACAACCGTATGCAGTGATATCTGTTGTCGTGATCCCCCAAAGTGGAAGCTTTGAGTTTCCTCAGCATATTTTAAAGAGTAGTTTTCGCTGAAGTCCATATGAACTAGAGCTTCATTTTCTGCAAGTTTTGTTTTCAATGTTACTATCTCATTATATTGATGTAGTGCTCTCCCTTCATGTTTTAAGAAACATATTATATGCTTCTCAAATTCTTGCACCATATCAAAGATTGTGGTTTCGATCAAACCTTTAGTCATTTTGATAACAGTTTTTTCTTTTAGGATTTTTGTGTCAAAGAAACTTTCTTTCTTTGGCATCCATTTGAAATAATGTCCAGCTTTATTGGCAATAAAGTCACTATATGAAGATTTACAACCCATGCAAATGTCACATTCACGTAAAAGACATTTTTCAGTTTTGTAGACACAACAGAATTCTTCCACAACACCAGCAGTTGTATTTTTCCCTAAAACGCCTACCTTGAACAATCCCTTGATCAATAGTTCCATGTTTATATGTGTGATACACTTACAAGTATCTCGATCACTCACTCTCATTGGTTTCACCCAAAATGGACGGTGTCTGCAGAAAAATTCATAGCTAACCAATTTATCTGGATAATCCTTCAAAAACTTCTTATGAAGGTTTCTCAATGTGTCATTCAGATACCGTTTTTGTTTTGTCACTTTTTTTTTTGTGATGAAGTCTTTCTTTCCAGGACAAATTCGACTGTTGCTGTCCAATTCTAAAAAGTTTTCTATCTCATCCTTTCTTATGTTCATTAATTGGAAATATTTTTTCGTCTTTCTCTCATATTTCAAATCAAAAGGTTTGCTTCCAATTGTTGATAGTGCCTTATGACATTTCAAAACATTTGAACACTGCCTGTAAAGACGATACTTCTTAATTACTTTCCCTGCAATAATCTTTTTAAATAATTGCTTTTCTTTGTCTGAATCTACCTTCTTGTAGTTTTCATTAAGTTGATCTTTGATAGCTTCAGCAAACAGAAGTGTCTTAACAACTTGAGGACTTGGTCTTACTTCTTTTCTTAGCATTTGTTTAACACGGGTGCTGGGAGTAGGTGGGCATTGGCTTTTATTTTTCTGTAAACGTTCACATCTTTTCCTGTATTTTTGGACATCCCTTCTTAGTTTGTTTATCAACTCGTCCTTTTTCTTAAACTCTCTATTACGTCTTTTTCTAAATCTCATAGCTCTTTTCATTGCAGATTTTGTTCTTTTTGTTGTTGAAGCACCTATTTCAGAAACAGAGTCTGGTTGATCTATATCTTGCAGGTTAGTGTTTTGATTCTCTTTTGCTTTGAGGTTAGTTCTGTAATTTTTAGAATTAACCCTCCATTGTTTCCGTTTCTTCCTTTGTTCACGTGGGGTTTGATCTTTGATAGGTTTTACAATTTTCTTCTCTTTCTTCTTCAAATATTTCAGTCGTTCCTTTTGCCTTTGCTCTTCTCTCTTCACTGGATCATTTTTAATATTTTTATAACGCTCCTGTTCTGCTTTTCTTTTCCTATTTAACTTCTCTTCCTCACTAACTATATTTTTCCTACTCTTCTTCATGATGTTTTAAAAGTACCTAAAAAATAATAAATCAATTAATCTTAAGTAGGCTAGGATATTAAAATGACTAGCTGACCACAATTTAAAAACAAAGTACCTATTAGACCTATTTGTTAAAAAAAAAGAATCATCATTGATGGCTAAATACAGATATTTTAGCTAATTTTTTTGAGTCAAATTACTCAATTTATAGGCCTAGTTTCTTAATAACTACTTTCCTAAATGTATTACTAAAATAAATAATCCTCTCAAATTGTGACTACTATATCATTTAATCATTAAATTATATAAGCATTTTAGGCTAGTTATGTATTATTTATATTTAATAAAATAGGTAAACATTAATAGAAACATGATAATTTGAAGAATATTGTTTATAATACATGAAAGTTCTAGTTAATCATTCCCCTGGCTTACCAGTCATTCCCCTGCCCAAAGAAAGTACAGGGGAATGACTCCAGGGGAATGATGATTATGAGGTTATGAGCTTGAATTATCCATGTGGCTTATTCTAAAATACTTAAAAATGTGTCTATGGAAACATATTATTATTGTTTCTATTGTTGATAACATATAAACTTTATAATACAATAAATAAGCCATTTTAAACTCACCAGGGGAATGATGCTTTCATTAGTGACAGTGCAACATTTAAGAGCAACAATGAACACAGAAAAGAATATTCACATACAAAGACAATTATTAGAATAGAAATGTCAACTGCACAACTTCTTTTAATTATTTATTCCAATAATAATGCAGCTAGCTCTATCTCTTAGTTGGGAAATTAACTAATGATCTACCATAGAAATTACAAATGAAAACTGGAGACATGATATAAAACTCAAATTAAGATGTTATGGAAGGTTTTTTTTAATAAACACTAATTATTTAAGATACATATATGTATTAGTACTTTTATATTGTCTAAAGTTTAAAAAAATGTGCTGTATTTATTTGAGTATTTAATCAATTAGTTACTGAATCTGTAGTTAGGACAATACAGGGGAATGATGTTTTACATATACATATTTTTTTAAATTTAAATGTAGAACTAGTAGAAAGAAATTAATGTTAGCATTAAATCAACATTACAACAACTTAATAAACTTTCAAGTATAAAACATCTACATAGCTATTATATATAATAAGAGTTTAGGGACATTAAAAGACCCAGTTTGTAGACAATCACCCATATATATTATTTTGACCCAAATAAATAAAATACTCTTTCATTAAATTAGATGTGTTTAGTTTGATTTCCTACAGGATAAATATATTTTGGTCAAAAAGTTATTTTTATAAAAAACTAAAAAAAAAAAAAATGGACCTTGGCTAACTCTGTCTTTCGCCCAACCTTAATGTAGTCAATTGAAACTTAAAAAATAAAGAGATAAATAGCACAGTGTACCACACAGACTTTAATTTTTTATATTAAAATATAATAATTTACTCAAAAAACTCGTGTGATTTGTGAAGCAAAATAACATACCTACATTGTTGCATACAAAGGATGGAAAAAAAAAGTTTCACATTCCACTAAAGAGCATAAATTAAATAATATGCACTTTTACAAAAACATTGTGAGAAAATAGGAATATCTCTGCCCACCAAAGAGCATAACAATTTCAGTTTAAAAGACCCGATTATAAAATTATATATTTACTTATATCTCAGAAACTATTTGTTTTATAAAAATGTATCTCAAATAAAAGTTTTTTTATATCTTGTAGTAGTACATCTTTATAGTGGTAAGTTCTTTCGTACCTCAAATAATTACGGAGATATGATAAAAATTGGAAATTGGCGCTTATGTAAAGTAAACTCAAAAATTTTTTTATGGGGAAAATAAATTTTATATTTTGTCTGTAATGTTAAAAAATGCTTAAATATAAAATGTGATTAAAATCGTTAGAGCGAGTTGCGAGAAAATCGATTCTTTCTCTTTTTGACCTTCAGTAAACTAACCCAATTTTAAGGTTAGATATCTAATTACAAAATCCCTTGAGGAAACCTTATGAAAGGC
This sequence comes from Timema monikensis, assembly GCA_902151445.1. Taxonomy (NCBI): domain Eukaryota; kingdom Metazoa; phylum Arthropoda; class Insecta; order Phasmatodea; family Timematidae; genus Timema; species Timema monikensis. The sequence goes on from CABFVZ010001114.1 coordinate 197,360, forward strand.
CCAGATACCAAGGTTTAGCGCGACCGGTAAAATGGTTTCGGCTCTAGTCCTAGATAAAGACAGATTGACTGCATAGCGAAAACCAATTTTTCTGTGTCAGGGGGTCATGAAACGTCGAGATTTATTAAAATCTTAAGATAGATTTTGTTGACGATCACAATACTTCTCTATACGAGGAGTCGAGAGAAAGTAAACATGTCAGGTGAGTGTCGAATTCGTTGGCAGCATTCTTGCATACTTTGACGAAGTAGCTATTTCTATGTTTGCGGTGGGTGTCGAATAAACAATATGGTTTCAAGTGACTACACAAATAAAAATCAAATGGATTTAAGTTTGGAGAAGGCGCAGGCCAGCCAGTAGGTCCTGCACAACCTATTCACTTGTTAGGAAATAGTTCATTCAAGACATTTCTGGCTACTCAGATTGGATATGGCGGTATGGTATATCAAGAGTTTACTGGAATCGCTTGTCTGTAATAACCGATCACGTAGTGTAGTGGTCAGTGCACCTAGCTATGAGCCTGGGGGGTCCCGGGCTCGATTCCGGGCTAGTACTTTGGATATTTCTCCCTAAAGGGGAATTACCCCAACGTCCACCAGGGTTTGTTCAATTAGTCTTAATTTAGGTTGCAAGTATGTTTCCACTTGTTACACACCCTCATACTCACTATCATCATTATCATCATCATCTCATCGGGACATGGAAAGAGCCTCCACGGAAAGGATGTACATTCGGGCTTTTCTTGGGCAGCACTACATTAATAAGGGCTAATTTCCACTAATAGGCTACTTGAATTCCAGACGCGCGGTATTATTATTGTACTTGGTTGTAGCTAGGAAACAAGGTACAATGGGGTATATGTTTATATTAACCTTTACCCATGCTTTTGTGCCTCATATCCACCACTGAAATAACTCCCACATGTTAGAGTACACACTATAGATTTCTAAATATATTAACGTTCCCATCTGGAGATAGAGTCCTGCCCTCCAAAGTTAGAATCGTGCTTACTAGCACTCACTCAGCTCTACTAGTCTCACAGCAAAGCAAAATGTTAGCTCCCCCTCCCCTCCCCTCACCACTCTACTCTGCCGTAGACAAGTAAGAAACAGACTCTCAACGTTACGAGGGTTTCGCTGTGCTCCTTTTGCCAGCTTGAGTCCTTCAACACTGGGCTGCGCTAGTGTCACTGCTGGGTGATTATAGGACTAGCCGCAGCGATCCTAGTGGTGAAGGACTCAAGCTGACAAAAGGAGCGCAACCATTTAGACTTGAAGGCTGAGTGTGTGGGTATATTATTTGTCTGCGCCCCTGGCTTAGTTGTCACTTCCGCCAGAAAGGCCAACACCCCGCTCGTTAGATTACCACCACAAGTATACAACCAACCGACTCACGTAGTTTGACAACCCGGAGAGAGCTACGCCATTGGCTGCCAGAAGGATGTCCCCCTGGCTGAGTTGTCCCGTCTGCCAGGCGGGTTGGTGAGGGAACAGCCTCTTGATCCTGATGAGGCCCGGCCACTGCTCCTTGGTGTCCACGCCACCCGTCACGCTCAGTCCGAGGCCACGACTTCCCTTCAGCACGCACGCCTCAAAGGTTGACTCTGGAGAAAGAAAACAAAAAATTCGATCAGGATTTCTCTTGAAACACGTGCTATTTGCTAATAACAAGTTGCAATAGAGGTGTCGAAACGACGAGGTTCGGTATGGATGAACGAGAATTTAATAAGTTTTAGCGTCAACATTATTCATGAGGGGCAAAGTTGAATGTAAATTAAAGAGATAATATTGCGTTGAATACCTAAAATTATTCATGAAGAGTGAAGTTGAATGTAAATGAAAGAGATAATATTGCGTTAAATACCCAAAAATATTCATGAAGGGTGAAGTTGAATGTAAATGAAAGAGATAATATTGCGTTGAATACCCAAATTATTCATGAAGGGTGAAGTTGAATGTAAATGGAAGAGATAATATTGCGTTGAATACCCAAATTATTCATGAAGGGTGAAGTTGAATGTAAATGAAAGAGATAATATTGCGTTGAATACCCAAATTATTCATGAAAGGTGAAGTTGAATGTAAATGAAAGAGATAATATTGCGTTGAATACCCAAAATTATTCATAAAGGGTGAAGTTGAGTGTAAATGAAAAGGAGGGCACTAGGACAACCTTGACAGATATTCAAGAACTATTTAAATCAATATATGAATAAAATTAAACTCTATATTTCAAAGGAGAAATATTTGATATTTTTGCAAAAAAAAGAGGGGTTGCTATAAAAACTGCAAAAATACTACCCTTAACTCGCAACCCCTTTCATTCCATTTTAAGTTCATCTTATTCGCGTACTTTGGCAAGAATGTAGAAGAGTAAAAAAAGCGAAAATGTTAGTAGGCCTATTGTTGCCATATATCATCAGTTCAGAGTTAATATTTCAACGCACAATTTTATTTGGAAAGAAATATTTGCTGAAGAATTCATCACAATTTAGTCGTCAAATTCATAATATAAACTTTTTCTTTTTACTCTCTAGAAAAGAAACCCTTTCCCCAAATTTGAAAGGAAGTGTAACGCCGCTTGCAAACGACACCGCAAAAAAAAAAACCTTCCCTTGTCTTAAAAAAAATACAGTTCTTTATTAGTTCGAGAAATTCCCTTGCTTACTAAACAGAGTTACGGGCCCCTGGAGAGACATCTACATTTCTAGCGGAACAACACACATCACAACGACCACCTTTTTCCATCTACCCCTTCCTCAAACCCTTCTCCCCAAACCCTACACGCTACGTCAAAACATAAAAAAGAAGAAAATTCATCGCACAAAACACGAAGCAAACCAGCTCCAAGCGAATTTATATATATATAAAGAATGCTTGTGCAAATATAGTGTCACGTTTACCCTTAAATTTCGAAGTCAACTTAAAGGGCTAATCAACGAGACAGTGGGGAGTAATAAATTGAGCATAAAATAAAAAGGTAAATATAGCCTGTATTTTCACGTCCACACCATAATGTAGGTGGGACTTCAAAGACCACTGGGATTATACATTTGTTTTAATTCATTAATGGTGGAAATTTTTTTTATTTTTATTTTTTCTTTCATCGCATATTACCCGCTTTGATGACCACATGGTCTAAAAGGGTTATTCAAGGAATAAACTTAATTGGCAATGACACGAAAATCAGGGTTCAAATTTCAATTGGGTGCACTGAGATTATTTCCTATAAATGGTTTCTCACTCTCTCTCTCTCTCTCTCCACACAAATGCGACTACAATGTTTCAAGGATGAGAAAGGAATAGTGACGAATAAAATGTAACAGCGTTCGTATGAAGGGAAAGTGGGTAACCATTTGGAAAAAAAAAGTTCAGTACGTCCGACTAGGATTCAAACCCCGATCTCTCCGTCACCGACAATCCAGTCCAACACGAGAGTGACAACCGATGCGGGAGAGAAACAATACCTTTATGTTTTTATTGAGGCTACCTCGATAAGTGAAAAATCTCAGCGCAGACATTGAGCTGTAAAGGGTCCCACACATGTTAAGTCAGAAGTGACAGTTTAGAGTGATCAGTTCGAAATGCCACGATGGACTGATCAGCCAGAACCACCGTGTGTATGCAAGGACGATGGACTGATCAGAACCACCATGTGTATGCAAGGACGATGGACTGATCAGAACCACCATGTATATGCAAGGACGATGGACTGATTACTTACCATGAATTTGGAATTTGGATTGCTAAGCCCCCCTATTAAATTTTGAAAAAATAAATAAAATATAATACAAAAAACCACGAAAAATAATAATTTTGCGTCAAATAAACCACGTAAAGTTGAATTAACCTAACCTTAACCAACAGAACTGGCACTTAGTTGATTGTTTCAATTTTTTACAACTATAACATTTAAAAAAATTGACCCTGGTGTGACTCTTTCCAGTGCCCAGTTGGCAAAGGGCCCAGTGGTCCCGGATCCGCTCCCCCATACACGTAGTTTCGCCCTCAGGTTGAACTGACAGGCCGAACTGAGACAGTTCTACCTGACCTAGCTCCCCAACACACACGAACATAACAGTATGTCGGGTTGATAGTCCGACTTACAATCCGCTTGAGTGTAGGTGTATACAAGTTCTTCGTGAGAAAACTGTCTCCAGTTGAATTGCTTGTATATTCAGCAATTGCATGCGTCTTAAAGACAAGCAGGGTGTGACTAAATTTAATATATAATTAAATAGGACATTTAGACTATATGTAAAATTAGGATAACATGATATTTACAAACAATCTACCTCATTAGGAGCAAATATTAGTTTTAAAATATGTTCACCACTTGAACAGTCCAATTTTCTTTATGAAGGTTCTTTATAACATACTAACATATTTTTTGCTGTCATCAGTGATAAAATGATAATATATTATTAGTGTTATTTTATTACCACTAGTTATTGTTTATATATTTATGTACTAAATACGATAATGGTTTTAGAGATGAGGAAGGTTATATTTGAATGAAGTATGCTTGCATTTGGGTGAATGGAGGGTGGGAAAACATTTTGGAAAAACCTCAGTACACACAACCGAGATTAGAACCCCGAACTCCCCGTCATTGGAAGTTTAGCCTACTCAGAGAGTAGCGCGTTAGACCATTCGGCCACCGAAGCGGGTGATATAAATATTATATCCAGCCCACCATACGTCATATCATATGTTAATCACATAACTACCCAACTATAGTTACCACCTACCCTCGTGTGTGCCAGTCCTAATATATAAAAAATTATAGACACTTATATAAGTCAATGGCGCGTGTGTCTACCTAGCGAAGGAAAGGTCTCGGGTTTGTTTCCCGAAATGGCTGAGAAATGTACCATTGTTGAAATGTTAGTTTCCCTTTCCACATTGTTGAATTAAGATGTTGTGTCGGTTCTATATAAAAGTTCCCTTATAAGTCGTGTTGGCTGATATAATCAGTCGGTTCATAAAGTGCACGTTGAATACCTAATTAAAAATAAAATAATACAATTAGATATAAAATATTACCGGACCGGGCCGAAAAGTGATGTGTGTATAAAGGAGAGGATATAACACACGATCCATCTTCATTAGTGGCCTGTCTGTCACTCTAGTATCATATGTTACACACACGAGCCTATTCATATCAACACAGAGGTACAGTGTGATGTTTTATGGTCAAGATGGTCGCTGATTAGCTAATAAAGAGATCCCTTTGATAAATGAGATATAGGATGAGGGCGAGGGGTTTATAATCACAGCGACTCCACAATTAATTTAGTAGACTATATATTAAAATAAAAACACCCGTTAATTCTAAAATATTTAATTCGTTCAGGTGTAGAATCGGATCAACATGGAAATAACATTTTATAAGATGGAAAAAAAATGTTTTTTTTTTTTTGTCACCGAGTCTCATGCCGGAATCACGATCAACTTTATGTCAACTTAATTTCCACTTAACGTAACTTAACGTAAAGGTTCTCCTTATGTTTTTAAATGGAAGCCATCACGATGTGGTTAACTTAACGTTTACTTAACGTTCACTTATAGTAAGAACTGTTCTTGGGAGATCTTTAACGTTACGTGAACTATAAGTGAAGGGTATCACGTGATCTATTCAGCCAATCACGTTAACACTGCTATTTAGTACTTCATCTGTTTCGCAAGTATTGTTACTTCATTTGTTTATAGTGCATGCAAGCTAGATTTTACTTTTAAATCATGAATGAAGACGAGTATAACATAACACTAAAATAGGATAAGAAGAAAGTGCAAAAAAAAACACCTTAACTTCGATAAATTAGTTTGAATGATAAATATTTTATTGCAATGTAATTAAATATATAAAAAGTAAACAATACATCATATAGTCACAGATAACACTGTTAATAGATAGCACAGATCACAGATCAATATATATACTCTCGAATGCTGATGTTTGGCTGAAGCTGTTACGTTAAGTTACGTGAATCGTGATAACCCACTGGTTTCTTTACGATAAGTTAACTTTAAGTTAACGTTACGTTAAGTTAAAGTTAAGCTGATAATGATCCCGGCATTACTATCCTAGTTTCTTCAAACTGTGCTCCGCAAAGTTCTTCGGCTACGCCATATTTTTTTAACAACACCTCTTACTACTCATTCGGGTGACACGTTTATGTGCCGATTGGGATTATGAGTCAAGGAAAAGGAAGGTTGATTTTAGAGGAAGTGTACCAGCATTTGCGTGGAAGAGTATATAGATATTTAAGACAAAAAAACTTGATACACTCGACCGGGATTCAAACACTGATCCCCCAGTCACCGACAGTCCATTCTAACACAACAGTGACGCGATTGACAATTCAACCACTGAAACTGTTTTGAAAAAAAATAAAAAATTCAACCATAACCATATTTATGTTTACAGTTTTCACCCACCCCTGTGACGTAGTTAGCTAACGCGCTAGATTAGTGTTGAGCTAGATTGCCTAGGACGGGGAGATCAAGGTTAGAATCTCACTCGGGTAAACTGGGGATGGTTTTTCTTGAATGGTTTTCCACTATCCCTCTATGATAATGTGGGTTCACTTACTTTAAATTCAACCTTCCCAATTCCTAACCCATTAGCGTAATTAATACTTAAGCGTTCAACCCAAACGAGTAGTAAGACACGGTACTAAAAAAAATACAGCTATCAATATTGGTACCACTCACATCGGTTGTCGCAAGGTCTAACGCGTCACTCTCGAGCTAGAATTGATTGCCGATGACGGGGAGATCAGGGGTTCAAATCCCAGTCGGGTGTACTGAGGGTAGCTTCCTTAAATTGTTTACCACTCTGCTTCAACGCCAATGATAATACATTTTCTTTAAAATTCTATCTTTCTCATACAACTTTGTTAAGCTCCTAGGTTAAAAAAAAATATATTTGATTAAACTGTGAGATCGGAGTGAGCACTTTGTCTAAGCTGTAAGGCGACAGGCTTTCACCTTGAATGGTTTCACTATGGTTGTAGCTTATAAGATAGGGTCATAGTATAATCCATCATGATAAGACTTTCCATGTACGGATGTAGGGAACGCCAAACAAGGTAAGTGTTTTTTCAGTTTTTATAATAAAACTTTTTTTTTGACAAAGTAAATAAAATAATTCTTTAGTAGAAAAATAAGGTATAATTTTCTTCACATGACGACTTAAACAATTGTTGAATATCTTTCAAGAATGTCCTAAAATGTAATGACAGCTTTTTATCTTAATTTAAAAAGTTTGTCATCTAATGCCGTGATGCTCATAACAGATATTCAACAACTACTGTTGATATCATCATCATGTGATTTGTTTTGGAAAAAAACTAAAAAAACCTGCGAAAACACTGGCGTTTTCTCGCGTCCCCTAAATCCGAACCTTCGGGGTAAATAGGGTGTATATGATTATGGACGTATTGCCATTGCTAGAACTTTTTAAGACAGTTTTAAAATGTTACTTAATCTAATTTCAAGTATTAATATTCCAAATAATATGGTATATTGACTGATAATCTGATTGGCATTACATTTTATTTTATAAAAAGTACTTTCAAAGGTGATCTGACTATTGATTTGCGTTTTAAATCATAAGTTAAAATAAACCTTTGGATTAAAAATAAGATTTTAAAAAATACATATAAAGAACACCAAAAAGGTGAGAAACTTTCAAATATTATAGGAATTGTTTCTCAATTATGTAGTGAGTATCAGAAAGTACATATTTTAATGGTTTTTTTTATGTACTCCTCTTTTGTACGGTTATTTAATATCAAAACAGGCGTTAGGGTTAGCCTAAAAATGAAAGGGAATATAAGAGAAGATTGTGGGGGTTGGGATGGGGTTGAGAAGGGTGTTAAACGTAGTCTCTGAAACTTGACAGAGGGTATAACAAAGAGAACGTGGCACAGGGTGTTATAGAGTTTAAGATAGCGAGTCCTGATAAAGGACAAGAGAAGAGTTTTTTTTTAATAAGATAGGGGGAGGGGAGGAATATGTGGTAAAAAGAAAAACACCATCTTTTGATCCCAACAAAGAAGAATTTTGTTCAAATGATATGAAAGACGGGCTTTGAAAAGTTGCTACGTGATGTATTTTAACTTTTGCTTTTAGACGACTGAGTTTAATTTTAATTTGAGTAAAAATAAAAAGGTAATATATTTTGGAGAAAATAGTGTATTGGAGGATGTAATTTACATACATAAACATATTTTTTTTTTACATTTTAAACACGAGTTTTAATTAAATTCTTAATCGATGAGGTGAGGAAGGATGAAAAAGCTAATTTTAAGAAAATGCAACAGAATCACCGTGTGGATGGAATTGACAGGAAAACCACAGTAATAAATCACATATGGAAAATCAATACCAGTGCACCTTACTGAGAATCGAACCTTGACCTCTTCAGCGTTTTCTTTGAAATACTATCGCTTAGACTGACTGATCACCAATGTGTGTAACAAACTTAAATCATATTATTTTATTAGAAAATAATGTAGAATATTTTTTGTTAGACTTTTTTTTTTTTTGCTCCTGTCTTACTAATCATCCACCCTTAATTATACTAACGGGTATTTAGGAAGGCAGAATTTAGAGGAGAAATGTACAGCCATTTGCAGGGCGGGAGAGTGGAAAATGGTTTAGTAACACACAAAAAAATCTTCAATAAATCCGGAAGTGGTTCAAAGATCAATCTCCCTATCACCGGAAAATTAAACTGTGAAACGTGGCGTATTACCTTACATGATGATCAGTATCTTGAACTAATAGTCAGCGCCCCCGGTTATTTTTTTAGAGGTTCTGAGTTCAATTCCCGGTGGTACCTTAAGTACTTTTCCGAAGGGGAACTGTTATTATGGTAAACATGGTCTGGTTAACTAGATTTAAGTTAGTTTTAGATTTTCACTAGCTCTACACCTTCATAATCACTATCATCACGTCATCTAATTGCGTGTAGACAACCTCCAAGGTATATAGCAGAGCAGCGTAGGGAAGATTTTCGGCCTGATACTGCACCTTTTGATAAAAACATGATATCTTGCAGAGGGATAGATCTACATAAGATATTCATTTTCAAATATGAAGGACAAAAAAAAAAATCCTCTGCAGAGTGGAGATATGACGTCATCAAGATGGCCGACGCTTTGAAATACTCCTTTCAGTATACATCGTAAACTACAAGATCAATTTTCGATTTCTTGATTTTAAATGAAAGATCTTTAAATTATCTTTGAGAATATTGTACAAAAGGATCCAATTAGTGGATAATTACTTAGTTATTAAAAAATAACAAAAACGAGTGATTACATTTTGTAATATTCTAAGTCTTGTTTGTTTCTATTGTCCCATTACTCCTTTTGCATTTCCAGCATTTAAAAGACGTTAGAATACTTTATTCGGGTATGTTTCGACACACATATGTGTCATAATCATGGGGAAAAAAGTCGTTGTGAAGGAGACTACGTGTTGATACGACAGTGAGGTTGTTAACTCCTTCCTTGAAGTTATAAAAGAGATTGAGATGTACGTTTAAGGGTGTAGAAATAAGGTAGAGTATGTTGAAAAAATAAAGGGATGTTCTTAAATACATGATTTTTATAGATTCCAGCAAAAACGCAACGAGGCGGTGCGAGGCGACAAAGCCGTCTACCCTCTACTTGTGTTTTATCAAATATTGCGGCCTTACGTACGGCTTATCACATGAAAAAAGTACAGGGTGCTTTTATTTGAGTAAATTAGACATAAAAAAACTTGTCATTAAAACTTTTTTTGATTTACTCAATGAATAGAAAGTTATAACAGAAAAAAAAAATCACTCGTTAATGTTATTTTCTTAAATAACTAAGTAATTATCGATTAATCAGAAACTTTTATAAGCTCATATTAAATATAATTTAAAGAGTTTTCATTTAATATAAAGAAATCGAAAATTGAACCAGTAGTTTACAAAGTATACTGGAAAACGTATTTAAGAGCATCACTATCTTGATGACGTCATGGCTCCTGTCCGTTGAGGATTTTTTTTGCCTTCATATCTGAAAATGCATATCTTAAGGAAGGTCTAGATCTGCGCAAAATTTCACCCCTTTATCAAAAAGTGCAGTATAAATTACCTACGCTGCTCAGCTAGGCAATGTTATTTTCCCAAAGACCGGCTAAAAGCCTATATACACAGGAGACCGAACTAGAAACTGTATCTCTTATACGGTCAAACATGCCATACAGTACGCTAAATAAACCGTTAAATGACGAGAGGAAATTTAGGGTGTTCAAAAAGTAGGATTCTTAGAAAGAAACTTGGTCCAAAAGGAATGAAAATAATAGAGATTGGAGCTGGATATATAATTATGAGTTACATACCTTATACCAATCATCATATATTGTTAAATAGTGTAGTAAAATCTCGCAGATTATGGTGGAGAGGATATGCAGTGAGAATGGGAGAAAATAGAACCGTGTTCAAATCTAACGGGAAGAGACCTAGGCGTAGATGGGAGGATACCATTAGAATGGACCTGAAAGAGATAGGGTGTAATGAGGTGGACTGGATAGAACAAGCTCAAGATAGAGATAGGGTGTAATGAGGTGGACTGGATAGAACAAGCTCAAGATGCCATAGAGTAAATATTCACAATAAAAAATAGTTTGACATATTCTAAACGTCACTCATGCCAATATTTCATAAATTTGTCAAATTATTTCATTGATATCAACTCGGAAGGGGTTAAAAACTTCTGACAAACACTGTAATATCTATTTCGACAATATTACATTTTTGTTTAACGGCGCGGGTAAAAAAACCCACGGGCAGAAATTATCGCTACGCAAAGCCCTACAGACGAAAGCGGATGTGATCTATTGAAATGTTTTTCAAACGATTTTAAACAACGAATGAGAACATACAGTCCGATTCGGAAATAAATGAACTTTTTGGAACTTTATAAAGGTTATTCAAACAATTTTAATATATTTATAAAGTAATGTAATTTAAAACTGACACTTTTTACAGGGAGTATAAATTAATATAAAGAGTATAGAGGAAAAGGGGGAAAAAAATTACTCACATATTTCATGAAAACAATTTTTATATATATATCAAGCACCATATAAACCCCAGCATATACGTTTTTAGTTTAATTTAACCACAGTAAAAAGTGTATTTAAAAGGTTTCATGGTTGTCTAACAGATGGCAGCACTTATTAAATTTGAGTCAAAATGGAACTTACTCTCTTTTCCCCTGTACCAATAACTGTACTGATAAAAAATTAAAATGTTGTCAATGTTGACCGCTAAAAATATGTTTGTATCTTGTAAAAGTTCCTTTCCTATCAAAATCTTTCTTAACATAAAATTGTTATTTTATTTGTTCTTCAACCCCCTCAAGGGAATATGTTAACAGTTCCATTTTTATGGAAAGGGCCTTATCTGAAAGATATAAAAGCTACTAGATATACTTTTACGTATTCATTATTAATTTACTCGAGATATTTAACATGCACTTTCTGAACCTACTGATTATATCAACACACGACAATTTCTATGAGTGAGATTGATAGAATCTATCAATTTTGCCGTTAAAGGCATTTTCACATACCTTCCAGGGGATCTTTCACATGCTACAATCGACATGGGACCGACGGCTTTACTTCTCCTCCGAAGGAAGTTGTGTTACGGATTTTTATCACTCAAGAAAAATCCATCAACCCCAACTGGGTTTGAACCCACGAACATAGAGTCATGAGGGGAGCACTTTACCCCAAAAACCACCAGGGTCGACTTTTACGTTTTCATACGACAAAGCATGTGATATGTAGGCTAAATGTAACTTTTGAAATATGGTATCAGTGAGTCACATTTCAAAATATACAAATAATTTAGTAAAATATTACCACTTTTGACAGTAAAATAGTATTTTGTATTTTATTGGCACTTTTTATGAAAATTTGATTACAGTGAAATCTATTAGTAACAGAAATCTTCCAAGATCAAATAATTTCCGTCCCTAGCAAGCGTTAGTTATTTGAATTTTTTTTAAATTGTACTGCTTGAAGACAGCTTAATCTATATGATCCTACCGTATAATAATATAATGTGGATATATATTAACTACATCAATTAATTACTACACTATTCAGTGTTATATGCAGGATAAATATGACTAATGAATAACTATTGTACGTAGCTTATTGTACATCTAGTGTAATACAGAGAACGATAGTAAATAAAAGTAAATGTAACCAGTATGACTTCTTTACTGTTTGTACGCATACGATCACAAGAGTAAATGCTGGAACAACCCCCACCAATGGCTTGATGGATGAGGTAATTATAGCCTCCTTGAAGTACCGTAGTATTAACTACGTAGGTTATTTTAACTTTCACTACAGAGGAAAGGTAGGACTCTTCACACTTCACTGAGGCAATGTCATCCTGACATTCGTACTCCGTTTCTAAATTGGTGTTTTCAATGTTTTTCTGCTATTTAAATATTGATATGTATACATAAATATGCACCTCTAGCATTGTCCGTGTACGTTACAGGGAGGTTGTTTCGCCGTAAGAGGCCGTGTTATTTTTCCGGGGAAATTTAAACTGTCCGCTATAAGGAATAATCCGCTATTCAAAGGTGTCCGTTATGGGGGAATTTACTCACAATATATAACTAATCAACTCAAATAAAACTATAATGTGTTTTAGAACGTTTTTCATACGTTGAATACGGAGTGAAGGGGATATTTATATATTCCAACTCTGTCTACATATATAGACAGTTTGTACTTGTATTTCTTAATTTTCCAAACAGGATGACGAGAAGCATTTAATGGTCTATAAAAGTTGGGTTTAACAACTTGTTCCCGTCCCGGATAGTAAACATCGCAGCGGTTAAAACTAACGTTGACGCCTGAAGGAACGGCCGTATAAGCTGCTATTATGACGCGGACCGATTTAACACCGCGTTCTACGGATGAACTGCGTTTTATGACAGCTCTCATCCGATGCTGCGGATCTCGGTTACAAATTCCACCACGCGCTCCACCCCAAGGCCTTACTACACCTTCCGGGATACTCACATATTTACACGGATGAGGGTGGTAAAGAGGTGAGGAAGTATTTCTCACATTTGGCTTGGAGGAAACGCGAAAAAATATTTAGGAAACAAAACAAACCTTAACCACTTCGCTGAACACATGGTCTAAGGCGCTACTATCGCAATAGACTAGACTGTCGAAGACGGGTAGATCGGAGTTCGACCACAGTTTGGTGTACTGAGGTGTTTTTTTTCTTCCCAAAATGGTTTTTCACTCTCCCACCAAGCAACTGTGGGTACACATCATCTAAATTCAATCTTCCTAATTATTACACCTTAGCGTAGTTAGTACATAGGCGTATAACTTAAACGGGTAGTAAGACGTGGTCATAAATTTAAAAAAAAACTAAGTACAAATGACCAGCACGTGCGTATAAGAGGTGGGGGTAGGAGGGTCAAGACCCCCGTGAGAATAAAAACTTTTATTGGCTAAAGGTAGGTCTATAGTACAATTTTATAGTGGTACCCCTCCCACCTAGAAAAATCAGCTTTCTATTCCCTTGTTGACTGGAATTCGAGTCTCGAAATCAGTTTTAGCATATTTTAAAATGAGAAACACTATCAAATGTATTCCAATCTCATTGTTTTTTCGAATGAAGGATACAGAAAACCGCACTTTGATAAGTTATATGGTTTGATAATATCTTTTTCAGTTTTAAATTGCCAAAACTTGTTTTGATTAAATTAGCACCGTATCTTACTACCCGTTTGGGTTATACGCTTATGTACTAATTACTCTAATGGTTTTAGGGATAAGAAAGGTTATATTCATAGGAAGTATACCCGAATCTACGTGTAGGAAGAGTGGAAAACTATTTCAGAAACACCACCATCAGTACATCCGACCTAGATTCGAACCTCGTTCTCCCAGTCATCGGCATAAGATGTTGCACTTAGGTTAAATATTGACAAAACCTTTAACATTACACCCTTTTGGTGTTTCCAGTAACTAATACCAAACTATAAGACCCCTGCATAATGGGCTTGAAAACTTTTTTTTACTAGTGAAAATTTCATTATGAAAATTCCAAAAATTCCACATATTTTTGTTGATCATCAAGACTTAAATGCCCGGGAAACGAAAGTTAACTTATACAGGAGCGCAGAATGGATCCCTGTGATCAGAAATATAACTTAATAGGGGGTCACAGCACAAACTATATTAGCACTTGTATTTTCCTCCTTCCCTGTCTGTTCTCCTACTGCCAGACAGCTCCACCCACTGACATCACGAGCCCACATGGTTTCCACGTTTATTAATTTCTGCTGGATCATTGTAGCGCTTTAATATTAAATAGTAGGCCTGGCACAAAGACAAAGTTTCTCATAACTCTCATTAAATTTAAAAAAGTTAAATATTTAAAATCCGTTCATTTTTTTGGCCAACTGTTTATTTTGAATATTTGTAAGATATCACTGTCCATTAGTGAACAAATATAAAATATTAATTAATGAATTTCTTTGCATCTACACATAATATCATCGCAGAGGTAGCTGCATGGTTACTATAGGGCAACAGCGTTGTAATTCTTTGGTTTTCGTGTGGTCACTCTCCCCTTAAATATAAGACAAGTTTCGCAACTCTGGTAGGTCGGTGTTATTAGTAGCTACTTCTTACCCCAGCCCACCCACCACCTTCCTACATAAATGAGAGCGAAGAGATTTGTCAAAAATTGGCCGATAGAGAGCGAAGATAAAGTGTTTCTCCATAAGACCTGCAGTTATCTCAGCAATGATATTGGGTGTAGTGTAAGATGGCCCGGTTAGTTCAGAATCCCACATCTGGCTGCCGCCACCGCAAACAAGAAGTCTTAATAAGAAAACTCGCCACGGGCCACAAAGACAGATGAAAGCTGTTTGTCATCACTAGTCACCAGATAACTCAACTTAATAAAGCTAGCCCCTCGGATAGTATCCCCCCCTCTTCCCCCCTTTCTTTAGTCAATGCTCATCAGACCTCAAATCATTACCACAAGGTCACAAGCTTGGTTTGCGACATTTTGTTTACTGGCTCGTTCCAGAAGCAGCAAGTTTCCGTCATTAGAAGCCAACCATGAGTCACCAAGGCTGTGTGTGCTCTTTATAGCTCTGGGCGGATGACGATCAGACACTCCCCATCATAGAGTCGATCTTAAACAACTTTAATTAAAATATTCGTCAAAAGTTAATTAGTTATTCTTTGTAAAATCAGAAAACTTTAACAGAGACGTGTGTCGTTCCCAAATATGGCGAATAAACAATGTGTTTACCTATCCCTGCCCTGAATCCCAAGAAAATAAAATCCTTGCAAACCCTTCTAAAAAAAAAAAAAAAAATTGCTCCTATCCACTGCGAATGGTCGAATAGTCTAAGGCGTCACTCACGCAATAGATTAGAGTGCCGATGACTGGGAAATCAAAGTTCAAATACCGGTCAGGTGTATTGAGAAGAGATTCTTTAATAAATGGTTCTCCAATCACGAAAATGTGGTTACACTTCATCTTAATTCAACGTTGTTCATCTTTGACGAAGAGTAGTTAGTATGCGTATATCCTGAACGGGTATTAAGACGTGGGGCTAAAGAAAAAAGAGCACTCCTCAAAAATCACCTATCAACATCATACCTGAATACTCCCATCATACAAATTTCAGGAAAAAATTACTCCTACTCACCCTTGAGACCTTATCGCTCTCATTTCATAATTATCAATTCTTAAAACATACATGCATACACATATACACACAGTAGATACACACATGTGCAGTACACACACAAACATGCAGTGCATACACAGGACATACAGTATATACAGACATACAGCACACACAGACATATAGTGCATACATACATATATACATACAGTACATGCATACATATATACATGCATACATACATACATACATACATACATACATACATACATACATACATACATACATACACACACACACACACACACACATACATACATACATACATACATACATACACACACACATACATACACACACACACACATACATACACACACACACATACATACATACATACATACATAAGCTTACATACATACACTACAATACATTACATTACAAACATACATGATAACGCCGTTCCATTACGGGGTAGGCAAGACACTGCGCATACAGCTCAAAAACAAAATCCATACTCACTAACTTTCTCCACACTTCCCTATCCTTGCATTCTTCCTTCGCTTCAACGACATCCATACACCGAGTCATGCATGCTCTTTTATTCTTAAAACTCTTAATGTTTCTCTTTTTCGAACATTCGTCTAAAACATCTAGCCACGTCTTACATGGCCTACACCTTAGTTTTGACTAACAAAAAAACAGGGTGAATAAGTAATTAATAAATATGTTTCTCTTGCAGCAATTCCTACAGTTTCAATTCATGGTTATTAGTTATGACCCTCTGTTAGGATTTTGCGATTGCAACCTTTAGCTCAAAAAGAAAAATCAGCTAAAACACTTTCAGTCAAAAAAAAAGAGAGAGATAGTGAACAAAATAAAAGGTAGAATCGACTATGGTCCTGAACATGGCTTAAACTTGGATAGTCAAGTGGTGAGCCAAACCAAAGGTTTCTAGTTTGATTAGCGTGTCTGCGTGTCACATTTAAATTATGGTTTTATAATTGTGAATAGCCCAAAATCCTAATTTAATATTTAAATATATATATGTATGTATGTAAACCAATTTGAGCCTCAAAATTTCGATTTATCAATCCAGCTACTATGCCACATGAAATTTTGCCAGTACTTGGCAAACTTTGAAACACATTTTTGAATTTATAAATCTTTAACGACTCCACAGGCTAAAGCTAATAATGAAATTTTCAGATATTTTTTTTACTGTATCTCTAAATGGTTTCCAAAATTCTCTCTACACGAAAATAGAATTGAATTTCCTCTAAATATTACCTTTATCATCCCTACTCTATTAAAGTTAACTACTACATAGCAGGAAATAATTTAAAGAAATTATGAACTTTGTTTTTTGCTCCATCATTGATAACATATATAAAAAATGACAGATGGTGATAAGATTACATTGCGTATGAATCCATGAAAGTAGATCTAATGGTATTATTATTACTATTAGCACCGCGTATGACTACTCGTTCGGGTTATACGCACTTACGCTAATGTGTAATGGTAGGGTGATTGTGAGATGAAATGGAGGACCTACAGTTTAACGTGGAACGTGGGATCCGAACCACGGTGGAGGCCTGGCATTCCACACATTCACAAGTTGTTATTAATACACGTCTTGTCAGAGGTGAAGGAAGGATTTGACAATCAGATAAATCTGTGCCAGGACCGAGGATTGAACCATGGACTCCCCACAAAGAAGTCTGAGACCTTCCCCCTAGACAGCCAGGTCACCTAGATCTAATAGATTTTCTAGCTTTCTTCCAATTAAAATAGGATTAAACATTTAGGTTTGTTATTTTAACATAATTAAATGATCTGGGAGGGAAAATAAAATAAAAAAATTAATCCAAATGTGTTCTATCACTGAAAACACAACGATTGAGTGGGTTTATTACTGTTTGTGCGTTTTCGTCGACATAGAAGTCACTCTTCAAACATCCTCCTATATACCCCACTCCCTTAAAAACACACACGAACCAGTAGCTGAAAGTATTTTTATAAGGTTCCGTGGAATTTCTAACCGAATGAAACTGGCGTGGGTTTCGATGGGGTAAAAAGATAAATAAAACTGAGAACAACATACAGTATCATAAAAAGCCATGTGGTGTCTGTTTGTTCAGAGTTTTTCTTAGACCTCCCAATAAGGTACAGAAGTGAATCTTCGCACACTGATTATTTAAATGTTTTAGTTACCCCTGAATTTCTTAAAACTACATTTTTTTACAAGTGGGTGGAGTGGCTTCAGGAGGCCTATAGCACACCGCCAACACGTGGCTAGAGATATAGATAAAGTTTTGATGCAGCTCACCCGTGCGGATAACGGATTTAACTGCAAGTAAAAATAGATTTAGCGAAGGAAAATTAAGAGAGAAAAGACGAGAAAATGATAATCTGTGGTGATAGCCTAAGCACACTACCGTCAACTTGAACTATTTATCCACAGAATGAGTAGGTTGAATTTGGTTCGGCATTCGTCTGTGGAGAGAACGAGAAATCGTATTGTAGAGCAATAATTTCACTGAATATGCCGTTTGGAATCGAAACCTAACCCAGCATATTAAGAGCGTTAATCACACTAGTTTAACCCTTATAGAAACAAATAAATGCCCCTCTACAAATAGTGATCCAGTCATATTTGGCGTTAGACTTTGATAAAAATTTATTTTATTTCCTTTTACTGGAAGGTCGAGGTTCGAATCTTGGTCAGTTGGAATGAATGGGATTGTGGGTTCCAAGTGTAGTTAACAATAATAATAATAATAATAATAATAATAATAATATTATTTAGCACCGCGTCTTACTACCCGTTCGGGTTATACGCTTTAAGTACTAATTACGCTAATGGATTAGGAATTGGGAAGGTTTAATTAGAGGAAGTGAACCCGCATTTGCGTGGAGGGAGAGTGGAAAACCATTTAGGAAAAACCACNCGAGATTCGAACCTCGATCTCCCCGTCCTCAGCAGTCGAGCTCAACACGACAAGCGCGTTAGCCAACTACGCCGCCGAGGCGGGTAAGTATAGTTAATCATTGCTTTTTTCACCAGCTCTTCCCACGTTTTTATGGGTGCAGTTTCCTTAAATCATCCTTTTCACCCTCATTACGTAGATTAATCCGTTAAGATACATGGAAAGAGAACGCCCAAATCAATTTAATGAGGCCCGAAGAGAGAAAACCCCGGTAACTAAGTGACCACATGCCCAGACATCGTCATGTTTATTTTGTAGCTATTTAGTGTTGGCGATATTCCAAAATACACCAAATATTTCTATGACGTAAATTATTAAGAAAGGCATAGAGCCAGTTTTATAGTAATACTTAGTGCACCTCTAAGTGTTGTTCGAAACCAAATACAAGACACCTGCCTAAACTCTAATGGAATGGGCCAGTTTTTTCATCTGAAACGTACCCATTCCATTCTGTTCAAGGTATGTGTCTTATGTTTGGTATCCAGCCGCACTAAGTATTACTATGAATCTGTTTCTAGGTTAGAGTTCCGATAGATTGCCATTATTTTCTTAATATAAAATTCCCCGTTCGTCTGCCCCCTTACCACTGGTATCATGGAGCAGTATTTATTTCAACAGACAAAATTAGATATAAGTGTTGATGAATTAAATTAATTTTTCATAAAAGTGACTTAATTTAGAGTCATATACAGTAATAGATGCTTAGAACAGAATGATTTCACCTTAGTAAATGCAGTCGCTACGCAATCTAACAATTCAGAGAGAAAGAAAAGTTAATGGTATAAAAATATAATGTGTTCTAAGCAACGTATGTATTTACCTGCTTCGGTGGCCGCATGTTCTAGGGCATCGTTCTTGCAATAGACTAGACTGCCATGACAGTGAGATAGGGGTTCGAATACCAGTCAGGTGTACTAAGGGTGGTTTTCTACGAATGGTTTTTCAAGTTACCTTCCCGCAAATGAGGGTACTCTTCCTCTAAATTCAACCTTCCTTATCCCTAACAATTTTTAGCACCCCGTCTTAATACCCGTTCGGGTTACACGTTTATGTACTAACTAGGCTAATCGTTTTTTTGTTTAAAGGATTAGGAGGATTATGTTTAAAGGAAGTGTACCTTCATTTGCATAGGGGGAGAGTGGAAAGCTATTTAGGATAAACGATCCTCAGTACATACGACCAAGATTTTAACCACGATCTCCCCATCATCGGCAATCTAGCTTACTGCGAGAGTTAGCAAGATAGACCACCTGGCCATCGAAACATTAGCATAGTTAGCCACCGAAACATTAGCATAGTTAGTACATATGCGAATAACGTGAACAAGGAGTAAAATTCGGTGTTAGTAAAAAAAAAAAATAGTGTGTAGTTCTTCAGAAAGTTTCATTTTTTGTTTGTGTGTAAAGTCTTACTATTTAAAACTTACAGTTAAATGTTCAACAATTACAAAGAGCCCGGAATTTTAATTTGTACGAATACCTTTTAGTTGTTTTTTTCAGACATAAACTAATCCTTGTGGTTCTCAGTTATTTAGGTGCATGGCACTCCTACTTGATTTTTTTTTTTCTCCTCACAATGTGATTAACTTTAACTTAGCGAAAAGCTAATGTATTCCCATTTAACTATCTCTCTTTACTACCATTCTATTAAATTAAGTCGTTAATAAGGTTTGAACAAAAAAATAAAAAAATAAACACGCTTGTTTGCAAATGAACAGCAGTGCTACCTTACACCTCTATTCTAGTCGTTATGGCCGTCTCGACTGTAATGTAACGGAGCGTGGAAGCCCCTGGGAGATACCGTCTGTCCAGACCGCAGGACACATCTGTACTACGGTTTGCATACGTGTGCTGGGGGCCCCCGCATACCGCATGCACGCCTCATGTATTAAATTCCTTGCTTGAGATAGCCCAAGACCATACGTTCCAACTCAAATAACATTGTAAACGGTGAAGGGGGGAGGGGTTAGAGCAGGGGTGCCATTTTGAGCCTTTATAGACTTGTTCATTTCACACCCTTCATCCTATTTTCACATCTGAGCATGAACTTTTTTTTATTTTCTCATTTATTATAGTAAGTAGAGAAAAAGTATTGTGATATGGAGAAAGAAAATCTCATTTTTACAAAGCTGTTTTTTTATATAAACCAAAATAAAATATGTCTGACATAATATTTTTATTTACGTATGTCAAGTAGTACATACATAGAAGGTATTGTAGTACTAAGAAAAACAGGCCCTGAATATTTTAATAAATCGTACTTTGAATGTGACCCCAATTTTGAGAAGAAAAAAAAATTGCATACCGTTTGTATCAACCTCATGTATCATATTAAAACTATTTAATTTGGTTATAACATTATCTATTATGACCAATCAAGGTTATTTTTGGCACACGCACATTTTATTTGGAAGTACTTGATATATTTGTGAGTTTAAAAGAGTCAAAAGATCGATTTTATTGAAGATATAGTTTTCTTTACTCGCTGGGTCAGTTTCCTACCCTTATCATACACACATAATTGCTTCATGGGGATGAACCAACATCAATACACCCTATATCATTGCTGAGGGAACTGCAGGTCTTACGGAGAAAAGCTTTATCTTCGCTCTCTCTCAGTTAACTGTAACCAAATCTCTTCACTCTCAGTTAGGTTTGAAGGTGATTTTCTGGGTTAAGAAGCTACAATTATTATTATTATTATTATTATTATTATTATTATTATTATTATTATTATTATTAGCACCGCGTCTTATTACCCGTTCGGGCTATACGCACTTACGCTAATGGGAAATAGTAGGGTGATTGTGAGATGAAAAGGAAGAACCTACAGTTTAACGTGGGATCCGAACCACGGCGGAGGCCTGGAATTCCCCAGATTCACAAGTTGTGATTAATACACTTATTGTCAGAGGTGAAGGAAGGGTTTGGTAATCAGATAAATCTGTGTCGGGACCGAGGATTGAACCCCGGACCCCCCAGCACAGAAGTCAGACACCTTACCCCCTAGACCACCAGGTCACCCAAGAAGCTACTGACAACCTCGACCAACCAGCGGTGCGAGACTTGTCTTATATTTGAGGTAAGACTGACCATACAAAAACAAGAGAGTGACGACACTTTCCCAATAGTGACCATGCAGTTACCTCAGCGATGATATCCAGTTTAGTGTCATCCTCTCAGAAAGTGGAGACAGTCCCACTGTTTCTCTACTCACGACTGATTAACGTCTAATTGGGATGGATTTTATAAGCTCGGATGAGGCGTGGTCGACTCTGGTCGTGATCACGGAGCAAGAATACAGTGGTAGAAAAGTTAACTGTTTTTGCAGTTTTTATAGCAAAACATTTCTTTGTACAAAATAAATAAAATATTGCTCCAATATCAACGTTTAGTTTAATTTTCTCCACATGGTGATATAAACAGTTGTTGAATATTTGTCATAAGCATGGTGGAATTAGATGAGAAACTTTTTAAATCAACAGAAAATGTTGTTATTAAATTCCAGGACATCCTTGACAGATATTCAAGGAATTTTGATATCACCATGAGAAGAAAATTGAATTAAACGTTGCTATTGGAGCAATATTTTATTTATTTTGTACAAACAAATGTTTTGCTATAAAAACTGCAAAAACAGTGACCTTTTATACCGTCTCCTTCCACCTCACCTTAATACTCCTGCCCAACCGTGTGAGTAATCAAATCATAGTGACATATTTAGTAGTGTAATTTTTTTATTGATAATTATTTCCTAATAGGTTGACATTAGAAACGTTTAACCAATGTTTGCAATAAAGAACCTTCTGCTAGCTGTCACCACCTCTCATATCTTAGATGCCCTTTAAGTTCACTGTTTCACTACCAGTTCGGGTTAGCCCACCCGGGCCTTTATCAACTACGATAATGTGAGAGTGATAAGAAAGGAAACATTTTATAACTAATCCACCCGCATTTGCGTGGAAAGAGAGTGAAAAAATATTTAATAAAAAAATACTATAAGATAATTCAGCCTGTATTCAAACCCAGACATTTAGACAACGTACCCATTGATGTCAGTTTGTGATCGATAAATTAAAAATACTGTAGAGCTTCGATAATTCGGATTAATCGGGGTTCAACCCAGTTCGGATTACCAATTTGTCCGGATTTTCAAAAATACAGTACCTATACCCAAAATTAAAAATAAGCATGGACGAGATACTCAAGAAAGCTCAGTGTTTTCACTTTATTTAAACAATGAACTTAAATATTGTTTTTTAGTTGCTAAATATCACAAATTTTGAAGGAATAGGTTCTATTATAAGTAAAATCTAACAACGAAAAATTATCCAATTCTTTTTAACAAGAGTTTAGATGCAACCTTTTTGGCGGCTATGTCTCTGATATTGATACCACAGTGATTATTATTTTTTAAATAATATTTTTTCTTAGTGATCGAGCTCATCGACAATCCGGATTTTACGGACGTCCGAATTACCTACGCTCTACTGTACAGTAAAAGTCATTCAACGAGAAATATTGGTTAAGAAATAATAAAACGAGTTTACAAATACTAATAGGGTAGCATTATTCTAATGACAATATCGATTTATCAAAACGCACCAAGTTTGGAAGAAAATGACCCAACTTACGGTTCTTTTGAAAGTTGAGGACATGTCTATATAATTTAATTTAATGTCTATATAATTCCCCCTTGAAAATTAATGTTTTAAATCCCAGGAGAGTTTATGAATGTGCAATATTACACACACACAAAAAAAAAGATGATATTTTATTTTCTTTCTTCCACGTTTTGACAGAAACACTTGACTTATTCGCTGAGAACAAAGAAGAATACGGAAGATTTGATAACATATAAAAAATGAACTGCCAGACAAGAAAAATTGCCAAAATGTAAATATATATAGAAATCTGCGTTATTATTCATTGCGGTGAATTATATTCGAATGAAAGCATGCACAACTCTAACAAAAGTGAAGTTAGTTGTGTATTACGTTAAAATTAGGCCTTTCCCTTTTATTCCTTCGCCTTTTTTAGTCCGAATTTTTACACTAATTAGGCAAGGGGAAAATAAGATAGAATTTAAAGGGATTATGCCAGTATTTACGTGTATTGAGGGTGCTGTATCATTTAGGGGTAAAAAACATCCGAGTCCAGCCAGCAGGGATTCATGCTCTAGCAATTTTTTTAGCACCAAGTTTAGCTATCTGTTCAGACTATACGTCTCTGTACTAATTACTCTAATGTGTTAGGGTTGAGTAAGGTTGAATTCAGAAGAAGTGTACCCAAATTTGCGTGGAAGGTAAAACCATTCAAGAAAATTATAGCCTCAGTAAACCCGAACTGGATTCGAACCCTGATCTCCCCATCATTTGCAGTCTAGTCTACTGCGAAAGAGTGACTCCTTAGACCACGCAGTCATTGAAGCGGGTGACATCCTCTTCTTAACAAGTGAACTAGACAAGACGAGACTGACACCTTCTGAATAATAGAGCTAAATTGTTTATGCACTTAATTTTGTAGGAAATCCGTTCTGGAATGTTTTTTTTCTAACAGAATAGTATTATTTAGTAGGATTATGATAGGAAAATATACCTTATAGAAAGAACTTTCTACCAAAATCAGTGTGTTATAGGATTAGTTTAATCTCATTTTAACGGATGTGTATGTATTAACTTTTGAAAACATTATCAATACAATTTGATTGAAACCGTGTACAAGACCATCTGTGAATGCGGCTATTAACGTTACTAAGTAGCAATATAGATATATTTTATATACTAAAATAAAGTAAAATTCATAGGCAAATATTAAGCCAATAATATATTACCACATTTAAAATAAGATTTTCATCTTTAAATCCTAAGATGACAACAAACTTTACCTCCACGAAAATGCAGGTACATTTCCCTTAATTATAACCTTATTCAGCCTTAAAAACCATTCGTGTAGTTAATACATAAAAGTATAACCAGAAAGTAAAGTAAGCCGTGATAATAAAACAAAACTTTTAAACTTCTGTGTAATACAAGTAAAATAATATGGTTTATTTTTTTATTTTGAAATTCAAGAGTCGATTTCACATCAACTTGAAAAAATGTAATGCCTGTTTTCTTTCACAAAAAGTAAACTGTTTTCTTCTTTCTTTTTATTATACCCACTTAAAATGGCATGCAATTTTCAGGACATCCGCGGATTGTCCCAATAACAAACAACCTCTCAACGAATGGACTGTGGAAAACTACCCCCATACCCTTTCTAACTAGAGAAATAAAAATCACGGTAGCATATATTTTCTAAAAAAAAAAAA
>CABFVZ010001114.1:222514-232894 GCA_902151445.1 Timema monikensis
GGAGGCCGTAAAAAAAGGAAAGGAAAAAAAAAAAAAAAGGAGTCAGAGTCGCAGTGACCGGATTTTCACAAAACTGATCTGAATAAAGGACGGGGGGTTCAAAAGGATTTTAGGGAGAGGAGAATAAGGGAAGGAGGGGTGGGTCCTGTATAGGTCTGTTGCTCCTGTAACGTCCGGAACACAATAGAAGCGACTGAATCACACGAGTTCATAGACGGGGGTACAGGTACTTTGAACAGATAATATCACTAGATATTTGGTTTTAGTAAAATACATGGACATTGGTCTCTCTATATTCTGTTTCACCATTGAAGAATATTTTTTTTTTGCAAGCAAGTTAAACAACCAAATTATGATAAGTAACACTATTTTAATTTATGTCTTAAGTTTATATCAAATGACTACACGACTATATTATAACAAAACCGAGCTGTGTAAAATAAACTTTATATTGACCAAATAAAGAATCCCGATGTTCGTGGGTTCAAACCCAACCGGGGTGGACGAATTTTCCTTGATAAGGGAGAAAAATCCATAGCTCAGCTTTATTAGGAGGGGAAGTAAAGTCTCCAGGGTCCCCATGTCGATTGTAGAATGTAAAAGAACCCCTTGAAAGTATGCGAGAATATCTTTCCCCGGCGAAATTGGTATGCCCTTTCGATCTCGCTCTTAGAAATTTTCGTGTGCTGATGTAATCAGTCATCTGAGAAAGTGCACGTTAAATACTTCAAAATAAATGAAAATTAATTAAAAAAAGGACTAAATGTAAACATTATATAGCTATGATATCCAAATCGATGGGTGCATGGATTAATACTCCAGTCTCGTCTGGTTTGGTTTGCCTGTGACCGAGGAGGTTAAGATTTGAATACCGTTCGGATATATGTATATATATTGTATATAATTTCATGATAATTACTCAATAATCAGGGCAGTATTTAGCGCTAGCCGCAAGAGACAAACGCAGGCCGGGAGTGCCAGTTTTATTGTGATGTAGAATGTAGGTTATACACTATGTATAGCTTGCATTAAACACCAACAACATAAAGAGTACAGAGTTGAAGAGTTGGATTATACCTGTGGATACGCAAAGTAAAAAGGTTGAATATGAAT
The DNA here is from genome assembly GCA_902151445.1 of Timema monikensis. Lineage (NCBI taxonomy): Eukaryota > Metazoa > Arthropoda > Insecta > Phasmatodea > Timematidae > Timema > Timema monikensis. The sequence goes on from CABFVZ010001114.1 coordinate 223,628, forward strand.
TATTTAGACATTAAAACTTCTAAAGAACTTAAATACAAACTTACTGTATGTTTTTTATGCATGTAGTCTCTCTACTACTGAATAAAGAACAGACACCATATCCCTGACCGTAATTTTATCATATAATTTAACAGTTATATATACATACTCGCTTTTCTTTGAAAGTGGATGTAAACTAATGTAATTCCAGAGCCGTTTTTTTATAGGTCCTACCATTTAGCCACAAGCGACTTCTAAAGAAATGTCCGCACAAACTTTAAAGTTTCTCCACCATTTGGAGTGTTTTTTAAGGGGTTAATATTTTTTTTTTAACTTTTTGGAATTTTACCGTAGGTTACAGACTAGACGCTATAAGTTTACCAAATTTCAAGTTTCTAGCTCATCTGGAAGTGGTTCAACATTTATGTCAGTGAGTGAGTCAGCCGTGTGGCTTTATATTATAACAATAATAATAATAATAATTATAACAGCAATAATAATAATAATAATATAATGGACATCACTTGTAATCGCACTCGAGTATATAAAACCAAAAGGAAGACGATAATATCAGCCTAGACCTGCTTCTCTGGCCGCATGGTCTAAGGCGTCACCCTCGTATTAGACTAGACTGTTGATGAGAGGGAGGTAGGGGTTCGAAGCTCAGTCGGGTGTATAGAGTTTAAAAAAAATATTTTTACACTCTTCCTCACCGCAAATGCGGTTACACTTCCTCTAAATTCAACGTTTCCCATCTCTAACTCATTGAGTGTAATTGGTGCATATGCGTGTAACCTGAACAGGTAGGAATACGCGGTGTTAAAAAAAAAATATATATATATATATATTGTCTGAGCTTAGAGGTTGACCAAATAGCGATAGGAGGGTATTCTTGGAGGGTTATTTCATAGAGTAGAATATTTATAAAAGAAGGCAGGGAAATTAACATAAAACATAAAAGCCCACAAAAACATGAAAATAGTTTCAGCATTTGTATTTCCTTAGAAAATCATATAATTTGAAGTTGTAAAACCTTCAATATCAACCCAACATTGATTGCGACCTTTTTTTTGTTCATTTAATTCATACTGAAGAAACAAAGTTTTAAAAACTATTTTTCTTAATTTTTCTTTTGTGATCAGTGAGTATCCAATATCAGATAGCCTCTGGTTAAATATTTATTTTATAAAAATCGGTAAAAGCATACTCTTTAGCTCAATAGATTAACATACAGTACAAAATTGTGTAAATATATTATATCCCATAACCCTTGAATTCAACCGCAAAAATGTGTATATCTTATATTTTCAATTTTATTAATGCACGTTTTGTTCAACCTAAATTTTATCAATGTTTACTTCTAAAAATAAGTTTTCAGGGACCAAATGATATTTAAAACAAAACTCAATTTAATTGTATTTTAAATGTTAACATCACTAATTACTATCTGTTTGAGCATGCGTATTTAATTACACTAATAGGTTACGTATAATATCAAAACACAGAGAACAGAGATCGAGGAAGAAAATCTAGAGATTGCTTCGAACAACATATCATATGACCTGGTTAATTAGTTTAACTGGCATTAACCATATTAGAATGGAAATAAGGGAAATAATACAGTCGGGAAATGCATGTTGATACTAGGTCATTAAGTTGTTTACATCTCGCCTGCTTTTAAGTAATTTAAAACTCAGAATATACAAAACAATTATAGACCTACTTGTTGTTTTCTGTGAGTGTGAAACACGATCTCTTACCTTACATGATGAAAAGAAATTTAAGGTGCTCAGAAACAATGTGTTTAAGAAGATATTTGGTAAAAAAGAGATGAGGATACTGAGGAGTTGTAGAGGCTACATATTGATGAGTTACATGCCATGTATTCATTAGAACACATTGATGGATAACCAAGTCTCTTAGATTACGATGGGTAGGACATGCAGTGCGAATGGGAGAATCTAGAACCGTGTTTAGGTCAATGACTGGAAAACACGACGGGAAAATATTATTGGGAATACCTATACGAAGATGGAAGTATAACATTATAATGGACCTGAAAGAAATAGGGTGTAATGGGGTGGATTGGATATAACTATTTCAGGATAGGGACAGGGTGTAATGGGATGGACTGGATAAAACTAGCTCAAGATAGGGACAGGGTGTAATTATATGGACTGGATAAAACTAGCTCAAGATAGGGACAGGGTGTAATTATATGGACTGGAATCAGTGGATAGAACTAGCTTAAGATAGGGATAGGGTGTATTGAGATGGAATGGATATAAGCTCAAGATAATAATAGAGTTTAATGAGGTGGACTGGATAGAATTAGCTCAAGATAGGTATTGGTGGCGTTCTTTTGTAAGAGTGGCAATTAACTTTCAATCTCAAAATGCCACAGAGTAAGTAATAGGCTAAGTATAAGGAAGATATAAGAATTTAGAGGAATTGTGCATGTATTTGCATAAAGGAAAAAAAACATTCTCAGTACACCCGGGTGGGATTCGAACCTCGACCTCCAACCTTCAGAAAGCTATTAGAACAACGAACTTTACGTCTATTCCGTGTGCACACCGGAACAAATATTAAATAAATGGCATGACGCACCGATAGAACATAATTTCTCTTTTAGAGACTTTTACTTACAATTCGTAAACTATGTGAAACGAAATGATATGCAGTGCTACAGATATATAATAGAAAAAAGAGCATCACTATACACCAATGACCCGCTTCGGTGGCCGCGTGGTATAACGCGCTACTCTCGTGCTGGGTTAGACTGCTGAAGATTGGGAGATCGGGGTTTTATCCCGGTCTAGTGCACGGAGGGTGGTTTTTCCTAAGTGCATTTCCACTATCTCTATCCACCAAATGCGTGTGCATTTACTCTTGTTAAACCTTCCTAATCCATAAATCCACCAGCGTAATTAGTACATAGGAACTTAACCCAAACCCGAATGGGTAGCAAGACGTGGTGCTTAAAAAAAACCAAAGAGCATAAATGAAATAATATACATCGTTACAGAAACACATGAGAAACGAGGAATATTTCGGTCCATTAAAGAGCATAACTTTCAACTCTCCCGTTTCAAAGACTTTCATTTAAATATTATATTTGATTATAGATAGGAAAATATTGGTTTTATAAAAATATATTTTAAATACTAGCTGTTTATATTTAATAGTTTTATAGCTTTGTAATGATAAGTTATTTCGTATCTCAAAAGGTTGCGGAGATACGATCAAAATAAGAAATTTTCGGCTGTATAAAGTACCCGCCAAGTCATTTTAATGGGAAAATGAGATGCATTTTGTTTGTAGTGCTAGTAAACGAATTTAAATCAAAATTGTTTCAGGGATTTTAAGAAAAGAGATTTTTTTTCACCCATAACTAAACTATTTTAAATTTTATGGTTAAGTAGATAATTAAACACAAACTCTAGGAAATTTTATTTAACCTTAAATAACAAGTTTTAGCCTTGTAGGTAAAATAGTTTCGAATTTAGTTCCATTAACAGATGGCATGGTAAAAAAAAAGAACTTTCCGAGATCAGGGGGTCATGATGTCAAAAATCTCAAATTAGATTTTTTTGGAGATCACAACACTTTTGTACTTTGAGGGGTCGTCAAAAAACTAATTAATTCCATATATTTTAAGTACAATACTGTAATTATCATTCGTGAATATTTCTATGATAGTATATTGGTAAATTTTATAATGGTTAAAAATTTTGAGCAAGCTACAACTATATTAGCATATAGACCTGCACTAAAGATAAAAAAATATCTCACCATTTAATTAAGAAATTGCTTTCATTTCGTGTGCTTTTACAAGAATGAACAAAAATCAAAAGTAGAATAAAAAAAATTACATGATAATGAATTACCTCGCTGCCACGTTTTTAAATTAGGAACTGTCATAATATAATAGTGACGTTCGAGATATTTTTTTAAAATTTTTAATAGGAGTCAGTGACTATGCTAATGAAACCATTGCAGAAATAACAATGGAAACTTCTTTTTTCTTCATCTCGCCACCCACCCTCTTATACTAATTACAGCTATGAAAATACCAAAACGAAGAGATTCCCTTGTTAAAATGGGCTACCCCCAAGTAATCAGTTTCTTCGTTTTTCTTATTATTTTCTATTAGTCTTCAAACAAGAAGAAAGCCGTTGCTGACAAATGCTTTAATAATAATTTAAAGAAAAGAAAAATACCTTTAGAATTAAATAAATTAGTTTTTTGAATAAAAATTATATAGCAACCTTATTAAAAGTAAAGGAAAAATTTAATAAAATACCATTATTTAAAATAATGTTCTCGTTAATTATTATTATTATTATTATTATTATTAGCTTACTACCCATTCGGGTTATACGCACGTACGCTAATGTGTAATGGTAGGGTGATTGTGAGATGAAATGGAGGACCTACAGTTTAACGTGGAATCCGAACCACGGTGGAGGCCTGGCATTCCCCACATTCACAAGATGTCTTGTCAGAGGTGAAGGAAGGGTTTGGTAATCAGATAAATCTGTGCCGGGACCGAGGATTGAACCCCGGCCGCCAGCATAGAAGTCTGACACCTTACCCCTAGACCAGCAGGTCTCCAATAAATAGTAAATGTTTGATTTAAGAGTAAATTAATTATAATAACCTATTTTTCGCTGTACTATTTAGCGTAAAAAAAAATCTCTCCATGCAAGTGCGGGTACACTTCCTAAAAACCAAACCTTCATCCCTTACAAAAAAAAATAGTAGATGGTGCATATGCTTACAATCCGAAATGGTAGTAAGACGTAGGGATAAAAAATTTTGTGTGTGTGTGTGTGTGACCTTCACCTCGAATAAAATATTGTATATATTTTCAGAAAAATTAAATTACTTAGTAATTTGTATATATGTTCAGAAAAATACGAGTATAGTTACAATAAGAGATTGCTTTTCAAACCGGCATCAAAAATCCTGTGGATCACTTAGAAATGTTATTGATCTACTTTCACGTATTCATACGTCAAGTTATGTGATCTACAGCTGCCACTTTTGATAGATTGTATCACTACCTATAAAATAACACTAATAATATTAAGTTTTCAATGTTGACCACAAATAAAATTGTTTACTAAAATCCCCTTCCAATTAAAATTGGACTGTACCCAGGCTATTTACCATCTCAGGCGGTAATGTCAGGTGTTTAGTGACAGGTGTTCTGTACTATTAGGTTAAGTGAGTTTGTAAGCCTTGTGGTGATTTTACCCTGGGTTGACGTGAAAACACCCAAAATAGAATAAAACAATTTCCGTAGCCGTGGTGGATTACATCCAAGTTTCGCGCTGCAGACTTGATGTAATAATTCTCCATTACTTACACTAACACACAACAAAAAAAACACACACACATTCGGAGCGAGAAAGGAAACAAACAACAGTGGCACCAACAACTGGTTGAAATTAATGGCGTTAACTTCTCGCGTCTGTCTACCCCTTTTCCCCTTTCAAACCCTTCTCTCCCCCCCCCCGCCAAAAAACCCCCCCAACCCAATGAGGAGAGAAAACTTCTATCTATATAAATCTACGTCTAATGCACGATGACACTATACAGCCCAATTTTTAAAAGGAAGGACCTTTTATAAACTAAAAACTTTATTTTTTTCAGATGAAATTGATAAAATCTTAAAGTGACATCTGCAGATGACATGACTTGACGTATGAATATGTGAAAGTAGATCTAGTAACTTTTTTTGCCGTCGGATAAGGCTTTTCCTATGAATGTTAAAAAGTATCCGTAGGTTTCTGTTCTATTAAGACCCTTGGCCCTGACGAGTGCAAGTCTAAGACCTATTTTGTGGGATTTTAGGCGGGAGGGGGAAAGGCATGGCGTGGCTTCACAACCGAAAAAAGTATCCTTCTGCGCAAACAACAGATGGATCATGGAAACCGTAGATGGCGCTGGATACCGGACAGGTCTTGCGGACAAATCATACGTTTGGAAATACCAGTTTTCTCGAGAAAGAGTGAAATTTTTATGATAATATTTTCAGCAACCCTTCTAAGCCAATTTATCGATGTTTATTAATTGTTACATTTTCTTATTTTTTGTTATGAAGATGGCAGATTTTTATCGAAAAATGCAAATTTTATCGATATTTGATCACTGTTAAAATCATAGAGGAGATGTGTATATAAAAAGTATAACTTAATCAACATGCTTCTATTCTTGAACAAACCGTTTATAAAACAAAATTGCAAAACAATTAAAATGCTTGAAAATAACCGTCTGTTCCCATGGCTTTGCATTTCCACGCCAAATGAAAAGGGCCAGTCGCCTTAACAATCCTGTGGCATTTTCCCATATTTGATCAATTATGTGTATTCATCGTTTTAAATTATGTGTTCTCAAACAGCATTATTTTAATTAGTTGAAATAAAAAATCGTTATCCTTAAAGTTATTATTATTATTATTATTATTATTATTATTATTAGCACCGCGTATTACTACCCATTCGGGTTGTACGCACTTACGCTAATGTGTAATGGTAGGGTGATTGTGAGATGAAATGAAGGACCTACAGTTTAACGTGGAATCCGAACCACGGTGGAGGCCTGGCATTCCCCACATTTATCCTTAAAGTATAATGGAAAATTATATTAACCTCGTATTGATCTATCTATTTATGTATCTATCTATTTATGGTTGGCGCACTATCATTTTTTGGCCAAATTTACTGTACATTAAGTGTGCGGTTTTATGAGGAGTCCGTGAAGCGAATGCGGCCTTCCAACGCCAAAAAGTTCCCCAACCCCCTGACCTAGCCAATACAATTAGTTCTGGTAATAAGGTTAGATGTTATAAAATAAGACGTTTTGATGTCTAGCTGATCAATGATCATATATGAACTACACGCAAACGCAACTATAGAAAAAAACATCACACTCCAGTCCTTCAGCCTCCGGTTCATCCCTGTGAAAAAGGGGAAACCCAATTTCACATATGATAAGTGCTGGAATAAAACATAGCCCTAAACTCAGTAAGCAAAACCACCGTCTTAATATCCAAGTAATCGGACATCTAGAGTTAAAATCGTGTTAAGCTGGTCGGTTTCTAGAAAGTGTGCATTAAAAATAATGCAAACGTTGAGGTTTGAATTCCAGCCATGTGTTATTAGGATGTTTTTTCATAAAGGTTTCCCCCCTTTGCCACCACACAAATTCAGGCACATTTGTTTTGAATTTTGCCTTCCTCTTCCTTACCCTATTAGTGTAAATAAGTATGAATATTCCGAACAAGGACGAGCTAAAAAATAATAGTACTAATTAAATGTGTTTTACATATTTAACATTTACAAAACAACCAAATATAAATGTAAAAAAATAAACTTATTTTGAATCTCACAATGACTTCCACCCCCCTTCACCCCCTCCCCCAAATGCCAAGATTCTGATGTGATAGCTTCAACACTTTGTCCCAAATCATCTATTAAATTTGTCTTGATTTTTGATATTCTATAGTAAAATTACGTAAATAATTCCAAGACAATTTTTTACTATTTGATTCTAAATACATCATTCAAGCACATAAAAAGGGATCGAATATAAAATTTGATTTTTGGTATACTCTGTTGTATCATAGAAGTCCATTATTCGAGCCCCGGTTCTTCCAGATTCTCTGTAAAGCAGTGGGTTTGGAATGGGTTCAACTCAGCTTCGTGAGAACAAATGAGGAGCTACTTAGATAAAAAAAAAAGTCGCACCACCTGGTTTAGAAAACTGAGATTAATAAGCGGAGGTTTCGTTTGGTTGACCACATGACACTCTCTATACACAAGAAATTGGCACTGTTTTTGCCAGCAGACTCGGCCCCTCAGTCGGTATGGTTCAATTGCGGTTTGACGCCGTAATAGTTTTTTTTTAAAGAGTCAAACTTTCACTGGAAGAAATTTACTGTTATGATAGTCCAAAAAGATAGTAGATTTACTTTAATGTATTCATGCACCAAGCTATACGTCCAAGACACTTTTTTTTAGAATACAGTTTTATTTCGAAAATATTCTCAGTGACTTTTTTTTTAAAAAAAAACTTTAATAAAACCTATAGGAATTCGAACTTCAATCTTCCAATCAGCGGAAGTCTAGGTTTTTGAAAGAGCCACCAACACTTTAGAGTTTAGACCATTAAGAGTGACGCTTTCAGAGCTTCTTTTGAATGTAAACTTTCTCATACATAACACATTAGCGTAATTATTACATATACGTATAACCTGAACGGGTAGTAAGACGCGGTGCTTAAATAACAATACTGGGCCAAAATCTGCCTTGTCATAGTTCCAGATTTACTTATCATCGCTGAAACGCTTGTATACCCTTCGTGTATCCGGTAAGATATCAATCTTACCTTGCCTTATTCCACTATGTTATGGATTATAAGATAGGGCCTTAGTGCAATTGAGGGGGTTGGGACAAAAACGTGACAATCCTCATTTGTTTCGATGGAATATTTTCACTATTGAAATCTCTATGAAATTCTGAAATATAGCTATGAAAAATTAAATATTTGTCAATATTAACTATTCTCATGTTCTTGACTGACTATAAAAACAGATTGTAGTTTAAAATTAAGATTCAAGGAATCGTTTATAACTTAATATATATAAATGAGGGCTATTGTGTTTTGGTTCAGAGCCCCTCAATTCGTCAAGGTAAACATTTTAACTTTCAGGTTAAACGAAGTGTACACATTCGGAATGTTGGAAAACACGGTTGGGGTGGTTACATTATTCTGGCGCCAGCACCCAGTCTGTAACTCTTAACGAAAAATATATCACTAAGGTATAACAATACTACCTGTTTGGTTTTGGATGTCTTGTTATGAGTAACGTTAGTTTGTATCTGTGCTCAGAATGCCAGTTATATATTTTCCTTTGTCAAAACACCTCTTACCTCTAAAAATGTGTTTTTATAGCTTTACTTGTATTAATTTCATAAGAAATAGTAAAAAACCCACCAACAACACAGTATTGCACTTTAACTACTAGGTAGTAAAAATATAAGTTCCCTCACTCACCCTCACCCTCACCTTTCGCTGTCCCTCATTCCTTCGATGTACTGTAGTTATAAAGGTTTCAGTAAGCTCTAAAGCTTAGCTTCGCATCGTCGAATTCATCCAAAGCGTGCAAGGCGGCTAAAGAGTCGAGGGGAAAAGAAAAAACTTTTTCCCCCAAGATCAAAGAGAACGTGTGCATTCTCTATGAAAAGTCAGGGAACAGATAGCTCTAACATTGCCCCC
>CABFVZ010001114.1:232902-243712 GCA_902151445.1 Timema monikensis
CCCCCCCTTCTCCTCTGAGACTACATCTACCCCTTTTGTTGGGAATTCGTTAAAAAAAAACACACACACTTCCTGCTTTGAGAGTAAAGTTTACCTTTCATAAGTTAACCGTGGGAGAAAAGTTTAAAAATATATTAATGATCGCGGTTGGATGGATCGTAAAATGTTTATTACATATTATGTTTTTTATGGCAGTAGGGATGGGAGGGGAAGTTCTTGTTCTGCCGTTGTCGCTAAGGCTGACCCCTATGGAAACTTCTAGTGACTTTCGTCATGAATTCCCTGTCGATGTTTTAATACGAGTGTTTAATAAATTCGAGATCCATTATAATCGGAAGGTACCATAAACTAATAATAATATTTAGCACCGCGTCTTACTACCCGTTCGGGTTATACGCTTTAAGTACTAATTACACCAATGGATTATGAATTGGGAAGGTTTAATTATAGGAAGTGAACCCGCATTTGCGTGGAGGGAGAGTGGAAAACCATTTAGGAAAACCCTCCCAGTTCACCCGACCGAGATTCGAACCTCGATCTCCCCGTCCTCAGCAGTCGAGCTCAACACGACAAGCGCGTTAGCCAACTAACGCCACCAAGGCGGGTGCCATAAACTAGATTGTTGAATTTTTAGTTTTAGGGAAAAAAAATTAAAATTAAAACTTTTTTTTTTCTTGTTCATGAATTATTGTTTAATTAACTTAATTTGACGGTAGATTTAAGCAGTTAGTGCCCTTTCACATGTAGCGGGTTTAACCCGCCACCGTCGTCGTTTGATTGCCACGTAAAGCACACCTCAAATACTCAGTTTGAAGAAAATCGTTAGAGCCATTTAAAAAAAAAACAATTAAACTGCAAAATATTCTAGAAGGAATTTTCCTCCTAAAAGAAAGTTTGTCATGCAAAACCCTCTTTAGATACCAATTTTTAACGAGATTGTTGTAGCCAATTTCGGAAATTTTCCTAAGTAAATTACACTTAATTTAAGAGCTTTAATTAAAATCACGATTTGGCTCCGAGGTATGAAATGAAATACATCAGGAGTTTGGGCTGTAGTACCAAGTACAAACAGACGGATAGACAGACATAGCATATGTTTAGGTTTTGGGTTGCCAACACTTGTAAAATATCACAGTTTTGTTATAAATGTAAATATCTTTAGTTACCTGTTATATATTACATTTAAAATAACGTAAACTTAAAGTTTTCTCATACTATTTCATTTTTTTAAATAATTTCTTTTTATTCAACTCGAAACAATATTTTAAACATTATTAAAAGTATTTATTTTTCGTTTTGGAACGTTACTGATTTTGTGTGATATAGTGAACACATCAATATATTTTAATACAGGCATCGTATTTACTTGGAAAAGAGAGAATTCTTGTCATTTTTTTACATACAATAAATGATTTTATGATTATTTTATCGTATTTTGAAATATTTAACTGAATAAAATATTTTCATCAATTGCGTGTCTGAATCATTGTAAAAAACTTGTTTATCGTTATGTTAAATCATATGATTTAGATTCATCAGTCGCCATTTTGAAGCTATGTTCGTTAGAAGTTTTTGTGAAAGTGGTGTTAATATTTTTTTAAGGGGAATAAAACCATAAATAAACTTTGTGTCCGACCTCAAATAAATATATAAATAATATTGGCCTAAATTACTGTGGATAACTATCACATTAATATATTACCATCTGTTTTCATTACAGTCATCCAAAGTGATAGATGTCAGCTGTTGGCGTAGTGATGTATTAGGGATTACTTCTTGTAACATTTCGAGCTGTCATCCAGGTAAACTTAGCTCGTGAATGACTTATACAAACAAGAAGACAAACAGAATAGTAATGTCCACTTTTTTTTAATCAAGATACAGCATAAGCTTAAGGTCGAAAATGTTCCCGATTATATAACTTTTTATATTGGATAAATTAAAAAGCCGAACAAAAAAATTTCTAATATAGACTACGTCATATCCATTCTGATTGAACAGAAAAAAATCTAGCTCGTCGCCTCAACAAAAAAAAGTTTATTTAAAAATAAACCTTTTAATTTGTTCTTTGTTTTATGTATAAAATATCCAGCACTCCAATATGATATTCACTTTGCTATCATAAAAACAAATTAAATAAAAATTTGGCAACACAGCTCGTTGCATCAGTTTCGAAACGAAATGAAAGGAGTTTTCTTTAGATTATTTTGTCATATGCTTTTAAGTTCTCCTCCACTTAAAAGAGTAAAGCACGCTTGGGTTTATTATTTATTAAGAATGTCGTATTCCTCAGGTTTGAGAAGTCGAGGTCGGAAGTTTTGGGTTTATTGTTGACTAAATCGTAGATAGGAACCTTAGATCTCGAAAAAATAAACAGATGGTGATGATTATAAAAAATAATGTTTTTACACGTTTATTAATTAATAACAAAAGCGTATTAGAAGTTCGTGGTTCACTTGAAGAGTAATCCAGCCTTCACTAATACATACATAAAGTATGACAATTATTACAACAAGAGCCCCGCCTTCTAGATGTCCGGGGTTTATATACCTTCCCTGTTTACCAGTGGAAGCTTCTAGTTAAATAGTACCAATGGTGCAATCAACAATTCTGAGAGGAGCATGTGACCATGGTAATTTCCACTGTTTATTAACTTTGGACTTTTAGAAGTCACAATATTGTCTCTGACTAATGAAATACGTAGTAAGTATTATTATAACACGCATTTATCAAATGACTATAGTCTGTATGACTTAAGCTTTAGTTTAAACATATAGTCTAACTCCACTTCTTTACACCTCTTTTGTATTGCGTCACTATTACAATAAATGTATTATCAAATACTTTTAATATTAAATATCTTCCTTTACCTGATGGTATAATGAATATTGCTTTAAGGGCTTATAATAAGTAACTGAACCCCTAGCTATATGACACCCACCCCCTTTGAATAAGAAAACAATATAACCTCAAGTTACGTTATTTTCTTGGTTATCTTTTCTTCCCAAATCTTTCCTTAAGGGGTGTTTCTTTCATGCGCTGCAACTATAAACTTTCACCTTCTGAACTTAAATCAACTCTGGATCTTCTCTGAGATCTTGTAAGGTTGGGCGTATATATATATATACTTTCCCTGGATCCTTGAATGTTAATTATAATCATTGGTTTAAAACAAATTAAATTCTTACAGCAATAGTCATATGTCCACCACCTTTTACAAATATTGAAATTACCACAACATCTTTTACAACATTTACATATTATGAATATTACTATCAAACTTATCATTGCTATCAACACATAAGTAAATAAAGACAATTTTGATACCTTTACTGAATGGTTAATTTTCCATTCTCCTTTTTGTATAATTTTCTCTACCTCATCCATTTTATGACTTGCATAACGTAAGTCGTCTACCTGGTTGACTACATGTTTGAGAAGTAAGTCTAACTCTAATTTATTTTAATTTAATTTTTCCCCTTCCATCAAACAACAATCTTTTTCTAAATTAATTGTAGGAATAACATATTTGTTAGTTTAATTATTTTTAATTAAAGATTGTGTTTGAAGCAATATATTAGAACCATAACCTTTACATTTCGAATAAAACTTTAATTTACCTGTACCGTCTAAGGTAATATCATAAGGTTCTCGTCCTTCACATAAACACCGTTAATTTTTCTACCTTTGGAACACAGAAAATACACTCATTATATTTTAATGGTATCCACAATGGTCTTTCCAACTCTACAATTTTCTTATCACAATCTTTAGGGATTGTTTGCGTATAGCTAATCATTTTAGCTTCACATTCTTCGTGAAGGTGAGTAATTAACAATGGAAATGACTTTTTACAAACATACCAGTCATTTTCAATTTGTTTACATTGGTCAAAATTATATTGACTAATTTTAGCATAATATAATTTGCTCATTTCTAACAATAATATTTCCTTTTCTGGTTGTACAAAAATAAACTTGTTCGTTGAGTTTGTGAGTCTTACAGGCATGGGTAAAACTCTATACACAATATATTTATAATGATCTGTTAAACGTAATACAATTATATAAGTCAATACATTAGCATTTACATAAACTTCTAATCTTAAAATGTTCAATAATTTATGTCCATATGACATACTTAAAGGAAAGGTTAAGGATAATTCTTGTGGTAAATGAGTTTGTGTCTGCCTAAAATATTCTATATTTTTATTAGGCGTAGTTACGTGAGGTTGTAGAATGCCTTTTTGTGCATTCAAAATGGCGTCTATCAAAATTTCGTATTGCAGTTTAACCTCTCTTATAGCTCTAACTAAATTAAAAATATGTTCATTTAAAACAATTTTTAACGTCATAACATCAAATCTATTTTTTATCCTACCATCCCTTTCGTTTATTTGTATCTTAATTTTTTCTAACCCTTCACTTAAGGTTTTCTCGTTATCTGTTGTATTTTTAATCGTTTGATTAATTGTTTGCAAAGTAGACTCACTAACATTTGTTCTTTAGATAATTTAAAAAATTGTGCTCTTTCTTCTTCTAATGTTTTAGTTATAGTAATAGGCATCGTCCTCATCTAGTGTTCCAAATAAAACTCAACTAATTTGTCCAATAATATTCAAAGGAATTATGCTTTGTTTTACTCTCGTTGACGGTTCCCCTTGAGTAATTTGTTTAGTTAGATTTTTATTAATTTCTATCTTTTTAATAGACTGTATGCTATCCTTAAATTTTGACATACATTGAGTTTTATTTTTCAAAGTTTCATTATTTACATTACATAACCTACGAGTCAATCTAGTATAATCATTAATGTTTTCATTATTCTCTTCTATTTGTGATAAATTGACATAGGTAACCAACCTCCATTCTGTGTTAAATAACTGCGCCTCTCCTCACCGTTCGTAGTACAATCCGGGCGATTCCTTTATCTTCTCGACCCGTACATCAAGACTCATACACACATTGAGGATAAGAAACATGTTTACAATTACTAAGACCCCCATCTTCCTATAAACATCAGAACATATATCAAGATTCCGTTATATTTGAATATCTCCAATACTCCTGAGTTTGATATATATATATATATCTTTTTACGATATCATATACATAACTCCCTGCATGTATTTACCACACAACTTTAAAATAGGTTAACCACCTTTAAAAAAAATCGACCTCTATATAATTTTTATTTAAAGAAAATGTACCTATTATCTGACTAGATGCCCTCGTACTCAGTATTTCTATTATTTTATTTGTTTGACGCGTTATTAGGGGTTTCACATCTTCCCCATTTTCCTGCAACAATTCTGCCACTGCTATTCCTTAACCATTTTCAATCTATTACTTCCCAGGGCTAATAACACCCACTCCTCTTATGATTCACCGTAATCAGAAAAATAGCTTCAACCTTTTGGCATGAACCTTTAGGGTTCTATTTTTCTTTAATTTGATGGTACAGTTGACTCCTTCAACTTTTATTATTTTGTAGTGACCTACCCACTGTGACGTCAATTTCTTTGATCTACCTCTTCGTAATGACTCATCAAATAACAATACCGAATCTCCTACCTCGAATATAGGTACATTACAAGTTTTAACATAATGATATTTATTCTGCTCTTTTGCCTTCATTAAATTTTGCCTAGCGATTTCATTACTTACTTGTAATTTTTCCTCTAACTCTTTTACATAGTCGTCATATGTGTATATATTTTCCTCTGGCTTTTCCTTAAAAATTCCTGAAATGTTTGCTTTCCTACCGAATAATAATTCATGTGATGTATAACCTGTCGTACTATGAGGCTTTGTGTTATACACAAAAGTGGCATAAGGTAACCATTTATGCCAATCATGTTGATCGGTCGCTATATAATGACGTAGATATTCTACTATTGTTCTATGACATATTTCTAACGCTCCATTAGTTTGTGGATGATAACAAGTTGTTTGAAGTTTCTTTATCTTTAATATTTTACATATATTTGTAAACATCTCACTCATAAAATTTGTTCCTTGGTCTGTTAATACTGATTCGGGTATACCAAACTTTAAAATAATGTGCTCAACAAAGTTCCTACTTACTGTAGTCCCATCTTGTTGTTCTATTGGTAGAGCGAGCGTATATTTTGATAACCCATCCTGACATGTCAATACATATTTATGACCTTCACTTGCTTCTGTCAATGGTCCTACTATATCTAAACATAGTTTTTCAAATACTATCTCTGGTGTGGTAGTTAATTCTAATGGCTTCTTTGTTTCCTTTTGTGTGATCTTATCCTTTTGACATATCTCACACTTCTTAATATATTCCTCAATGTCCCTTTTCATCTGTGGCCATTGATAATACATTTTAACCCTTTGGTATGTTCTGTTCATACCTTGGTGACCTCCCAATGGTTCATCATGAAACTTCTTTAAGATACTTATTTTTCTATCCTCACTTACTTGTTCACTGGAAGTCTCTTCTTCCGTCTAACATCCTTCCTCCGAGGTTGGAGTTTGAACCTCTGTTACTTCATAACTCCTACTTAGTCCATCTGCATGATTAATTACACTTCCTTTTCTATAGACCACTTGATAATCATATTCCTCTAATTTTAATCTCCATCTAAGTAATATAGAACTCGGGTCCTTCACACTAAAGATCCATGTTAATGGCTTATGATCGGTGATTATTGTAAAGTACATTACTGCCCAAATAATTGCTAACAACTCTCTTTCAGTTGTTGAATAATCTTGTTCTGCCTTTTTCAGGGTTCGACTCCTGAATGCAACTGGCAAATACTTTCCTATCTCTCTTTGAGACAAAACTGCCCCTACAGCTTCCTGACTAGCATATGTAGTTAATATAAATGGTTTCTTAAAATCTGGAAATTGTAGTATTAGTTTCGTAGTCAAGATTTCTTTAAAATGATTAAAAGACCTCTCTGGTTTCTCGGTCCATTCAAATTTTACTCCTTTCTTTAACAGTTGGTATAATGGCTTACCAATCTGACTAAAATCTTTTATAAATTTCCTGTAATAACTGCATATACCTATAAATCCTTTTAATCGTTTACTTGTGTTTGGTGTAGGATAATTTAATATCTTCTCTTCTCTGGATCGGACATAACTCCTTCCGTTGTAACTACATGTCATAAGTAACTTACTTACGTAAAAATTCACTTTATCTTGTTGTAGTTTCAATCCATGTTGCCTGTACCTATTAAATACCTCTATCAGTCTTTCATTATGTATTTGCAAAGATTCACCAAAAACAACATAATCTAAATAAATCAAACATTTTATTCCTTGCATACCTGTTAATACAGTATTCATTAATCTTTTAAATGTCGCTGGTGCCCCTTTTAAACCAAAACATAATCTTTTAAATTCATAATGTCCTGTTTGAGTACTGAAAATAGTTTTAACTTGGTCCTCACTTTTTAGTGGACACTGATTGTACGCCGAATCCATATCTAAAGTAGATAGATATTTTGCTTTACCTAACTGCTCTAGTATGTCCGCGATGTTTGGGATATGGAATGCGTCACCTATTGTTATCTTATTAAGCTTCCTGAAATCAATAACCACTCTCCACTTCTTCTCTCCTGAGGCATCTATTTTATTTGGAATAACAAGTATTGGACTACTCCAAGGACTTGTACACGGTTGAATAATATCATCTTTCAACATTTGTTCAACTTGACCTTCGACCTTATGTTTATGAACTTCCGGAATCCTATACTGCTTCTGATTTATCGGGTTTGTATCTTTACTCAACGGTATCGTGTGTTCGATGACCGTCGTTCCTCTTATATTATCTCCTTTTAGATAGAATATGTCACTATAATCACAGCATATTTTCTCAATACTTTTTCTTTCTTCCGCATTTAAATGTCCTAGCCTTAATTTATCGGCTAGTATTCCTATTATATCTCTTACTTCTGGTTTTTCCTCAATAAAACATGATTTTTCCCACAAAGTCAACTCTATCTAATTTAACTTTAGGTAACTCAATTTCAACAGCTTTTTCTGTTGTATTTAACACACTACTCACGCAGACTTTATTTCTAGCGTTTGTGAGAGTTTCCACCAAGTACACCCCTGGCACTAGAGAACATTTAGGAACTACGCCTAATCCTTCTTCCTCTACCACTAATTCAACTATATTTTCACTTCGTGGTGGTATGTACACTTTACTGGTGACACTTAGAGTCTTATCTAACATAGGTAGTACATGCTGACCTAATCTGACCTCGCTTTGATGAAAATCTATTAAGGCTTGAAATATGTTCCAAAAATCTCTATCTAATAACCCATCATAACGGAGGTTTTCCGCTACATGATACTGATGGCACATATACATCTTTAACTATCTTCAAATGCAAAGTGTTATATAGCTAGGGGTTCAGTTACTTATTATAACCCCTTAAAGCAATATTCATTATACCACCAGGTAAAGGAAGATATTTTGTATTAAAGGTATTTAATAATAAATTTATTGTGGTAGTGACGCAATACAAAAGAGATGTAAAGAAGTGGAGTTATACTATATGTTTAAAGTAAAGCTTAAGTCATACAGACTATAGTCATTTGAGAAATGCATGTTATAATAATACTTTCTACTCATTTCAGCAGGCAGAGACAATATTGTGACTTCTAAAAGTCCAAAGTTAACAAACATTGGACATTACCATGGTCACATGCTCCTCTCAATATTGTTGACTGCACCATTTGTGCTGCGCTAGGCAAAATTTATTTAAGGCAAAAGAGCAGAATAAATATAATTATGATAAAACCACTAAGGTACCTACATTCGAGGTAGGAGATTTGGTATTGTTATTTGATGAGTCATTAAAAAGAGGTAGATCAAAGAAATTGACGTCACAGTGGGTAGGTCCCTACAAAATAATAAAAGTTGAAGGAGTCAACTGTACCCTAAAATTAAAGAAAAAAAAGAACCCTGAAAGTTCATGCGAATAGGCTGAAACTATTTTTCTGAGTACCACGAGTAAGAGAGGATAGTAGCGGGTGTTATTAGACCTGGAAAGTAATAGATTGAAGATGTCTAAGGAATAGCAGTGGCAGAATAGTTGCAAGAAAATGGGGAAGACGTGAAACCCCTAATAACGCGTCAAACAAATAAAATAATAGAAATACTGAGTACGAGGGCATCTAGTCAGATAATAGGTACATTTTCTTTAAATAAAAATTATATAGAGGTCGATTTTTTTTAAAGGTGGTTAACCTATTTTAAAGTTGTGTGGTAAATACATGCAGGGAGTTATGTATATGATATCGTAAAAAGATATATATATATATATCAAACTCAGGAGTATTGGAGATATTCAAATATAACGGAATCTTGATATATGTTCTGATGTTTATAGGAAGATGGGGGTCTTAGTAATTGTAAACATGTTTCTTATCCTCAATGTGTGTATGAGTCTTGATGTACGGGTCGAGAAGATAAAGGAATCGCCCGGATTGTACTACGAACGGTGAGGAGAGGCGCAGTTATTTAACACAGAATGGAGGTTGGTTACCTATGTCAATTTATCACAAATAGAAGAGAATAATGAAAACATTAATGATTATACTAGATTGACTCGTAGGTTATGTAATGTAAATAATGAAACTTTGAAAAATAAAACTCAATGTATGTCAAAATTTAAGGATAGCATACAGTCTATTAAAAAGATAGAAATTAATAAAAATCTAACTAAACAAATTACTCAAGGGGAACCGTCAACGAGAGTAAAACAAAGCATAATTCCTTTGAATATTATTGGACAAATTAGTTGAGTTTTATTTGGAACACTAGATGAGGACGATGCCTATTACTATAACTAAAACATTAGAAGAAGAAAGAGCACAATTTTTTAAATTATCTAAAGAACAAATGTTAGTGAGTCTACTTTGCAAACAATTAATCAAACGATTAAAAATACAACAGATAACGAGAAAACCTTAAGTGAAGGGTTAGAAAAAATTAAGATACAAATAAACGAAAGGGATGGTAGGATAAAAAATAGATTTGATGTTATGACGTTAAAAATTGTTTTAAATGAACATATTTTTAATTTAGTTAGAGCTATAAGAGAGGTTAAACTGCAATACGAAATTTTGATAGACGCCATTTTGAATGCACAAAAAGGCATTCTACAACCTCACGTAACTACGCCTAATAAAAATATAGAATATTTTAGGCAGACACAAACTCATTTACCACAAGAATTATCCTTAACCTTTCCTTTAAGTATGTCATATGGACATAAATTATTGAACATTTTAAGATTAGAAGTTTATGTAAATGCTAATGTATTGACTTATATAATTGTATTACGTTTAACAGATCATTATAAATATATTGTGTATAGAGTTTTACCCATGCCTGTAAGACTCACAAACTCAACGAACAAGTTTATTTTTGTACAACCAGAAAAGGAAATATTATTGTTAGAAATGAGCAAATTATATTATGCTAAAATTAGTCAATATAATTTTGACCAATGTAAACAAATTGAAAATGACTGGTATGTTTGTAAAAAGTCATTTCCATTGTTAATTACTCACCTTCACGAAGAATGTGAAGCTAAAATGATTAGCTATACGCAAACAATCCCTAAAGATTGTGATAAGAAAATTGTAGAGTTGGAAAGACCATTGTGGATACCATTAAAATATAATGAGTGTATTTTCTGTGTTCCAAAGGTAGAAAAATTAACGGTGTTATGTGAAGGACGAGAACCTTATGATATTACCTTAGACGGTACAGGTAAATTAAAGTTTTATTCGAAATGTAAAGGTTATGGTTCTAA
>CABFVZ010001115.1:5489-29449 GCA_902151445.1 Timema monikensis
GGGGGGGGGGGGGGGGGGCGTATCCTCGACTTGCGGGCTTGAATATAAACACGTACATGTGCACTCGTGGCCTGTTGTTTGATGGTCACTTAATATATAAATTACAATTGGGAAGCGGTGTTGCCAATACAAAAAGAAAAAACTCTTATTTACTTTTAAAAAGGGATTGAAATAATAATTAAAAAAAGGACTTCAATTTCTTATATTATTTTTAGCATTATTACCAAAACGTTCCACACCCCCTCCCGTGTCTAGAAACACCTTCTAGAACAGTTTTTCTCATAGTAGAGTCCTTGGACCAATGATGGTCCGAGGTGGCCTATAAAGAGTTCCTCAGGAACTCAGAAAGTTTAGTAATTATCACGGTTTTGTTGATCACATACAAAAACTTCAAAAGCCAAAGATAATACTGTATACGGAATATCAATGTGAAATAATTATTTTCTTGATGGACACAAGTAAAATATAGAAAAAAGTGTCTACCAACCTTAAGTCAATAAATCCAAACAATTATTTTTCAAAAATTATTAAGCTTATAAGGTTAAAAAATAATCAAACTATCAATATATATAGCTATTTGATTTATTTTCAATATATCTACTAATAAATTAATTTTTGTTTTGTATTTATAGTTGTAAAACAAAATTGTCAAAATAATATTTTTTTCCTGAATAACTCTCCAATATCCCCTACAACGCTACTCCCAGAGCTACAGTGATCCCCTAGTACGCACAACTTCAATTTGTTTGTCCTCCTTCACCAAAACTTTGAGAAACAGTGGTCTGGAAAGGCTAATTTATAATTTATCGGCCTCGGTGGTCTTGGGGTAAAGTGCGCGCCTCAATACCCGATGTTAGTATGTTCAAACACGGCCGGGGTCGACGGATTTTTCTTGAGCGGTAAAAACCCGTAAAACAATTCTTTTGTAGGGTAAACCAAAGCCGTTGGTTTCATGTAGATTGTGGTATGTAAAATAACCCTGGAAGAAATGTCCAAGTATCTTTACTGGTAAAATTGGAAGGCCCTTTCGCGCACTCTCCTAGAAACTGTCGTGTGTTGATATGATCAGTTGGTTTATAAAGTGCACGTTAAATGCCTCAAATAAATAAATAATAAAATAATATGGTAGGATTCTGGTAGGAAAAACAGATAAGAAAGTATAAAATTTCTTTATGGTTAACATTGATAATATTTTACTATCTTATTTATATCATTTTACAGAGATTGTTATTATCCAACCTGCTTCAGTGGTCGATTGGTTTAAGACGTCACTCTCGCAAATGACTAGACTGCTGATTATAGTTAGGTAGAGGCTCAAATCCTGGCAGTGTATACCGAAGATGGTTTTTTCTAAAAGCTTTTACACTATACCTTAACTCAAATACGAGTACGTTTACTCTAAATTAATCCTACCTTAACCCTAACACGTTATAGTAATTAGTATATAAGCGTATAACCCAAATGGGTAGTAATGCGTGGCGATAAAAAATAAGTTAGGCCTATTATTTATCAAAATTGACCACTGAAGTTCACATGACTGGACGTATGAAAACAGAACGTGGTTAAGGTATATTTTCTAGCTGTTAGGTACGGTCTTTCTTACCACAATCCTACTAGATAGGTACGGATAAGAATTATAGAATTTAGAGTAAGTGTACCCGCGTTTGCGTAGAGTGAGAGTGGTAGACTATTTAGGACAAAAACACCCTCAGTAACAGCGGGTGGGATTAGAACCCCGTACTCTTCCCGCAGGCATCCAACTACCCGTAAAAGCTATACACATTTTAATAATGATAATGTATTTGCGACTAGAAAGGTATACATAAAAATAAATGTACTTGCATTTGCGTGAAGGGAGAGGTAAGAACAGTTAAGGGCTAAAACCCCTCAATGCACCCGACCAGGTATGCGAACTGCAACCTCTCCACCACCTGTAAGCCAGACTAAATCAGCCTGACACCTAGACCACGTGACCACCGGCGTGTGTCCATCTCCTTCTTACTCTCCACACAATTTTGTATAATCTTGAAAATCAGAACAACCGAAAAGAAAACTTAGTTAACTTTTCCACTAAGCTAAGTTAGTTTGAAGAGTATAAGCTATTAGTCTTCCGGTCCCAAAATTCTCTTTTAAGTCTTCGACTGAATGACTGATGAAGTTTTTAAACGAGAATAAAGAGGAGAGAGGGAGAAAAAAATCTCATAGTGACTACCTCATTTACGTAATTGTCTGAAGGCATCTAGTGGGTAGGCATTGTGCGTGAAAATTAATGGAGTCCTTTACAATTGCGATCTAATCAATTTAAAGCCTATGGGATTACGGTTCTTATGAATACATTAAATAAGAGCGGTGATAAATTAAATTATCTGGAAACAATTGTCTAACTTTTCGTAACTAGCGATGTAGGTACTATTCGGAAATTATAATGGGTAAGCACTCAAACATTTTGATAGGCATCTTGGAGGTGTTGTTAAGAAAAAATAGAGCTGCTGAGAAATATATTAATAACAAAATCACCCGCTTCGGCGGCCGCATGGTCTAAAGCGCTACTCTCGCAGTAGACTAGACTGCCAATGACGGGGAGATTAAGGTTCGAATCTCGGTCAGGTGCACTAAGGTTGGTTTTACAAAATGGTTTTCCACTCTTTCTTTCCATGCAAATTCGGGTACACTTCTTATTAATATAACCTTCATAATCCCTAAAACCATTAGCTAATTGGTACATAAGTGTATAACGTGAATGGGTAGTAAGACGTGGTGAAAAAGCCCTCATCGTAGGTCACGCGGACTAAACATCGGGCTCATTTAGACTGGTTAGCTGGTGACGAGGAAGGCTGGAGATTGAATATTGTTGTCCAGGCTATACGCATTTTAATTAGGTTAGTGAATTAGGGATTATAAAGTTTTAATTAATGGAAAATATAGCAGCATTAGCGTCAAAGTAAGTTAAGAACACGTCTACCATCTTTTTAAAAATAAACTCCCTCAATATACCTGGCCGGAGTTCAAACCTCTATTTTTTTAGCAACGCGTCCTATTACCCGTTCGGCTTATACACTTATGGTTTTATGGATGAGGAAGGTTATATTTATAGGAATCGTACCCGAATTTAAGTGAAGGAAGGCTGGAAAACCATTTAGTAAATCACCCTCAATATACCCGACCGAGATTTGAACCATGATCTTCCAGTCATTGACAGTCTAGCTTATAGCGAGAGTGACGCACCTTAGACCATGCGGCCACCGAAGTTGGTCGAACTTCAATCTTGCTGCCCAAAAGCATACGGGACGATCCTGCTATTCAGTGCTTGCTGTTGCGGGTCTGGTCGTGAGACAATTATATTTTATAAATGGTTTTTCACTCTCACTCAACGGAAATTCTGGTACAAGCCCATTAAATTTTACCTTTCTCATCCCCCATTAGCGCAAATTATAAAATTCGTAGTTAGAAACACATACGCTTTCAAGAATAAAAAGAAAAGAAAGTTATTTATATAAAAAATACAAAATATATTGACAAAAATCTTGATAAAATGGAAAATAGAGAATTTTAATAAAATTAAGTTAAGCAAGAAAGAAATTGCATCTATTTATTTATTTCTATTCCCTTTTCCTTATTTGATAGTAGCTTAGTCTTCTATGACGACATGTTCCAGTGTTGTATATAAATGCTAAACCCTCTTCAGGTGTGAGGAACAGGATTATTCCCGATGCCCAGTTCGGATTTCGGACCCGGCACTCAACGATACACCCGGTCCTGAGCCTAGTGGAGGATGTGACAGAAAGTTTCAATATCGGGGAAGTCACGCTAGCAGTACTTATGGATGTAGAGAAGGCATTTGATAAGGTCTGGCACGCCGGCCTTATCTACAAATTAATTCAAGCCAATTTCCCAAAAGTATATGTGCAGATAATCAACAGCTTTCTAACTGGGCGACAATTCCAGGTCAAGATGGAAGGGAAAAGGTCGCTTCTTCATAGGGTCGGAGCGGGGGTGCCACAGGGGTCGGCACTCTCCCCATTCCTTTACACTATTTACGTCGCAGACATCCCCACCGACCCGATGATAAAGACCAGGCTCTTCGCTGACGATACAATGTTCTACACCGCCAACAGGAACGTGAAATACGCCCATCGCCGTCTGCAACGATACCTGGACGAGTTCAGCAGCTGGCTGGAAAAATGGAGAATTAGAGTAAATGCAGAAAAATCGTCAGCCATGTTGATTACTAGGAGGAGACCCCAAACACCGGACCAGTTTGTAGTATTGGAGGAGGATATCCCCTACAAAAACGCTATGAAATACCTTGGGGTGATGATCGACTCTAGACTCGCATGGAAGGAGCATGTAAACTATACGAGAAAAAAGGCAATGGGGGCATTCATCGCAAACTACGGCCTGCTCAAGACCCCAGTGCTTGGGATCAACAACAAGATGCTACTATACAAGAGTTTAGTACAACCAATACTGCTGTACGGATGTGAGGCGTGGGGGTATGCCCCAGAGTCAGTGTTAGGTACACTACAAACAGTACAGAACAAGGTGATTAGGAGTATCCTAGGTGTCAACACCCGATCCAGCAACGAGTTCATTCACGCTACCACTGGCTGTGCGACATTACAGGAAATCTTCCGGCAGCGAGGCGACAAGTTCTATAAACGAGCCCGCGAGGTAGAGGATAACGCCATAATTAGAAGACTCGGCCAATACGACCCCCATGAGACAAGGAGATACAAGAAGCCCCGACTCGAATGAGAAATACATCTGCACACCTTCCCAATCAGCCCCTTCCTATTAACCACTCCTCTTCTAAGCATAGCCAATCCCTGGGTCCCCATCCTCTCACGACCCCACAACTATGAACTAGAATCATTCTATTCACACTTTCACTTTCATCAACGCCATCTTCGCTTAGTGACTAATATTATTCCATGTATTTTCTTTCAGCTCGTCTAGAACTTACTTACACACTACACCACTCACATCGGGCCTAACTGCGCATGTGTTTTCCATCACAGTGTACGAGGGCTCGATCTAGCTACTACACACAAACACTGCTGCTCCCAACATACAAACCTTCACCCACCAACTCCATTTTCCCTTCACAATCAACTTACACACTCACACATAAAGGTTATGATCTGTGACTACAGATCGGTACTTTAGGCAAAAAATAGCCGCCTACTTCCTCTGAAAGTCGCTTCTGACACTCAGAGTTAGTAGTTTAAGGCAAACAAGGGAGCTGCGAGGTGTGAGGAAAACCAACGAAATTGTAAAATAATGTATGGAGATATGACAATAACAGTATAAGGTTAATGCGATTAAACATTACACATGGAAACTGTCCAGTAAGAATATTTATTTAATATTTCGTATAATATATTCTAAACACTTAAATTAACATGCTCATTATTACCTTATTTATAATAAAGATTATTTTCAAAAGTTTGAACAAAATTCATCCGACCGTTTTGAATCCGTGAACAAGGACAAAACACAGACATACATACGTGGGAACCAACAAAATGGTAAAATACATTCTTTTTTGGGTTAGTGTTCACATAAAATGTAAAAATTCGTCAGAATCTCGAGGTAGATTTTTCCCCCCCCAATCACAATACTTTCTTTTGATATAAGAAAGTAAAAATAGTAGTAAAATTTAGAATCCTTAGAACCGATAATAACTTTAATGAACCTAAAAATATATCGATTCCAGTTCCTGTATTAGTTCTAAAGCAATTTATTTTCTGAGTTCCTATTACAGTTCTGGTTCCTTAAAGATAGCTGTTAATCCGGGTTATCAATCCACATCAGTGGCTGCATGGTGTAACCCGTTTCTCTCGAGTTGGACTAGAATGCCCAAGACGGGAAGATCGGGGTTTGATCCCGGTCGGGTGCGCTGAAAGTGGTTTTCCACTCTTCCAATACGCAAATGCGGTTGCAATTCCTCTAAACTAAACCTTCCTAATCCCTAACACAGTAATGTAATTAGTGCATAGGCGTATAACCCGAACGGTTAGCAACGTGTGGTGTTAAAAAAAATTCATCCATCGATTCTTATTCTGGTTCGATTCCCTGGTCACAAACACAAATTTAAGATTTATCACCAGTTATTTACACTGGTGGTCGCGTCATATGAAGTGTCAGGCTCGCAATAGACTGGATGGAGTGTGGTGGAGGTTTGAATCTCAGTCATAATATCACTATATTATGTATGCACTTGGTTGAGGAGGCTAGAGGGGTTTACCCACCCCACGCTAGTGGGGAATTGTTTCCTCTATAATCCACCCTCACAATCCACACCCCATAGATCAGGCTGCTGATAGCCATGTTGTCAAAAGTAGGTTACTGATGGAAAGGAAAATAGAATATAACGGGAGAGAAAGAAAATAAAAATACAGGAAAGCTAAGACATTTTTTGATAGCTAGAGTGAAGAGACCATGAATGAACAATGAAAGGGGGAGTGGAACGATTAAAAATGAAAGCCGAATACGCTTTCGCTCTCAGTACGCTCCTTCTTTGACACTTAAGCCCTTTCCACGATAGATCAAGGTGAAAATTTTCTTAAAAGAGGTGGCTTGGTTAAAAATAACAATAGCACGACACTATAATACATATTTTCTCATTTTCAAAAATCTATTATCAGAAAACTACCCTTAAGTCAAATAAGTTTTACTCTGAAAACTAAACATTATTTTCAGGTATAAATGAAGAAAAATATATATTAAAAATATTTTTAAAATGTTTAAAAATTAGTTTATTTGTGGAAAATTAAACTAAACGTTTCTAGTGAAGCGATACATAATTTATTATTAGCGAAACATGTGTTTTCTTATAAAAACTGCATAATACATGTACTCTTAAGGCAGCTGCCTTGGTCAGCGAGAAAGTATTAATTTCTGTTAGGCCATACGGCCATAAATACAATTATCTGTGTAATTTTCTGGAACTGCTTGTATATTAGGTCAAATCTTATATTCCATTTCACCCTTCACCTACAACACCCCTTTGTTAAGTCAATACGAAATCAGGGAAAGAAAGCTACTGAACTTCTTAAGGTAAAGAGGAGAGTTCGCTGCTAATTCTCAAATATATTAAAATGGTCTGTTGTGAGATTATTAAAAAAAATACTGTACTTTTAGAGGAAGGCTAAATCTAAGAATTCTTTTTTCATCAGGACTAGTTTCATAGATCCAATAATATGTTTAAAATGACGTTGAAAGTGAGCTAATGACATATTTTACGCTTTTTTTTCTATTAATAAAACTCAAACTATACGCTTGTTCAGGAAAAAGAGCCATGTTGAAATATTTCGACTTTCTTTTGCCATCGTATTTTAAAATAGCTCAACGTAGAATTAAATATTGTGTTAGACCCGAATTTCTGCGCAGCAATTTTTCGCTTATCGAGGCGGCCCCCTTAAGGTGGATATGTGGGAAACGCAAGAAAAGGTATGTGTTTTTGCAGTTTTTGTATCAAAACATTTTTGGTTGGCTAGAATAAATAAAATATTGCTCCAATATGAAGATAGAGTTTAATTTTCTTCCCATGGTGATATCAACATTTGTTGAATATCTGTCATGAGCATAGCAACATTAGATAAGACACTTTTCAAATGAAGAAAAACCTTGTCGTTAAATTTCAGGACACTCTTGACAAATATTCAACAACTAATGATATCACCATGTGAAGAAAATTAAATTATTTTTCTACCAGATAAATATTTGATTTAATATGACAAAAAAAAAGTGTTGATATAATAACTGCAAAAATAATGACGATTTCTCGCGTCAGCTAGATCCCAATATTAAGGGGTCCACCTCGGTAAGCAAACAATTGCCACGCAGACGTTCAGCTCTAACGCAACATTTGATTATACGACGAGTTATTTCAAAATATAGTTCACGCCAAAATAAAGACGAAATGTTCCAACAGGGCTGTTTTTCCTTAACAACCCTATAGTTTAAGTGTTATTAATAGAAAAATAACGTATGAAAATGTGACATCAAATTTTAAGCTACTTTTTAAACATATTAGTGGACCTATGAGACAAGTCTTGATGAAAGAGGACTCTTAGATTTAGCCTTCCTCTAACAAATATACCAACTTTTTTATAATATCACAACAGGGAATTTTAATATATTTGAGAACTAGCAGCGAGCTTTGCTCTTTGTTTAAGCTTGGATAAACGTAGTTCCATAAGACGACACAAAACTTTTTTTAAGCCGTGTGGCCCCTGTAAGCGATTTATACTTTCTCTCTGTTTAGCTCGAGTGACCTTCCATCCTGCTTCAAGTTAAAACTTGCCCCGTCAGTGAAATGTTGGCCAGCTATTACTGTTGACTGCTCTTCTAGCTACGAACGACCCGCTCCGGTGGTCTAACGTGCTCCTATCGCAGTAGTGTAGACTGACGATGACGAGAAGATCAAGGTTCCAGTCAGGTGTACTAAGGGTGGGTTTATCCAAATTGCTTTTTCAATCTCTCTCGCAATGAAAATGTGGATACACTTCTTCTAAATATAAACTTCCTAATCCCTATAGCCATTAGCCATAGGGATGTTCGATCTTGGATCGATTTTTTTCAAAAATAGATTCTTTGCCCTCGATTAATTAATTTTTGGATTGATTCAAAGGCCTCGATCTATTTCTCGTATCGATTCTTTTTCTAGAGATTTCAAAAAGATCGAATCGAAAGATTGAAAGAAATCAAAACTTCGAATTGATTCAGGGACATTTAATTTTGATGGCTTTGGAAATGTTTTTGTTGACTATTAGTACTAGGAAAATTTTGAAACCAAGTCTTGCAATCTTGGACTCCTGATTAGCTATTATTTATCTTTAGTTAGTAAAGAGAAGAGAATAATCCACAGATCTGCTCTTTTTACGTCTAGGTTCTGTAAATGACCACATCACGTTTTTATTCTGTAATATATATATGGTGACGTGTTGGCCAACAAGTCACTGGTTTGAAAGTATTTAGTAAAATATTAATTTGCCCCATGGAGTTTTAGTAGTTATAGAATGCTTACATCTACATTTTGACGCCACCCCCACCCTCGGTACATTTTGACGCCTCCCTCACCCCTCCCCTCGATACAATTTTGACGCCTCCCCACTCTTCCCCTCAATACATTTTTGCTGCCCCCTCCTAACGATACATTTTTACGACCCCCCGCCCCACTACCCCTCCCATAGGCGTAAATTTCTAGGTGCGCCATTTTTGGTTAGTGTAGTCAGATAGAGCCAATTTTATTTACATGAATTGTTAGATCGATCTTTGAAAGATCGATTCAATGAACTCGATCTTTTGCCTGAATCGATACTACGCCTCTTGATCAAGATTGATCCATAGACTCGATTCAAAGCCCATGAATCGAACATCCCTACATTAGCGTAATTAGTTTATAGGCTTGTGACTCGAACGGGTAGTTGGGCATGGTGTTAAAAAAAATCTACAAACTCTACCCACGTTTACTTAGACCCTGTCAAGTGTAAGCTTTAAGAGGGAAATTATATTGCGATTATTGTCTTCAACTTTGAAGACTAGCGCTAGAACACTCTGTGCATTAGTTTAATGAAATCCTGCTCCATATGCTCAGGATGGCTTAAGAGAAAACTATACAGTCCATTATACATAGAAATAGCCTTTTAGAAAATAAAAGCATTTTTATTTTTGCAGCCGACATTGATAACATGTAAATATATTATTAATTTTGTTTTATAGTAATTATATATAAATCTATTATCAGTGACATCTGCCGATTAGATTACTTGACGTATGATTACGTGTAAGTAGATCTACAGTCCAGTTTTCATAAGAAAGGCCTCTTAGGAAATACTAACTTTTTTTTTGTTAACAATATAATATATTAGTGTGTTATTTTAGGTGTTGATAATATCCATTAATATGACAGCTGAAGATATCATGACTTGAATTATGAGTACATAAAAGTACTTCTAGTAATTTTTCTAACTGGACACGCTTCAGTGGCCAAATTGTTTAAGGCGTTACTTTGGTACTGGTACAGATTAAATAAATAATCAAAAGGTGACCTGGTGGTCTAGGGGTAAGGTGTCAGACTTCTGTGCTGGCGGCCGGGGTTCGATCCTCGGTCCCGGCACAGATTTATCTGATTTCCAAACCCTTCATACACCTCTGACAAGACATCTTGTGAATGTGTGGAATGCCAGGTCACCACCGTGGTTCGGATTCCACGTTAAACTGTAGGTCCTTCATTTCATCTCACAATCACCCTACCATTACACATTAGCGTAAGTGCGTGTAACCCGAACGGGTAGTAAGACGCGGTGCTAATAGTAATAATAATAAAATAAATAATCTCAAAATATGCTACATATAAACATACACGTTTTTTAAAAATTATTTGCTATATAAAATCAATATATATAATTTATACATTCATGTAAAAACAAGAAAAATGGAAAAACTTTGAAAAAAATAGCATACAAAATTGCAGTTTTAATTAGTTTTTGTCATTAAGTTTGAAAAATATAGTTATATTGTTATAGTTTTTCTTATATTGACACAATAGACACAGGCATACTCTTCAAGTTCACTGATTTCATAGAAAATGTTGTCTTTCACGTCTGGGTAGGATTCAGTGAATCTGCTCAAGTTTTCCATCATTGTAAGTGCTTCAGAAACCGATGGCGATTGGTTCTTCTCCTTCTTTAAAAGAAGAACAGGGTCAAAATCAGCCTCTTGAGGACAAATGAGGAGTGAATTTAATTAAGAAGTAGCATCTCCAGTTTAGAAAACTGAGATTAATTGCTGGAGGTATCGTAGTGATAACCACATGATGCCCTCTATCCTCAACTGTTGGGGTTTTAATCGCTAACTACGGTGTCCGCATGGTCTAAGGCGCTACTCTCGCAATAGACTAGACCAGCGTTTCCAAAATTGGGTTCCGTGAGGTAAAATTAAGGGGTTCCATGAAAGAATAAATATTGAAAAATATTTTACACATTAAAAGTTATAAATATTGTAGGAATGTTTATATCTGGTGGACGAGACAATATTTAGGTCAGTCGCTTTTATTGCAGAGTTTGTGTATGTATTAAACTGTCTTTGTGGTCCAGAACCTGCGGGGAATATTCCCTTCTTACTGTCGCAGGTGTACACACACTCGCGGGGCTATATACACGAAGAATATCCAGAGTTGTTGCGGCGGGCAATCGAAGTAATGTTGCCATTCGCCAACACGTACTTAACTAAATTCTCGCTATATTTCGTGATCACAACGAAGTATTTGAACACAGTTGATTCGGCTCCAGACATGCGAATACAATAATTGTAAACAATTAAACCGGATATAAGAAGAGATTAAAAAAAGAAAAATATATTAAATTCTATTTATTAAAATGTATATTGATATTAAAAAAAATATTTTATGACCAATAGTGATAAACAAAGAATTTGTTACCCTTATAATCTAGTTAAGAGTAAAACCTTATAATTTTTTCCCCTAATGGGTAGGATCCGTTTTTGTATGAGACATAAATAGGACAAAACCTGTACTTAACTTCCGATTGGAAATATATAACTTTCAATTCAAAGTCATTTGACCTTGGACCAAGAAATTGTCTATTCTGCAGCGGTTTTTTTTCTACGCTAAGACTATTTAAGGTTTTCCATTGTGTTGTATAAAATATAAAAATCCCGAGACTAAATTTAATTGGGAAACGCTGGACTAGATTGCCGAAATCGGGGAGATCGTGGGTTGATCCGGTCGGGTGTACTAATGGTGTTTTTTCCTCAATGGTTTCCCACTCTCTTTCTCTACGCAAATACGTGTACACTTCCTCTAAATTCAACCTTGCTTATACTTAATCCATTAGCGTAACTAGTATGGTAAAGTAACCTAATTTCGTGATAACATTAGGTTGAGATGATTTTTTTTTCTATGAAATTTGAGTTTACAAAAAATCTTTCAAGTAACTTAAAGTTTGGAACTTTTATTAGTTGTTAATAGAATATGAACATATTTTAATTCTTTTTTGTATGAAAATACATTGTTATTATAAAAATACAACAGTGTCCTTATTACATGATAAGTGTCCTAAGTCCGGGACACATGGTTCCTTATTCCGTGACAAGCACCTTAACACCGTGATATTTATTACCTTACTAAAACTATGAACTATAGAGGTTCTATGTTACAATGATTTTTTTTCCACTACTCACTATCAGTGTAGCTGTCATTTGCACAATTGAAGCACATAAAAATATCTTCACAATTGTCATCGTGGAGACCTTCACACCCGTAATGGGACCACCGCAGACAAAAGTAGCATTCTATCCACTTTGCACCTGTTTTGTCGTCCAAGTAATACTGGTAACCTTTCTGACATACCGAACAAATAAATTGCTCATCATTAGATTCTTCTTTTCTGTGTTTTCTTGAACATGGTTTAAGTTGACTTGTAGACGGTTTTGGGTGACTTGCTGATGGAGAAACGGTATGAACCTTAACGGATTGTTTTGTTATATTGTTGGTTTGGCGTGGGACTGAATTGCTACAGTTGAGTACCGAGAGTAATTTATTCATATCTCCCGACTCATTGTTTCATTTGTGACATTGAGATCAGTGACTAATGAAGTAGCAAGAGCTTCAGGTGCAATAGAGTTTATTTTGAATGGATATATCCCACTTTTCCTTAAACCATATCTGATGATTTGCGGGGTAAAACTTCTTTCATAGGTTGGATTGATTAGGGAATGAAAGTAATATCTGCTGGGAGTCTTTCCTGGATTTTTCTTCATTTGATCCTCAAGTTCAGTTTTCCATGATGCTTTTAATGAAGCAAAAATACTAACATCAAGCGGTTGAAGTAGGTGAGTGGTGTGAAAAGGAAATGTCATTAAAATCATTTGATTGTTTTCAGCCATTTCAAATGCTTCTGGTGATCAGTGGGATGCGTGAGAATCCATAAGTAACAAAACCGGTCTTGCTGGAGGAAGAAAGTCAATAAATGATCCTAACCATTTAAAATAATAGTCACTATTTATCCACCCTTTAGGAGTTACTCCAACTGTTGCATCACAATGTGCTCCTGTCTTCAAAGCTGGATTATTTTGAGCCCCTTTGAATAGAATTAACAGAGGACCACTTTTTCCAGCAACATTTGCACAAGCCATGACAGTTGTTTTAGTGCCTCGTTATGCATAAACACGTCAGTAGATATATTTTTTTACCAACACTTGTTACAACCTTTGATCCAGAAGCTGGTATAAAAGTAAATCCTGTCTCATCGCAGTTCCAAATTATTTGTGGTGAATCAGCAATCAGTGATCATCTTCTCTAAACACTCGTAAAACTCTTGAATAAGAACTTGGGTTGGCACATGATGCACGATACCTCGAAATATTTTCTGGCTTTCTCAGAGTCAAATTGAATCTTTGACGCAAACCTTTGAACCACTTCTTTCCTGCTGTTTTTGTTTTCAACCTTAAAAAAACTGCTTTCCCTCTTTTCTCTACCAATTTATAAGCAAGTTTTCTTATTTGTAGTGTGGTCAGACCAAATCCAAGTGCTTGCAATTTAATGGCGTAGCTGCAAAGATGAGTTTCCTCTTCTGAACTTAGAACAAAAGGCTTCCCAACTTTTCCCACTTTGAATGTTTTTAAAATCACACCATCCCAATTAGTTGACTCTCTTGCTTTAAAAACATTGTCTTTCAATATCGACCAAGGCACACCATAAAATTTAGAACTTTTATAAACACTCCAATTGTCTTCTAAAAAGACTCGTACTGCTTGCCCCAATTTCTTTGTATTATAATCTTTAGAAGAATCTGGTAGACTCTTTGATTTAAGTTTTTTTTATCCACCCATTTTTAATAACTGTTGGTTAAAGATACAAATAGATTTTAGTAGAAATATATTTAAGAAATTATAAAATAGTAAATATTAATTATGTATTTGTAGTAAATACTGAAAATAATATTAATTTTATGAACCCAACCACACAAGAAATACGAAAAAAAAATTAAAAAAATAATGAAATGCGAAAGGCTCTAAATTTCTTAATAAGAATCTGTATTAAAATAATTTTAAATAAATATGTTTAGCAATCAAATACTAACGATAAAACACAATTATATTAATAATAGACAAAGAGTTATAACTGAAAAAATATATTAACGCTACACACCTTTAATAACACTGCATAAATACTTTTTGGCAGTCATTCCCAGTTACAGTTAGTGTCAAAGGTTGCTACCAGAATGCGATCCTAAATTAAAACTAATTTCCAAGCAACTGCTGCGATCTGTTGATGATCTAAAACATTTTAAAAAGGTTCCCATTCCCATGAAAAATATATATATAGTAAGCTTTCACGGAATAAGGCTACTTTACCCTACATAAGCGTATAACCAGAATAAATGCTGCGCTAAAAAAATAATAATATAGATATAACATTAGTGATTATGACCAATCAAGGTAATTTTGATGACACTACAATATTATTTGAAGGTACTTGATATATTTGCGAGTTCGTAAAAAAAAAAAAACAGATCGACTTTTAATGACGATTTAGTTTTCCTAGAAAACTGCCGCGAGCTCGACCAGTAAATTGCGCGATTAACCGTCTGCTGAGTTCTAGACCAAGAAAGTGGTGTTAAGACGCTTGACCTTCGACCCACGCCTCATCGCTGTGGCTTATTTTTTCAACGGCAAGCCGACAGAGGAGATGGAAGGGGGGGGGGGAAAATAAAGAGGGGCCATTTCTTCTCTACTTTTCACGACCTTACATGTTACGAGTTTTGTCGGTAATTGGTTTTCCGCACCAGATGTCGCGCGGTCAAAGTGAACATAGCTGAAACACGGATGAGAAAAAAAAAAGGCAGGGATGAAAGGGGAGAGGGAGGTTATGGGTTTTTACAGGAAAGAGCGATGAAAAAGTGGGTAGGGAAGGGGGTAAGATAGAAGTTTACGAGGTCATAGCAACCTCATTTAGCAGACCATAAAGAAGACTCGTCTTGTGCACCAAACTGTTTTTTATGTCATTTGGAGTTTTGTTAGCTCGGCTGGCGATGAGCAATAAGGTGAACTTGTAAATAAACTGTCCTAGCATAGCGTGGTCATACAGTGGGTAAGCTCGAAGATAAATTAAAGTAAATAGAAGGGGGCAAACTTTATGACGTACCACTTCAATTATAAGGTGACTTGTATTTTCATTTATTTCATTTATCTGTCTACCTCAGTGGTCTTGAGGTAAAGTGCCTCATAGCCGATGTTCAAACCCAGCCGAGGTCAATGGATTTTTCTTGAGTGATAGAAATCAATAGCACAACTTCCTTCGGAGGGTAAGTAAAGCCGTCGGTCCCATGTGATTGTGGCAAGTAAAATAGCTCTGGAATATATGTGGAAATACCTCTCCCAGGAATATATTGTTGGCCCTTTCGCTCATAGAAATTTTCATGTGCTGAGTCGGTTCTGAATGTGAACGTTAAAGAGCTTTAATAAATACAGATAAATAATATTTTATTTATTTGTGGTATTTAACATGTACTTTCTGAACCTACTGATTATATCAGCTCTCATATAGCTAGGGGGGTTAGTCAGGTATTATAACCCCTTGGAGCAATAATCATAATACCACCAGGGAAATAAAGGTATTTAATTTATTAATGTTACAATTATTGTAATAGTGACGTAATACAAAAGAGGTGTAACTAAGTGGTGCTGGACTATATTTAAAGTAAAGTTTAAGTCATACAGACTATAGCCATTTGAGAACTGCGTGATATAATCGTTTTCTACGTATTTCATTAGTCAGAAACAATATTATGATTTCTTGAGTCCAAAATGAGTAAAAAGTGAAAATCACCCCAGTCACATGCTCCTCTCAGAACTGTTGGTTGCACCATTTGTACTGCGTAGTTAGAAACTTCCAGAGATAAACAAGGAAGGTATATAAACCCCGGATATTTTTAAATCGGGGCTATTGATCTTTATAATTGTCATACTGAGTGTATGTAGAAGTACTGTCTGGATTACTCTTCAAGTGAACCACGAACTTGTAATCTACTTTTGTTAATAATTAATAAAAGTGTAAGAACACCAGTCTTCACTCTTAAGCATCAGAGTATTTCTTCGAGACCTGAGGTTCCTATCCAAGGATTTAGAGTTGAAACGAATCCAGTAGTTCCCTACCTCGAGTTCTCATACCTGAGAGATACGACACAGCACACGATTTGACAAATAACTTAAATATAGAACAGACACAGCAGCCAGTGGCCATTAACTCATCCCTGAAACCCACATTTTACCAACGATGTATTGTCAGCCATGGCGGGAATCGAACCCGGCATCCTTATCTCAGTAGACAGACACGCTACCGACTGAGTTTAGGTGTCGGACTGGTATTTTGTAATCATGTGAAGTTACATGGCCATATATTTAGCATGAAATTACTATAGTATTAATTTCAGATATATAAATTAATATAGGGTAGAGTTCATATGGCCATATATACATTTAACTCAAGTGTTTTTTTAATTTCAAAAATAATGTCAACGCTGCTTTGAACGATCATTGAACATAAAATGGCACACTGACAGATGCCCTCTTTAAACATTATTTTTCACACCGCACTTGAACTGAGCGTGAATACAGTCCAATTTTCGTAGGAAGAGCCTTGATCTGTCAGATTTAAAAAGTTACTAGATCTACTGTCACGCATTAATACGTCATGTCATGTGATATGTAGGTGTCACTTTTTATATATGTTATCAATACCTTTAAAATTACAAAAATTGTATATTAAATGTTATAAATGTTATCCTAAAAAATATATATATTTGTATTTTCTAAATGGCCCTTCCTAATGAAATTGCACTGAATGTCTATATGCATATGTACGTGTGTGTGATGTGAATATGTCCTCTATATGCACATACGTGATGTTCGTGTGGGCATCGTCTACCCGCCCGTCAATAATTGAACCTCAACCATCCTCCCCCACCCCCTGTCAACTAAAATTCTATATCCCCCCCCTACTACCCATTCTCCCACGCAATCACACGAAGCCATCACTTGTCAGAGCGTCACCAATTCATAGGGGAGAGAGAGGGGTGTTACACCCCATTCCCCCTCTCCCCCTGCGGGCTATTCGGTGCCCGTCACGTAAAAATGACTGTAATAACTAATGGATGGTAATTTATGCATTCACAGCACTGGCTGGATAGAAGATGAAATTATACTCGTTAAATAAATTGCATGCACTTTTTGTGTGTGTGCATGGGGATTAAAAATTTATCAAAGGGCTTTCGCTTCTTTTTGTTTTTATGGAATAAGTAATGATTTATTAACTTTTTTTTTTTGTTAAATTCCATGATGGTCGTGTTTTTTTTATAGCAGTCTCTTGTTATTCTATTTATGCGTCCTTAAGAAATTGAGCACTTTATTACCAGTAGGGGTCTAAAGTATCTCTTTGATAGATAAAGGGAGTCAATATTTATTTTATGTTGATTACCCAAACGGACAATCCAATTTTCATAGAAAATACCTTTTAGAAAGTAAAAACATATTATTTTTAAGTCAACATTGATAACATTTTACTATGTACTTATTCTTAATTTTCTTCTTCTTCTTATTTTTATTTTATAGGTATTGATAATCTAAATTGAGAGTGACAGCTGCATATTACATGACTGGACGTATGAATATGTAAAAAAATATTTAGTGACTTTTCTATTTGTCCTTTGAAAATTTGACTATAGTAAGACGATGTTTAACGACACTGCTTACTTGGAAATCTCGAAGCTATTTTGCGAAGCGGGTTGTATCTTAACTTGACGCACCCAAGCAGTCTATGCACTAACACACTTTGACACCGTAGTACGAAATAGAAAGAGAGGGCCTCTCGTTTGTTTACTGATAACATTTCCCCTCTTCCTCTGAAGAGTATGCACAGTCACTATACTATTTACACCTTGAAAACATTGACTTGCTTTTTAAAATTATATTTTCCCTTGTTTTTCTATTTCAGATAGACATATGCTTCCGCATAATTTGTTAATCCATATTCTGGCAGGATGACTCCTACAGGAAATTTTCTTGACGAGACAAATAGCCTAAGATGTAGATAATTTTTATAAAAAAAATACGTTTACAAAAAATTACTTCAAGATAAAAAAAAAGTGTGACAATGTAGGACTATTTTTAAAATTATTTAAAAGTTGTAGTATTTGTTTCAAAGTTATATCTTAACAACTCACTGAACAAAACGTAAATTCATTAATATGGAAAATCCTATCTGCATTGTGACGTCACAGGTAGGCAACGTCTTTAAATAAATAAATAAACTTATAAAAGTTTAAAAAGATAGTGATGTCAATGGATTAAACTAAGAGGTAAGGTTAGGAAGGTCGTTTACGGTAAATGCAGCTGCGTTAAATTGGAAAGAGGATAGTAGAATCACCGGGACAAGTTTGGTGGTTTGGTCTTCTCGTAGCTAATTATGGTATACTGTGGGCCTTTCACCTTAGACGGCGTAACCCCACAATGCAGGGGATCAACAAGACATTCGGGCGTGTGTTTTTTTACATGGTGACGGTATTGTGTGTACGGTTGTTTTGGGAAAGACGAGAAATGGATGTTGAACATCCAATTTGTATGATTGAGGGGAGGTTGGTTCTTTATATGCATTCAGTGGGCTGTGCAAGGTCAAAATGAAGAAATCGAATTGTTTTGAGACCGATATTTGATTATGTTCATTCCTAATCATTGAACCCTTACCAGTTTTTTTTTGTCAGCACCGCAGCTCACAGCCATTCATATTATACGCATATATACTAATTACGTTAGTGAGTTAAGTATGAGGAAGGTTGAATTTAGAGGAAGTATACCAACATTTGCGTGGAAGGAGAGTAGATAACAATCAAGGGGAAAAAACACCCTCAGTATACCCAGGCGGGGTTCGAATCCCGATCTACCTATCATCGGCAGTCTGATCTAACACGAGAGTGACGACTTATACTGCGTGGCTACCGAAGCAGACTTTACAATAATTATCGACACACCTCCCAAGTTTTCACAGCAACTACCAAATGCCGCTAAATCCAACCCCATCAAACGTCAGCCCACACATCTCCCAAGATACACATCAGCTTCTAAATTCTGCTAAATCAAACTCCATCAAAACACTACGCACAAAGTCACCCTAATGAGCAAACTTGTTAATTAACATCAGAAAACGTTACGGAATCGACTGACTCTGTCTTTTCAACGTTACTGTTTAAGAGGAGGCATTTCACCAAGGTGATAAGATGAAAAGAAAAGTGACGGATGAGGATGGGGAAGATGAATAAACGTTTACGACTCTCTCAATGGCTCATTAATTCAGTTTTCTCGCTCACATGAGCTAGGACGGATGCGAGGATCCTTTAGTTGCTGTAGCGGTTCTCTTCCCCCCTTCCTCCTCAACTCCCGTTTCTTCTTCTCCTTACAACGCCTCCACCAACCCTCTACCCAGTCTCTACGGTAGCAACCCCCTCGCACGGTTCTCTTCTCGTCACCTTTAATAGAAAATAGTCGCATTCAGCGCGATTTGAAAAGGCTTCCGACCCCAAAAGAGAAAAGAGAGGGATTGGTAGGGGAACGCCGACTGTAGCCGCTGGAGGAGGATGCAGAGTTCTGCATCCGAGGATAAATGGAGGTAAGGATACTGTGGTTCTTTTTTTTTTAAACTGGCATCGTGGGTATTTATTGCAGCCTCACGTAAACCTGTATGATTAAGAGCGTGCATCACATGCCAATAAACTCTGTGATACAGTCGGCTCGAAATTGAAAGTTTACACAAACACTATTGCACGCGGATCATTTCTGATTAAACATTAATGGAGATAAA
Organism: Timema monikensis; assembly: GCA_902151445.1. NCBI lineage: Eukaryota > Metazoa > Arthropoda > Insecta > Phasmatodea > Timematidae > Timema > Timema monikensis. The sequence goes on from CABFVZ010001115.1 coordinate 25,369, forward strand.
GGGTTAATAGAGTTTTCTAATACTGAACATCATTGAAACATTAAATCATATTTGGATGAAAACTGCACTGAAAAGGTTGTTTTTGGCCATTTTAGAATGGCTTCACAACCAAGCATTGTGCACACATCTTCATTCTGTCATAACACAGATATACTGTAGTTATTAACAAGAAACTTTGTCCCCCATCGTCACCACGGAAAATGTCTAGTAATCATTCAAATATGAATGCACTGCACACATTTCTGACATATCGTAAGTGTTTTACCCCCCTTTTACTCCCATACCTCACGCACACACACACAAATGGATTTGGACCTGCTATCATAAACGCTTTTAAGACAGAAAGATACTATTTTGACAGTTATAAAATCTACTAAAACACGTATATTTAGATCACAAGGATTTTTAATATTGATTTGGAAATCGTAAGACTTGGAAAAGTCATCGGATGGTGGAAAATGGCTAATTTAACAGAGCTCAATCTCAGGGACCGGAATGAAATAAATTTCCTCTATGGTCCCTTTCATACAGGTGTTTCTTAACGTGCGACAAGTGATGACACGATGACGTGCGTTCTATAAATACACAGGAGAATGAGTTGCTTTTATATTCTGTCACGCGTCATTTGTGTCGTTGCGATCTGTAAAGAGTGTCATCGTAACCTAGAAATCACCGCGACAAAAAATCACACATGACGGACGATCTAAGGTACATTATATTCATTGGGGTATTTTATACAAATGTCAACTTTTGTGTCACCGTGTTGACGAGACTACAGGGCAACCAACCTTGTGTTGGGACATCAGTGTATCTCAGTACCAGCATCAGTGTACTTCTGTAGCAGGTAGTGAGTGTAATTATTATTTGTGGTTGGGTATATATTGTCTACCACTTTATTTTTTCCTGAAATGGCAACAATATGATGAAGATAATGCACGAATACATCATCATCCAGTGTTTGAAAAGTAAAGCTGGTAGCCCTGGCCTTTATCATCTCCTCTCTCCCATTTCATAACGCACGACATAATATGTTACTTGTATAAAAACAAAGGACCAGAACGCGCAACAAGAAACGCTTGTATGAAAGGTCCCTAACTTGCACTCAATCGCCTAAAAATTTCCTCTAATCTTGCCTCCTGTATAAAAACTGATGTCATAGTCGCACCTATAAAGGGTTGTACAGATCTGCAGTTTAAAAAGGCTCAGGTTGTAGGGGGTGACAAGATAAGTATTTCCATGGAATGAACTTGGGGCTGGTGAAAACAAATGACGGTGCTATAAGACGTTAAATCTGGCGCTGTGTATACCTGGGAGGTAAGTAACTCATCAATCTCCATCACTTACTTAAGTCTACAGCACTGAGCATTCGGTGGCGAGGTCTTCATACAGACGTTCTGCTGCCAATGCTTTGACTCCAATTGCTCCGCATATAAAATGCATGTCTGCTATTTCAGGGAACGTGTAATGTCCCTCCATGTCAAGACCGTAACCAGCGGGGGTTTGGGGGTTCAACCCTCCTCACCCCCCGAAATTTTATGAACAAAATATATACGGCCTTATTTATGGTTCAATCAGAATTAAGATAAAGTGCAAATTAGAGGGCTGCGTTACCATAAAAAAAACCACTTAAGATAGCTTCTAGAGGTGTTTAATAGTTATAATTTTGTCTAGCTTTCGGCAGTTAGATCTTTATGTTACTATAAAAAACACTTCAGATAGCTTTTAGACCTGTTTATCATTTATAATTTTTTCTAGCTTCTGGCAATTGGGGGACGTGCCCAACAAACTCCCCCCCTCCCCCCCTCTCTGAAATTATTGCCTAGCTATGGCCTTGCTCCATGTTGACAGCCAATATGAAGGACTTGCACAAATAAATACACAACTAATTTATGTTTGTCCAATAAAAATCTCCGAGTCAATTCTGACTTTATAACTTGAAGCCGACGCTGCAACGATCCACTAGTGTCCATTTCTGCATCCGTCACGTTTGGTAGGTAATATCAATACCTATAAAATAATACTAACAATACAATAAAGTTTGTCATACCTAAGCAAAAAATCGTACCAAGTCAATTTTATTTGTAGATCAAGCCACAGGGTTTTTGCTATATTTTGTTAGTTTTGTTTTGCATAGCTTAAGACTCTGGGATGGTAGGTAACGCGAACTAAGGGTAGTAATTTTGTATCTTTTATTGAAAACTTTTTTTAAGCAAAATATATTTAATATTTCTCCAGTAGAAACAAAGAGTTTAATTTCTTTCACATGGTGGTACCAACAGTTGATTATCTGTCAAGGAAGTCCTGGAATTTAATGACTACTTTTTCTCTTCATTTAAGAAGTTTCTCATCTAATGCCGCTATGCTCAAGACAGATATTCAACAACTGTTGGTGTTTTGCTATAAAAACTACTAAAACACTCACCCTTTTCACGCATTCCCCGCATCTCCACCTTAAGGACGTTGCTGACCTGTGACGTAGTGGCAGGTCAAGATAGAATTTCCCATGCTAATGAATAATTTACATTTTATTCAGCTAGTTCTTAACATATAACTTTGAAACAAAATCCACAAATTCTTAAATAACTCTATAAATAGTCCTAAAGTGTCAAAACTTATTAATTTTATAGAGGAATAGTTTTTCTACATACTTTTTTTTTATAAATAGACTCGAACTCAGGCTGTTTGATTTGGTCACGAAAATTTTCTGTATGAGTCTTCCTGTCAAGATGTGAATTAAAAATGTCCGTGGTAGTATATGTCCAGCAAGAATAGGAAAATATACTCTTAAAAAGCAATTCAATATTTTCAAGGTGAAAACAGTTTAGTGACTGTGTTAACTCGTTGGAGGAAGAGGGGAAATGTTATCACTTATCAGTAGATAAACAAGAGGCCTCACAGGGTGAGCTGCTCATTTTCTTCTCTCTCTTTCTAATTCGTAAGTTGATGTCTAAAGCTTGATTCACACATTCGTCAAAAATAGAAAATAGAATCTGCTTGAGTAGCGTAGCATTTCACACGCTATATGTTGACCCATGATGCATTGCAATGCAAAATTAAAATAGAAGATTAACAATATATGTTATTTTCTAGAAGATAGACATATCTTTTAGATCATTCTCCCGATGAATGTTTTCAAATTATAACGCTGTGTCGTTGCACAATCCAATACATCGATATACACACTTAGAGTAAACGGCTTATTTCAAATATCCTCAAAAAGACCAACAAATCTGTCTGCTTGCTTCTATCTCTACAGCGCATGCGTACTGATTTGAGATGGTTGGTTCTGAGATTTGATTGGTTCTCCCGTGCCGAAGATCTCAGGCAAAGCGGACAAAGTAGAGACGAGTTGAACAAGCGGAACAGCTCGTGCCGATAAGGCGGAAATCTTGTGATTGGCTTAGAGCTCGTCACGTGACTACGTTTCTGTTCTGCGTTAGTTTTTCAGAAAACATGTGTATCCACAGAAAGTGTGATGGTGATTAAAGTGCTTAGGTAAGTCAAAAACCCACTTTGTAAAATAGCTTCGGATTCTCCAATTCGGCAACGTTATTAGGATAAATATTCATGCTAATTATTGTGCTTGGATAAAATAAGTTGTTTTTGTAATACTTATGTTTCAAGAATTAGATGAATCCTCTCACTTCATCCAAGCTATCCTCTATTTTAGGGAGGAGGCGAGCAAGTGAACTTTACGTGACCCAACTGAAACTACCATTCAAGTCGTCGCATCGTTAAATGGGTTATAGCTTCAATGCTCTGTTACTTCCCCCTCACCCCATTTCCCTCCATCTTTCTCCGGGGGCACCTTCCGTAACACCCTCTCATCTGCACTTTTTCAATAGCCAGTAATTTGAATTCTGTGACTGGTACGAAAGAAGAACAGGATGAGAGAAAGAAAAAAAAAAGAGTGGGATAATTTGAAGAGATAAAGTTGTGTACAAAAGATATCCCCCAGAGGGCAATTTTTTTATATAAAAAATATCTGAAACTTTTTTTACTCCTGGAAATAAGGGTTCACTTCCGTAGGCTTTTTATTTTTTCCATGGGAGCTAACACAATTTAGAAATACAATTTCCCC
>CABFVZ010001115.1:29512-39512 GCA_902151445.1 Timema monikensis
CCCCCCCTCTATTTACGCTAAAATTAAATTATTGAAGTTCAATCCCCATTGGATTTGATAGTAAACTTTAAAGTTAATATAAAATTTGATGGGAAATTTGAGTTTAAAGAAGAGAAATAATTACGGACATATCCTAGTATAGATTCAATCGTTCATTTTATATGTGAATGTCTGATTAAAATGTAATTAATGTAATCAATGATTTAAACATTAATATATCAATTTTTATTTTAGAAGTGACGTACTTAACGTGCTCTTTAAAACATAGTGTTGTCTAAGAGCACGACTTACAAACTAAATTAAAATATCAGTGTAATCACTGATAACAGAAGACACAGTTACTCTAATCAATTAAGATATGTTTAAAAAATGACTCCTGGATACAGTTCGATTCCTGTGTTCTAGAGTCCTTTTTCAAAATCTATTTAAATATAGTAAAATTAGGAATGATACCTTTGAATCTTTGATCCCTCGAATTCATGAAGATATTCTAAATTCTAAGATTCTAAAACAATTCAGATTTAACTTTAAGAAAAAACTCTTATTTTTAAAATTGGTAATAATTTAATTTTGTCATATCATAAGTTTTTGCAATCGTGAAAATTTTTGGTCTCAAAATTATGATCTTAAAAGTTTTATGTGCGTCCGAACCCAAAGAATTGGATTTTACAATTATTCTGTTTATCCTTATGTCTGTCTGTCTCTGGTCATAGAAGTGAAACGGTTTGGTGGATTTTGTTCAAATTTGATAGATATATAATTTGTTATGTATAAATTGGAAATTATTATTATTATTATTAGCACCGCGTCTTACTACCCGTTCGGGTTATACGCACTTACGCTAATGTGTAATGGTAGGGTGATTGTGAGATGAAATGAAGGACCTACAGTTTAACGTGGAATCCGAACCACGGTGGAGACCTGGCATTCCACACATTCACAAGATGTCTTGTCAGAGGTGTAGGAAGGGTTTGGTAATCAGATAAATCTTTGCTGGGACCGAGGATCGAACCCCGGCCGCCAGCATAGAAGTCTGACACCTTACCCCTAGACCACCAGGTCACCCAATTGGAAATTCCTTTGGCCTTTATTTTTATTTTGACTCTAGTTCTTAAATTTAAGATAGTTTAATTATGAGTGATTTTTTAATTTACAATTTAATCTCAAATATTTAGCTTGAGTTTTTGACATTATGAATAAAATAAATTAATTTAAATGTAGTTTACTTACGATATATTTTAGAAAATTTAAAATTTTTCGAAAATGGCCTTGTAGATTTAGTTCAAAATGGATATATGGGAATCGTTTTTCCATGATAAATAAGAATGTTTTTATTCTATTTTTACAAATTAAAAATATTTTAAGTGTAGTTTACAAATAAATAATTTTTGAAAATTTGAAATATTTAAAAATATTTTTACAGTTTATATTTAAAATGTAAATACAAAGAGTGTATTGGGATTAACAAGTTGATGTGTTTGTTTTCAGAAGAAAACCAAAGGGTAATTTAATGAAATCATATTTTTTGGAAATTTGTTCCAAGCTATAATAAATACACTACAGTATATAAGAAAGTTTTTGTATTTGTCTTGTACTATTTTACTTTATACTATTTGTTAAGCCTGTCTATGACAGGCCAACGTCATTACTATACAATCTAATAAAACCTAACCTTCAATTTATTGTAGGATCTTTATTATTTGCAAGTGAAATCACAAATGCGGTACATTTCCTCTAAATTTCACCTTCCTCGTCCCTTTCTCATTAGCATAATTAGTACTTTAGCGTATATACAGAATGGGTAGTAAGACACGGTGCTTAAAAACAAATTGATTTACGATGACGGTTTCAATGATTCACTTCCTGTGAAGCGAAATGGTAAAGTGCGATTCGAGCTTGGGGCTACGAAAGTTTTTGAAAAGTTATCAAGTTATAACTTTGAGTAAAGGAATCTCGCCTACTGAGCTGCCTGTGCAAGACTTATTATTTTGTTGAAAGTTTGATATCAACATCACTTGTTACTCTTTGTTAGAAGAAAACTTCAGTATAACTCTGTGACAACAACGCAACCGAAACCACATGCACATAGCTAAACTATTAACATATGTATTATAATTAGGATAGGTATTATCACATATTATGATAAAAATTCGGACATGATCTAACATTAATATGTCTATTATTATCATTATTACTATTATTATTATTACTAGACCTATGATTATTGTTACTCCAATCTCTCTTTTAGTGTAGACTTTTTTTTTAGCACCACGTCTTACTACCCGTTCGGGTTATACGCTTATGTACTAATTACGCTGATGATTTTAGGGATTGTGAATGTGGTATTTATAGGAAGTGTATCCACATTTATTTTTAGAGGGAGTGAAAAAATCACCCTCAGTACACCCCCTGAGATTTGAATCTCCATCTCCCCGTCATCGGCAGTCTAGTCTATTGCGAGAGTAGCGCGTTAGACCACGTGGCCACCAAAGAGGGTGTTGCCTTTATTGTTTTTAATATTCTCAATAGAGTTTTTATTTTGTAAATTTTCTCTTGATCATGTTGGTATTCATGTCCCTTCCAGGAGATTCCCGTAATCATTTTTTCTCTCAACAACTCTGACAAGGTGAGCCCCCATGGGCCGTTGTATCCATAGCACCAATCCTAAGTTTGTCAAATTCAACTTTTATCACAAGAGAAGAACCAAATTCAAGACAGTTATCGAAGGAGATCACTTACCATTATTTTACTCTGTACTTGTTCTACCTCATATATTTAAAATCCCCCTATCCTGCTTTATTTTGTTTGTTATGGTTTTTTAAAATGTATTTTAAACTATGCCTAGGCTTATTGAACGCTTATGCTTTTACTACCATCAATTATTCATAAGATTTTTTGTTCCTATTTGTTTAGTCACTATCTTTATGTGACCACCTCTGTGGTATAGTGATTAGAATTTAAGACTTCAGATTTAGAAGTCCCGGGTTCAGTCCCGAGTGATTCCATATTTTCTGTGAAAGAATGGATCTGTAACGGGGTAGACTCAGCCTCGTAAGGAAAAATGAGGAGTTAGTCTACTTGAGTGAAAAAAATAGCGATTTGGTTTAGAAAACTGAGACTAACGTCCAGATAGTTCGAGACATGACATCAAGTTTTGTCGCCTGTATGTAGACAACCTCTATACTTACCGGCCTCTCTCACAAACTACCTATTGTCTCCAATCCTGTTGCAAACGTGAATGTCACCTCCTAATTGTGAAAATCTATCTTGAGTCCCAAATTCACTATGAACCTCTTTCCTAAGATAACTTCTGTAAGTAATGAGGGAAAAGTATGCGTTAACATGTATACTAGCTAATGGGCAGCCCTTAAAGATCAAAGAAAAGGCCAAAATATTGCTAAAGATAAGGCCAGTTATTTGGCCTATCTGATTTTTTATATCTCCCTCATTAATCACAGAAGTTATCTTAGCGAAGAGGTTCTTATTGAATTTGAGACTGATGATAGATTTTCACAAGGATAATTGGGATAATCCCTATTAAGAGAAAATTACCCGAGGTACCAGCCAGGAATCTAACCTGGGACTCATAGGCTCTTAGCCAGGTGCACTAACCACTACACCATTGGAACAGTTACAGCAGCTGTACTGTAGCCTCTGTTGGTAAGGATCGAGTGCGGTCCGACACCATGGAGATTATTTTCCAATGTCCCCATGTATCATGATTTAGTTATGATAGTTTATTTTATTTTCTTATGTAATTTTGCTTGCATGTCGAGTACTGGTGTACTTTTCAGGGCTGGCCCATTATAGGTCTTGTAACTGTTGGCCAACACTATAATAAAGGAAATAAAAATAAAAAATATTAATTTTAGGAACCCGCCTCACTCCACGGATAACACCTAACTTAGGTAGGTAATACAGCTTGAACCAGACGTCTTAAGAACCCACCTCACTCCACATATAACACCTAAAATAGGTCGGTAATACAGCTCAAACCAGACGTCTTAAGAACCCGCCTAACGCCACAGATAACACCTAACCTAGGTAGGTAATACAGCTCAAACAAGACGTCTTAAGAACCCGCCTCACTCCACAGATAACACCTAAAATAGGTCGGTAATAGAGCTCAAACCAGACGTCTTAAGAACCCGCCTAACGCCACAGATAACACCTAACCTAGGTAGGTAATACAGCTCAAACAAGACGTCTTAAGAACCCGCCTCACTCCACAGATAACACCTAACTTAGGTAGGTAACACATCTCGTAGCAGACGTCGCATCGTCGCAGGTTTCTGTATTATTCTTAAAAAACGCACTGGATTTAAAACAAGTGAAACAGTTTTAGATTATTTAAAAAAAAACTATGACATAATTGAAATACATTTATTTTAAAACAAAAAAAGTAAATTAAAAGCTCGATACAAAATGTTTCCAAATGATAAATGTTTCCGGTTATAATTATTTTGGAGAGAGAATACCTGTGTCGTTATAGGAGCCAACAAACGGTGATACCGAAATGATGGATGTCTCACCATCAATTATAAATGAAGGATACAGGGGGGGAAAGGGAGAAAGTTAAAATACAAACATTTTCCAGGACGACAAATTTAATATTTCATACCCCATAAGGACTCAAGAAAATGATTTTTTTAATATTGATTTAAATATGACAAATACGTCTTTCAGCGATAATATAAAGAGCATTAGAAGGGTCTTATAATTGTTTAACACAGGGATGCACAACCTTTTAACAGCTGAGTGACACTTTTACCTTAACTGATTAATGGTGGACCTCAAGGAAGTTATCCCGCTCTCTTTCTTCCTCCTCCACTCAAATTCTCCAACCATCCACCTAACTTCTCCTCCTTAACCTAATTTTACCAATAAGTATATAGGTTCTAGTTAAAAATGGTTCTTATGATACATACATATCAAAAACTTACACAGCTATTGACTAGAAAATTCAAGACTCAAAAAAACGTTTTGAGGTTATAGAAGCAATAGCTATTATATTCCAAAATCCAAATTTTATTTGGTAAAGAAACACTTTTAAGAAATGAACACTCAGTTGTACTATAACAATATATTTGAAAGAATGCATATGTTAAAAAATATTAAATACGCAACCACATGTGCAGACAGCGTGTGTCCACCCTAACCACCAACCATTAACCACATAACCTGTATAGTCCAGCGCAGTACGATCTTCTGTCACGAAAACTGACTCGTCCATGTGTTGTTTTGTACTTAAAATGGCTTAGGTTCACCTGTGGATACGAGATTTTGTAGTTATTCCTTTTATTACACGTATGTCGGTAATGCGAAAAAAATCTGATTCCCTGACAAATCAATGGGCGATGAAAAATTAGAAGAGTTTTTCTGGGTGGATTTCCTAACAAGACTTTAACTTTACATCGACCATTAGCGGGTCGCATAAAATGAGGTTAAGGGACGCATGCGGGTTGTGCACATCTGGTCTAGCGAAAGGCAGTAGTAACTCAGAGTTAAAATTGGACAAAATCATTACCCCCCGCCCCCTCCCTAAACCCTTCAAAAACTAGTTTAATAACTAATCAATCATAATGTTTATACAACTTTATTTATATAGTTCAAACGAATGCGTGAAATTAGCATAACAAATTAGGGTGAAGGGAATTAAAATGATAACGATTACAACATTTACCATATAAACAAAGATAATTAATTGAGTAATTGTTTTTTGAACTTGTTTAAATCTATTTATTCTGGTAATTATTTAATAAGCGATCACATTTATTACTAAAAATAAGCAAATATATACATCGATTCTAAATTTTATGATATAATAATTCTTCCCCTCGTTATTATTGAAGAATTATTGTTATATTTTCAAATTACTTATATCAATGAACCATATTTAATTGCATTAAATTTTAGTGTTTTTTTTATCACCACGTCTTACTACCTGTTCAGGTTATACGCATGTATGACAATTACTATAATAGGGTAGGGATTAGGAAGGAATAATTTAGGAGGTAATCGACACGCATTTGTGTGGAAGGAGAGTGGGGAACCATTTAGGAAAAACCATCCTCAGTAGACCCAACCTGGAGTATAACCCCAGCCTACCAGTAATCAGTAGTAGGCCAGTCAACCACGAGAGTGACTCCTTAGACCATTCGGCCACCGAAGCGGGTGAAATATAGGTGTTTAACTATATATTTTTGAATGTTTAAAAAACATATACTTCAATATAATCGATACTTTTAAAATTACCTAAGGACTATTTTACAATATGTATGTCATAATTTTACTTTCCAATGTTTAAGTTGGGGATGTACGGGACGTGAAGAAAGGTCAGTTTTGTTGCTATTTTTTATAGCAAAGCTTTTTTTGGTCAATATATATAAAATATTTCTCCTGTAGAAACATAGATTTTAATTTTGTTCTCATGTTGATATCAACAGTTGTTGAACATCTGTCATGAGCATAGCGACATAAGTTGATAAACTTTTTAAATGAAGAGAAAAAGTTGTCACTAAATTCCAGGATAACCTTAACAGATATTCAACAACTGTTGATATCAACATGTGTAGAAGATTAAACTGTATGGACTGGAGAAATATTTTATCTATTTAAAAAAAAAATAGTTTCGCTACAAAAATTGCAAACACACTGCCCCTTAGCTAGCGTTCCATACATTCCCACTTTAAGATGTTTACTTAGTGTTTTAAGAGAAAATACATGTGTCCAGCGTTGAGTTCTCAAATAATACGACTTTTCAATACTTTGATATTATTATTCTTTTCAACAAAAGTTTAATTGAAGAAGATCGTAAGCAAATAAAAGTTGGAAAAGGGAGGTCATAAAATGTTAGGAACGTTTGATTGTTTTTCACCCTTCCCCCCCCCCTCTCAAACCCTCCTTCAATAGCCAATGAATTGAATTTCCTTTAATACTTAGAAACTTATCGAATGGAAAACAGTTCGTAGTTCTAGTTTATAAAAAAGTTTTCGACGAATCGGCATGAAGAGTCGAGGAAAAATCAACACCATTTAATTTTAATTGGAAACTGGCTAGGAACGATTTCAAACCTACACCTTTCTCTCTCTCTATTTTTTTTTATCTTCGGCATTAATTGGATTTCTCCCACAGGGAAACCAACCCTTTCTTGATTCCGTAGAAAGAATAATGATTCCAATGAATGTTGGGAACTTTAATTGGTGTTTCAAAATATTTACGGAATGTTGGATTAAATAAATGAGATATAAACAGGTAAACAGCGTAGGGCGTGTAAATGGGAAGTGCGCGTTCATTGTTGTGTGTGAAACAGTGATTAATGGCTGACTGCTTTACAGGATAGCTGAGAGAAACAGTGATAAGAAAAAAAAAGTTTCAGGTTTTATTTTCAAAATGTAGGTTTTTTAATTCAAGCACACAAAGCTTTATTGATTAAAAGATACTCTGCATAAATATTGTGGTATACATAGAAAGAGGAAAAATACACAGTAGGCCTAGTTTTATTTGTTAATCTATCTGTCCCTATGGATAATACTAATAGGTATTTTTGAAAATACAAACGCACCTTTTTGCGGTTAACACTGATAAAATTTACAACTATTATTAGTGTTGTCTTTTAGGTTGTCATAAACCTGAGCTATGTGGAATGCTTATTTGGAGTGACATACATTTATTGGATCTAAGTGAGTGTAAGTGCTGGCTTAACAAACTTTATTAATTAATTAGACAACATTAAAGAGGAATACTGACTACTCATAACAAACTTGCACTAGTTGTGGAATAACGAGGCCAGATCGGGCTATAAAAGTCTTTGTTTTATTGACATAGGGGCTGACACATTATCATCTATTTGGGAGGCAGTTACACTGCCCGACGCCGCACCATATGACTAGTAACTTCTGGTCATCAGTAGTACTCGTACTAGAGGGCAACCATCAAGCCCAGAATATACTATTAGATAAAAATAGATATCAAATTGAAAGATATGAATAAGATAGAAATTAGGTTATTGATATAAATTATATTGACAATATTAATTAAGTGTACTTATCATAAAGAGTCAATGGACTAAGTGGCAAAGTTGTTGTTAAAACAAGAAACAAAATCAATTAGAATGTTTGTGAGTGAAATATAGATTATGTATTGAGAAAAAGTTTTTAATTAGGTTAAAAAGTAATAATTGAACCTTTACAAACACATTAAAAATGTGAGTCAAAAAGCACATATATAACAAAACAATAAAACATATTAAAATACATGTATTATAGACATGAGTTAAAATAAAATAAGGTGTATAATATTGATGACAAGATAAAATTATGATTAGAAAAGAATTAATAGATTTCCATTGAGAATTGATGCCTATGCTTTGCTTAAAAGTTTTTTAAGTTGGTTTGTTCTAAAATTTCAGGATTTTATGTAGTTACAATTTAACAAACCATAAATATATTAAAACAAGTGTTGATGAAACATGGGATATTATAGATGAAACTTATAATATAGTGTAGTAATATAAAGGTCAAATGACAAAAATGGAAATTTTATAAATACAAAAAAGTTAAATATAAGTTGAGATCTATCCTTATCTGAAAGTTTTGAATTCCCTTGTTCCTTGTAAATCAGGAGTGAATTAATCACAAGTCCGACATGTTTCGGCCCAGAATAACTAGATCGAGTTCTGTCGGGGGTTGTGAACCGTGTCAGTCTAAGTCTAAGTCAGTCTAAGTTTTCACGAATAAACCAGTTCTCCCACGGGAGCGAGCTTCCAAGTTATTGAATTTATTTTATATCGAATTTAACATCAGATTTTGTATTACCTCTTAGTGATACTACTATTAAACTAAAATTTGAAGCTCTGTCCCATTTTGAACCCAACCAACTACCTTGTCTCTGACCCTAGCCTTATCCGCAAGCTATCCTGGTATATCCGGTCCACGGAAAGGGGAAACGCAACAAGGTATTAATAATATGTATCAAAAGTGACATCTAGATATTATACGACTTGACGTATGGAATAGTTAAGTTAACTATTGTAGGTTTTCCTAGCTGTCAGATATTATGTCCATTCGTGATAAATTTGAGGTATGGTAATTTATACTATATTCTAGATATTATATCAAAATATATGCTTATTTTTCCGTTACATGCGTGAAACTGTTTAGAAAAATATAATCACCCATCATTAGTCCGTGACCTCCTAAATATAAGTTCATTAGGTCTGGTTCGCTGGTGACATGGGAGTAGGAGCTCAAATCCTGGTCTGAAGGACTGCAAGTGTCTAATCCTGAATAGTTTTCCACTCTATTTCCACGCAAATGCAGGTCTATTTTTTCTAAATTCAAACTTCCTCACCTCTTCTACATTAGTGTAAGTAAATATGTATACTTAGGACAAGTGGTAAGACGTGGAGCATAATAGCTATACAGTAGAACCTCGGTTATCCAAAATAAGGAGGGTGGACCCGATTTCGGATAATTAATATCTCGGTTTTTTCAAATTTGAGCTCTGCTGGCAAAAATAAACAATTTCTTCTATTATTATTATTATTATTATTATTATTATTATTATTATTATTATTAATAGCACCACGTCTTACTACCTGTTTGGGTTATACGTTTAGGTATTAATTACGCTAATTGTTTTAGGGATTAGGAAAGGTAAATATAGAGGAAGTGTACCCAAATTTTCCTGGAGGGTGATTGTAAAACCATATTGTTAAAACCACCCTCAATACATCCGACCAGGATTCGAACCCGCACTTAACTTTAGGTAAGCTAAGGTTTCGAGAGAACATAAATTTAAATCATAAAACGTAATAAATCTCGTAATTAATTTTCCCGTCGACGTATTGTTATCGGTTCGGAAACGGCGTGCGAACGTTCATCCCCTGAAGAAGAAGACTCCGACAAAATAGAAAGGGGGAGAGAGAAAAAAACCACCAAGCGACAGTATATCGACCAAAAGTTCAACTCTTAAGAAAGTCTCTAGGTAGGCAACCAAG
>CABFVZ010001115.1:42703-67240 GCA_902151445.1 Timema monikensis
TTTTTTTTTTTTTTTTTTTTTTTTAGTATTCCCTTGAAGACAAAATAACCCACGGAAATTAGATGAAGAGGATGATATTTAAGGAACAAAGACATCGCCTGAGAAGAAAATCATAAACAAATTTAAGATTTAAGGCGTCAAGCTTGTGATCGACTAGCTTACCGGTGAAATGTAGGTTGCGGATTAAATATATTGGGGTGACTGTTTATTTTTTTAATTTAATGGTTCCCCCCTCCCCTTCCTCTAAGGAAATGGGTGTACATTTATTCTCAAATCTAGCTTCCACATCAATAATGCATTAGGTCAAACACCCTAGCACATTCAGCATTGTATCTATCTACTAAGTTAGGGACCCTGGGTTCGATTCCTGACATGACATAAAAATTTATCCTTGGCGAAATGTGAGTTTCCCCTTAAAAAGTGAAGAATTATTGGCTGGGGGCTGGGTGATGTGTCGGTTATATATTTTATAAGACGTCTGCCGAATGAATCAGTCGGTTAATAAAGTGCACGCTAAATAACTCAAATAAATAAAAAAAGAGCATAATACATTAACATAAACTATACATGCGTATAACCCGAGTCTGGTACTTAAGTTAGTTTTGATAGAATGAGGTAGGGCTCAGAAAATGTTTTCCTACGTTCTTTGTAGGTAAATGATGCTTCATTTTCTTCAAAACTCTCTTTACAAGTAATGTTACACTCACCAGACTCGTAAAAATATCATCCATTTCACATGCATTCAGATACTACAGTCTAATTTCTATAAGAAACATCTAATATGACATATAGAAAAGTTACTAGATCTCACGTTTTCATACGCCAAGTCGTGTGCTCTGTAAATGTCACGTTTGATAGATATTATCGATGTCTATAAAATAAAACAGAGTAATTTCTAAAATGCTATGCTATAAGGTTTAATTTAATAAGGAGCGTAAAAGTATGGAAGTGAACTCATCGAACTTTACAAAATATTTACCATACAGTGAGAAAATTAATCAAAAATTAATTAATTTATAAATTATTTGTTTCTAATTAATCTTAACATTACATTCGTTTAGTGAATTTTCAGAAGTATGCGTAAATCGCTATATCTCCAATTACTTTGAAATATGGTCACCAAAGAGAGTAATAATGTAAACTTTACTTTAAAAAAATTATAGCCCGCTTCGGTGGCCGCATGGTTTAAGGTATCACTCTAGAAATAGATTAGACTGCTAACGATGGGGGAATCAGGGTTCGAATCCTAATCGAACTTACTAAGGTTGCTTGTTTCCTGAATATTTTTCCTATCTTCCTGCACACAGATGCAGTGCACTTCCTCTAAATTAAACCTTTCATCCCTAGCACATTAGCGTGTAACTATAATCGGTAGTAAGACAATGCTAAAATAAAAAATTATTAGGAGTATGGGAGTAGGTATTTTCCTTTTTGAGTTGAGTTTTAATGATAACGAGTACTTTTCGATAATGATTAATATAAAACAATATTTGTACAAGAATTATTTCAAGTTGAATTTCTACAATAGATTCATGCTTAAACCACAAATAAGTACAAACATAATATTTTTAGAATTATATTTTTTTTGTAAAATAATGTATAGTCACACATATTTGAATTTTTAAATAAATATAATATAGTTCTACACATTTTTACTACAAGACAAAAGGTAATATTGAGAGTATTTATTTGCTATAGAATTATATCTTAACATTGAATAAAATCAATCAAACTAAGAATTTTTAAGAAAAAGATCAAAAGTTCCGAGTAATTAAATGTTTCGAGTTTTGTTAAAATCTTTTTGAGTCGAGTTTCATCAGCTACTTAAACTCGACTTGAACTCGAATTTTGGATTACTCGCACACCATCTTGTATGCAAAAATTTGTGCTGCACCTCTTACTTAAATTCTGACGTGTCTGAATGTAAACACTAATGGGGCAGAGGTGAGGAGGGTTGGGTTTAGAGGAAATGTACACATTTCACCCAAACTATATTCAAATCGTAATCATTACACCAAAGGAAAACCAGACAAGATGAGACTGACACCTGTGTCTATTTTACCCACCTTTGCGGGCAATTAACCAACGATAATAGGTTTATATAAGTAATATGGGACTAATTAAAAAAAATTAAAAGTGTATTTCTACGAATCTAGTTCAAGAAAAAGAAAGTCCAACCCTCAATTTGTTTATTCTTATCACAGCGTCTTAATATCTGTTCAGGTTATACGCATGTATGATACACTAGATTTGCGATTATCCGGCCCTCCATAATATCCAGTGCAGTTCTTGGTGTCAACAAGTGCGTTTTAAAATAAACAAACCGGAACACATTTACTATAAAAATTTACTAAATTTATAATGTGTTCCATTTGACGCTCTAGTTCTACCTGTAATTCTTGTTTTGTAGCCGACGCTCCATTTCCAAAATAAAGTATTGTATGGTAATGATTTAAAAACTTTATTACTCGTTTAATTTTTACTGTTCCCCCTACAATTACTGTATTCCTATTTTAAATCGCAATCAGAAAATGGGCAGATTCTATTAAGACAAAGTTAAATATTCTGTGGATTTTTTTTTTTTTAATAAGTAGGCAAACACATACTGAAAATTAATTACACTCTGATTCCTTATCATCCGGTCCGGAATGCCGCCATTTTAGGCCGGAGTAATGAAGTAGAGATGAGAAAGGAATCATTTTAGAGATAATCTACACGCATCTGTATAAAAGGAGATTGGGGAACCATTTAGGAAAAACCACCCTTAGACCCGATCAGGATTGAAACCCCCTATCTCCTCGTCTTGATTAGGCCATTTTAATACGGGAGTGACTCCTTAGACCATTTGTCCACTGAAGCAGCGGGTTTTAACGGTTATTGATTCCTGAAAACCCAGTGCCAATGTTACACCCTATGAATAGGTCCAATGAATACGTTAATCTATTTTACCTAAATGGTTCCTACTACCTTTTAATGGAGAGGGTGGAGGTTTTATGGAAATAGCGAAAGGGGTTGTCTGCCATGACTATAATTTTCTTGTATCATCATAAAATGTATTTAGAACTCCTACTACTACTCCTCTTCCCTAATACGACGATGACTCAATATCTATAACGACTCCCTCGAATTCCTTCACGTGTTGTAATTTAAAATAATCTCCAGCTACCGCTTACGTGCTAAGCCTCCGTATGTTTCAGGATTGGCTTACCCAAACTGTGAGCTCTAAGAACATGTTTGGTTGAAAATGGTTTCAAACTATGGCGAATAGTCATTTAAAAATAAAAGTAATAAAATAAAAGTTATTACAATAATTTAATTAAGAGAAACAAATTTTTTAAAAGCCACCTGTTTGAACTATACCTATCATGTACTAGCTACGTTAATGTTTTAGCGATGAGGAAGGTGGATTTTAGGGGAAGTGTACACGATTTTTGTGGAGGTAGAAGGGAAAACCATTCTAGGAGAAAATCACCCTTAGTATAACTGACAGAGATTAAACCCCGATATCTCTATCATTGGCAGTGCAGTTTTTTTTGTGAGAGTGACGCCTTAGACCGTTCAACCACGGTGGCATGTTTTGGTAAATTAATTTTTAATTAAACTGTGGGCATACCGAATAAATTCCAGATTTATTTACAATGGTTTTCCGGTGAATGGAAGGTCAAGTTTTTAATCCCGGCTTGAGGTCTTTTTTTGTTTTTTTCCCCAAGCTCCCTCTACAGAAATGTGAACACATAAATCATGTCCTACTCATACCCACCTCCTTAGCGGGATTAATTTGTGACCCGCTTCGGTGGATGCATAGTTTAAGGCGTTACTCTTGCAGTACACTAGATTGCCAATGACGGGGAGATCAATGTTCAAATCTCGGTCGGGTGTTCTGAGGGTGATTTTTCTAAAATGGATTTCCACTCTCCATCCACAAAAATACGGATACACTTCCTCTAAATATAACCTTCTGAATCACTAAAATCATAAACGTAATTAGTACATAAGCGTATAGCCAGAACAGGTATTAAAACGCGGTGCCCAAAAACAATTAAAATGTGTACAACCCGAACGAATAAATACATATTTGACCATGCTACGATCTCATAACGGGCCCCTTACTTGAACGCCATTTGTTACGCCAATATTAGCTGGCCCCGGGTTTGGACGCCAATTAATACACCCCACTGTTGGTCGCCAATTATTACACCCCACTGTTGGTCGCCAATTGTTACGTTCTTATAGCTGGTACGCGTTGGGCCGCCAATTGCTACCTTATGTAATATTTTTGATTATAAATGCCCCACGTTTGGAAGTCATTTATAATATTATGGGATTTCTACTTGTTTGATTGTCCCGCGGTTGTTTCATCATTTGTTACATTTAAAAAAGTTATTATCACTCCCCTACATTGGGCCTCACTTTTTATGATAAAAATAACTAACTTCAGATAGAGTTTGATATTGGTCTATTCAATGATAATTATTAATACTTGTATAGAAAAATGACCATGTTGCACGAGCGCTGAGCACACGTCCGTCCAAGACAATGACTTGTAGCAATTTTAGCTACAAGTCAAATAAAAATGGGCGAGGCCACTACACTTACCCAATCTCATCGTCCAGGCTTTGAACGAACTAATAACAACACGTCTGGCCACATTATCGGCCCCCAAACAACTGCCAGCTCCAAGCCAAGAATCAAACCTCGCCCGCTAGAGATCACCACTATGCTCTATGCCAACCCAACGACCAGGAGAAGAGAAGAGATGCCAGTGTAGAAGGGGCCAGTACCACCCAGTCGATTCGAGAATAAAATATACGCTTTCGTTGTCACGCACATCCCCCCCGCCCCCCCATTGTGTCTTTGATCCCACCCCTTCTGTTCCACGAGTTTTGTGCATCGTATAAAAGACCGTCCATGAAAAAAGACTGCACTCTTAGACTTGACTTGGAAGTAGTTAGATGAAGCAGAGGCTTCAAAGACTTATTTAAAATGTAAGGAGAAATTCAATTTTGGCGTAATGATAAATTTGTAATTATTCAAAATTCTCTTTACTAATTTATAAAAATAAATGGCCTAAAGTCCAGTATTATTCTTCGTTTTCTAGAACATTAATTGAACTGCTTAACTTGTGAATTATATTTCAGGTTTAATTTGGTAATGTTTTACTTGGGAGAATTCATTAATAACATTATGTCAGATTATTCAAAATTAGTAATGTTATGCGTTATGCTTGGTATTTATAAACTTGAATTAACTTTGGACTATTTAACTTGTGAATTATATTTCACATTTAATTTAGTAATGATTTACTTGGGAGAGTTCATTACTAACATTATGTCAGAATATTCAAAATTAGTAATGTTATGCGTTATGCTTGGTATTTACTAACATTGACTTAATTTTGTTTTACATAATATTGCTATGGTACTTAAATAAAAACATTAAAATTTGTATGGAATATTTCCCTTTTGAAAATATTGATGTTCATAGTTGCTCATATTCGATATGAAGGTCCGCTATATAATGTAGGACTTTGGCTCATTACGACTAATCAATATTTGATTAAATGTATGGATTGGTTTTGGTCGCCGTAATCAAACTTTTGATTTTAAGAGTAATATATACTTCTGTGGAAATTGTGAGCAATGATAGAGGATAGTTTAGAGATTTTCCTTACTATTTGTTATTATTGAAGATAGTTATTTACCCGACCCATTTGAAAGGTCTTAATGTAATGATTCGCGATTCTCACAAATTGTAAACGAAGGTCATTGGTGCTTATTGTATCTATGCGGAACAAGTTTAAATTTCTTCTAAATATATGCATGTTGTTAAAATTTGACACACATCTAATAAACTTGCTATTTATGACTTGCAATCTTTTAATACTATATTCAAGCCATGTTATCCCTAGGTTTAGAAGAAGGTACACTATCCAGGCACCTTTTTCTAGTTTCCAACATTAACCTGTCTATATAATATTTATATATCTTTGAAAGAGGACCGTAAGTTTTTCCGCATCTAGGATTGAGTTGCGTGCACTGGGGACGTATTATGTACCCAGTATTGTCAAAACAGTAACTCACACTGCTCACTCCTATTTGTTTATTTACCTTTTTTATATAAAATTAGATTATATCTTCTTTTCGTGTATTTGGGCCCCTCTAATTTTAGAGCTAGAGTTACAGACTGACATCACAGTAAGCTCCGAGATTACACCACTCGTGATATATCTCAGTCCACTGGAACTTACTAGGATGTTTAGTTCGTGAAAACGTATAGAAGCATATAGAATGGCCGAGAACCGGACACTGCCTCAAATTGAACATATACAATGTTCTGGGTTGTTCAAGAGCAGGAAGTTAATTTTAAAAGACTTTTACATTGCAATTTTGACTCAAACTTACGTCACACACTGAAGTTAGTTTCAGTAGCTGATGTCTCCTAACTTCAGGGCGTGAACTTAAAAACAAGAAATAACTAGTAATTTCCTAGTTAGAATCTGGTAAATATCATATCTGAATAATTTAGAAGAAGACGTGCTTTAAGCGCCAATTAATAAATAATAATAATAATATTTAGCACCGCGTCTTACTACCCGTTCGGGTTATACGCTTTAAGTACTAATTACGTTAATGGATTTAGGAATTGGGAAGGTTGAATTAGAGGAAGTGAACCCGCATTTGCGTGGAGGGAGAGTGGAAAACCATTTAGGAACCCCCCCTCCCCCAGTTCACCCGACCGAGATTCGAACCTTGATCTCCCCGTCCTCAGCAGTCGAGCTCAACACGACAAGCGCGTTAGCCAACTACGCCACCGAGGCGGAAGCCAATTAATAAAATAAAAAATAAAAATAATATATATAATTAAGAGGAGAATATTGTCAATGCTTTCAAATATTCTTTAGGGTCAAATCAGGGACATTACAATCATTTTCCTGTTTATCTTAGGATTGTTCATTTGTCAAAATCTTTCTTATTTCAAAGATCAAATAAACTTTTTTCTTCAAATATATAAATTTAAAAAAAATCCAAATTATATTATGATTTTTTAAATTTTTATGCCAGTTGTTTAATTTTTAAGTGTAAACTAAAACTATTTGTATTCATATTTAACTTAAGAAGATAATAATGATCGAAACATGTGCTATAAAAATAATTGCCTTAATGTGTCAACAACATATTAAAATCACAGGATTATTCATATGTTTTCTGAATATCCAAGTATTAATAGTAAGGGAGACTGAATAGTGGTTCAGGAATCCATAGTTGTATTCCTGAGAATAATTGATTTTAATTGTAGTGATTCCGTGGTTTAGTAAGTATTTAGTGTGCTATATTATATGTTGAGCTAGTTTGTAAGTCGTGTTCTTTTTCAAATATATATATATATATTTATAAAGTACACTCCGTCTATCTTGACCGGTTAGACTATGTTTACCATGTAAGTCAGGGCAATGCTTTAATCAGTCGAGGTAGAACTGTTACATTTCAGAGTCAATGTAGCGTACATATTTCAAAAGATTTACCGTATAAGTTTACGTAGTCCTATTTAAAACGTCGGTTTATAAATAACTCTTTCCTTATCCACTATCGATAGATTTGGTTTGATATCGAAGAAATAAGAGTAACAGATTTATAAACCGATGTTCCGCCTGGCAGTATTCCATAAGGAGAAAGTAAGTTAAAAAAAAAATATTCCTTTTATCCCCGCTTAGACTTCGATGCAAATAACAAACTCCCTTGACTGGAAAATAATATTGCTCTTATAAAACTATATTACGCTACTCCCTTACCCCTTACGTCTTTTCCTAATACCTTCCGACTAACTTTTACCCCAGTGAAAACGATTTTTCGGCAATATTCCTACACCGCGGAAGATGATAATGTATAGCCGAACTCTCGTTGAAGAAAAAAAAACAAAAAAACAGGAAGAGATGTGTATGGATGTATGTATACAAGGAACGGGTGCATCGATTTCCATTACAACTTTTTTATTTCGTCATCTTCTTCTTCTGATCTTTCTTCTTCCTCCCTCTTCCTTCCTTTCCATTCAAACTTCAACCAAACCATACTAATGGAGATAGAAGAATAAATACATAATCCTACTTTCTTATGTATGAAAATGCTCGGAGCAGAACTGACACTCCATTTCTCAAGGGGAGAAATATATATATAATGTATATACACTGTGTAAATACTCCCTCCCACACCCTCTTCACCATGTTTTGTGGAGAATGGATGCGTAGTAAGTAACATGTCACTGTTGTAGTTGCCCAAACAGATTTTGAAAATTAACATGTGCAAAAATGAAAAGATTACCCCTTCCTCCATAAAAAAAACAACACAAAACACTGGGTATAAAAAACACGTTAATATTTAAGATTTTTTTTTCAAAAAGGTTTTATTTGCATATATAACTTACGTAGTAATCCAACTTTGCTTGTTTTTAAAATTCAATGTCAATTTTACTTACTATTTCAGGGACAACATCGCATTATTTTAGATTATTTAAATTTCCTCATTCTTCAAATAATATTTAAATAGTTTTAATATTTGTTTTATTAAAAATTTTGCTCTGTAAACTACTTCATTTAAATTTAAAATAAGTATAGGTAATATACATATAATTTGATTTGTTGGTGTGTGTATTTGTGGGATTGTAGGCCTACATGCTACAAATCTGAGAAACCTAAGAAGCTGAAACTTGGCATGCGTATTTTAGAAATACTAAAGTGTGAACGTCAAGTTTTTGTTAAAAATGTCATAAACTTTTGCGATCCTGATGCCTTGGACTGCTTGGACATCTGTTTGGGAAAATCATAAACCAAGAAACAGTGAAAGCTGAAACATTACATAGTACTCAGGGGAAAACTCATATACTTATTTAAAAAAAAAAAAAAGCAAAAATCAAGCGTATTTATTTTTACCGTTACATCCAATGTGAGTCTGATACCTTAGATCACATGATCACATATTAAGGAAATATAGCAAGCTGAAATTTGGATTTTTGGCTTAGATACTTAAAGGGGTAAGAAGTTGTGCATCTCAAACTTAATTTTTCAACCTAAAAACCTAAAAAGATGATTCTTAAAACTTGAAATAACGCTGATTCAATTGCACTTCTTCCAACTCTAGCTAGGCTATAGATTAAACCAGAGGTTGGAAACCTACGGCCTGCGGATCAAATCTGGCTCGTAAAAGATTAAATAAACAAACAATTGTGTTAGGAAAAAATATATTAATCATTAATTGGTATATGAGAAATACAGCCTAAAGTTGAAATATTTTGCTCAATTTTTTTAAGCCAGATCGCCCAATAAAAAAACAAAACTAAACGGTCTGCGATTTAAAAAAGGTTGCTGACACTTGGTTTAAACCGTTATTTGTAGCCTTGGTACAAAGTGTAATCAATCTACAGACTATATTTTCTTATATCTGTCTTGTGTGATCTTATTTACAACAACTTAATACCCATCATCTTCTAGTTACTTGCATAGATGGACACGAAAACTAAGCACCAAGCTCGTCTAGTCTGATTTTCAGGTGACTAGAAGGTTGGGGTTCAAATCCTAGCTGGACTTATTGTGTTCATAAATGGTATTCTTACTACTTTCACGCAAATACGTGTACATTTACTATAAATTCTACCTTCAACACTTCTATAACAATTTTAGCTTGAATATGTGGATAATCTCTTCAGCTAACGAGAGAGCTTTTTTTTCGTGGCTACGATACTTTTTGATTCTACTGTACACACATAATCTGCACAACAAACTTTGCCTTTTCCCAACGTGTTCATTTTGGAAAGTTGACCTTAGTAAATTGTATATATATACTGTATATGTGTATGCATTAGTGGAGGTTTTGAAACAAAGTTGTAACCCTTAATGGTGGACGCAGAATAACCCTACCGTAACGATACTTTCGCTCCAGCGAATAATAGTAACAATAATTGAAAATCCCGCAGGCCATAGCAGCCTTCGCGTGTCCTTCCTTCAGTCTTTAAGTGAAGTAGGGGGAAGGAAGGGTTATTTTGGAAGAGGGGTGGGGTGGGGAGTCAGATTTTGTTGTCTCTTACCTCTCGCAAATGGAAGATCCTCGCGTTCAACTCATTACAGTTCCAGGGAAGAGATCTAATTACTTCCAGTCGGAGACTTCGAGGAATGGCGTTAGATGGAGTAAAAAAAAAACAGTTGGCGATGTCTAGGGAGATGATGGCAGTTTAAGGGGGGAATACTGAGGTGGTGAGAGGGGGCAAAGGGAGGCTTAGTTAAATTGCTGCCGGTTCAAATGAGGTTAATTTGGCGAGGTACTTTCAGGTGTTTACTCAACCTTGAAAATGCATCATTCGCGTTAAAACTCTTACGTTTTACTATCTATTTGGTGATTATTTTGGAAATTATACGACTGCTAATTTTATGAATGTAATCAAGAGTTATATAATATATGTTTACACCCTTCCCCCGTAAACATACATTCAGCCAGCCCTCCACTGTGAATGTAAGTTATACATTCAGCCAGCCCTCCACTATGAATGTAAGTTATACATACATTCAGCCCTCCACTGTGAATGTAAGTTTAACCCTTAAGGCGATTCGTCCAACAAGCTTATCCTAGAATGATTAGGCTATAACATTTTGACAAGGAATTTTTAACATGGTTGAAGGGGAATTGATAGCTCTTTGTCCCTAACAATGTTGTCATAGCATTATTTATTTATTTTTTGTTAAGATTTGAATGGACATCTAGAAGTTTTGCAAATCTCTCTTCCAAGTAGTTCCATTTTATTATTACCTCACCAGAGATGCGCTGCGATTTACTTTACAGTCAATTGTGACATTCATTACTGTAAAAATATATAAAAATATATTTTCTTCCCTATATTTAAAAAAATATAGACATTTCTTTTTGTTCTTTTTTAAGTGGAATATATTTTTTACTGTCACTACTTACGCTAATTAATTAAATAAATTGTGTAAGGAGGTTATAATTAAAATAAGTGCACCACATTTTGTTTGTGCAGAAGATAGAACAAGCAAAGTGAAAACAAAACTTTTTTCTAGGTGATCGATTGTTAAAAAAAATTGTAAATATCTTAAAAAAAATTAATGAGTTAGAAAAAGGTGGCCAAAGTTGGCGAAATATTGCAATTTTTATATTTTATTTCAATTTAATATAATTTACGTACTGTACGCCTACTTCACTTTACAAATGGGCCCTACTGTTAACTTTCTTTTGAGCATCATACTAACAAGAAATTTGTATTCTCTGATTAAAAAAAAATCCGAATTAAATAATACTCGCTAAGCAATTTTTCCATTTAAAATCATTAATTTATTAATATAATATGATTATAACCCACCCAAAACCAAGTCTTTTCATTTTTATTGCCCCATTCAGAACACAGGTAATTAACGGCTTAATCTGATTGGGTAGATATGAGGAAGGTAGCTAAGAGGAAGCGAACCCGCATTTGCATGGAGTAAAGATGGGAAAACCAGAATGATAAATCACTTGTGGAAAACCGTTAAAGGTATATATATAAATACATTTAGCTGGAAAACCATCTTCATTTCACGCAGATGAAATTCGAACCTTGACCTCCCCATCAATGGCAATCAAACCAATGTCAAGCAACGGCTGTGGCTAACTATACCTTGTAAAATAATATTTACTTTGTCTCTCTCTCTACACCTTGGAGTGAAAATATTGTGATTGTCAAAAATTTGAAATCNTATCTTATATATATTTAACGGGAAAACCATCTTCAGTTCACGCAGATGAGGTTCGAATCTCGACCTCCCCATCAATGGCGATCAAACCAACGGAAAGCAATGGCTGTGGGTAACTAAACTTTATCTTGACACCTTGGAGTGAAAATATTGTGATCGTCAAAAATTCTAAATCGAGATTTTGATAAATGTCGACGTTTCATAGCCTCCTGAAACAAAAGAAGTTGTTTCCGCAATGCTGTCTGTCTGACAGTTTGTACTTTGGTTTGGGCTAGAACAGAAAATATTTTACCGTTTGGGTTAAAACTTTGTATCTGGGGGTCTTCATAAGGCACCCCTTTCCCGGAGGGGTTTTTGGAATTAAATATCTAACCCTAAATTTAAGACTAGTTTATTGAAAGGCAAAAAGAGACTATATCTATTTTCTCCAAATTTGCTCTAATTATTGTGATTAAATTTAATATCTAAACACTGTTTATCATTATAAACAAGATGGACATTTTCATTTTCTCATGAACATGACTTTGAGGGTAATTTACATAGGGGAGATTTTCAAATTTTCATCATTTCTTCGCAACTATTTGAGACTCATAATACTTTATCATTTTAAAGTTGTAGTACTATTAAATGTATTTTTTTTTGTAATACTAATAAATTTTGGGCTATAAACAAATATATATACATACATATATACATATAAACATCTATGCATATATATATACTTTTTAATCGGGGGTGTAGTGGAGCGGGAACTCGGGGGAACGCCGTTATGGCATTGCTTTTCGTGGATAAATATTCAAAATATTCTTTTTAGTAAAGTTTAATACTTTGCAATTACAAGTTAACTAATTGATTTTATATCAGTATTATGTTAAAGTTTTTTCATATTATTAATCAATAAATTCAGATGAAATTTAAGTGCCCTATGCGAATTCTGGAATTTTAGGGGAAGTGCATTAAATAAGTCCCAAAACCATACTTCAACTCTGGGATTGTTACAACCTTGCGTCCCGGAACTGCTAAATTTACGACTACACTACTGTTTTTAATACAGATTTTTTTTAAATGAATTTGATTCTTATGCTATTTGGTTGACAAAGATGTTTCTCTTTTCTCAATTTTTCTGTAACTGTGTTCCTAGTTCCTGATTCCATAGAGTTAGGGGTGGCCCGAGGTAAATTTCGTGCCCAGGTGGTATTGCTTTTTGGCTCCTTTCTACATAACTGGTGGATAATATAGTATATTCACCTTAGGAGTGTAGGTAACTAACAGCTAGCAAATCAAGTTAGCAGATCAATTCTCATCTATCCATTTGTCAAACCATACTATCTGCAATGACCATAATATGTTGATTTATTGTCACTTTTGGCAGTCAAAACTTTCACAATTTATTTTTATTTTTAATTTGGTTTTTATTTTGGCAGTTCTTAAATCTTCTGATAGCGGCCAGCTATGGTGATTGTACTCTCGGAAAATATGTAAATAATCCCCAAACCTAACAACTCCAAACCTAACGTAGCCTGGCCGTGATAGGAACATAATTGAGGGGGAAACTCCACAAATGTTAAACATACGCTAAACGTTTCACTTTGAGATTGTACAAAAACTGTTTTGTAGACAATGTTATCCTCTATTTCTTATTATAAGAATCAAATAGCCAAAGCTATTATTTATGCTTTTTAGTGAGGATTACTCCATCTAGATATATTCTGAAAATTGAAAAATGACATCTGGACACGGGAATCGAACACGGGACCTTTGGCTTAATATTCCAATGCTCTAACTACTGAGGTATCCAAGAATCATCCAGGAATGAGGTGTCATTTTTCAATTTTCAGTATATGATATCTAGATGGAGTAATCCTCACTAAAAAGCATAAATAATAGCTTTGGCTATTTGATTCTTATATCTTACAATCCCTTATAATTATATTATTATTAGCACCGCGTCTTACTACTGAAACGTTCTGGAATTACGGGTCCCTACGTTGTGCGCCAATTATGTAGTTCTGATATTTTACTGCCGCGATGGACGCCAATTGAAGAATTATAATTAATAAACACTTATTATTTTGACATGTTTTTTATTTCTGAATCTGTTTATTTAATGTGAAAATAGATCATGTTGTTGAAATATATACGCGGCCTATTGTATGAGCGCGGACAGGTGTTGCTGGACGCCAAGTGAGTTCTGTCAGTATTGGACACCAACTGCCTTTACGTTGCACCATCCCTTTGTATATATCCCTTGCTCATGGAAGCTTCGAGAAGGTTTAGTTTAGAAAAACAAAATACAAGACAAAAACATCTCGGTCTTACTAGAAGCTTCGAGAGCCGGAAAATGACTCTAGTTACATTTTAAAATCTCTCTTCGAACCTTCGAGAAGAGGAAGTTATTATTTGAAAAATATATATTGTCATCCTGACTTGACTGGTGTCACGTGCGTGACGTCACTGTTCATTGGCTTTTGCCTTCTTAGAAGAAGAAGTGCTTTAAGCGCCATTTAATATACTACATAATTTAAATGAAATAAGATTTGTTTATAAAATTAGGACGATATTCTTGTCAATGCTTTCACATACTTTTCAGGGGCAAATCAATTACATTACACTACCCATTCGGGTTATACGCACTTACACTAATGTGTAATGGTAGGGTGATTGTGAGATGAAATGAAGGACCTACAGTTTAACGTGGAATCCGAACCACGGTGGAGGCCTGGCATTCCTCACATTCACAAGATGTCTTGTCAGAGGTGAAGGAACTTATAATTATAATAATTGTAAAAGTGGTAGCAATAAGCCAACTACTGAGTCAAAGGTGGCTGCGTTATCTGATAGCTCGTTATCTTAATAAATGACATATTTGTAGCCGACGATTTCCGCACGTCCATCATAGACTCTGCCTTAAAATATGAGTGAAGAATGACCCTGAGCATGGGACGAATCCTGGATAGCTCAGTGTTAAGAGAATTGGCAATCTAAGCCAAGGGTCCCGGGTTCGATTCCCATGCCCAGGTGTCATTTTTAAAATTTTCAGAATATTTTTATTATAAGTTTAATAAACACTTTGACATTATGAATGGTTTACGTTATAATTGCAACAACAAAAAGTTTTAGGGCGCAATTATTTCAAGCTGGTAAATGTAAAATAACTTTCTAAGAGTGGCATTAGATTATATTTTACTCACCACAAATTATACTAATGTGTAAAATTTCATATTATTATCAAAAATTGAACGTTTGTTAAGCTTATATACTCCACTATCACTTCCTGTCTACGTTAAGTTTGGGGACTATTTTTATATCACGCCCAGGCTACATTAGGTTTGAAGTTGTTAGGTTTGGGGATTATTTTAATATCCCGCCCAGCCAACGTTAGGTCATGTCTAGCTCTGTTTGGTGCACCCTCAAGCTGACGCCCCTGGCAGCTGCCCGGTTCTCACGGCCCTTAGATCACCCCTGCATAGAGTAAGTAACAGTGTATATTATTTCATTTCACAAATCCAAACGAGTTTTTAGTAAATGTCTATTTCAAGATAAAAGAGAGAGTCTGTGTGGTGCACCATACCATTTATTTTTATTACTAAAATACAAAACTACCTTAACCTCTATGTGAGTAGGTTTGGAACCTATAATTTCTAATACTTTTATTATTATTATTATTATTATTATTATTATTATTATTATTATTATTATTAGAGTTTACCGACGTATCGACACTACTAGAGGTCATGTAACATCATTAAAATATTTCTACTCATTTTAATATGTACAACAAGATCCATAATTCCTGAACCCCCCCTTTTTTAACAACATGTATATACATGTGTTGTGTGTAATTTCTCTAAAAAAAAAAGATGTCTTAAGCTAAAATAGTTTGAAGAATATTTTCAGGGGATAGAAATAATAGCTATGACACACATGCCCACCCTCCCCTAAGTAAACTCCTGGATCCGCCACTGAATCTTAATATCTTCAAAATTAATTCTGCTATAAGTGGGAAAAGGTCTTGTTCGTCTATAAAACATGAATAAAATTATTTAGAGAAATCCTTTTCAACTTTCTCTTCTTACAAAACCAATTTTATACAAATAGGTTTTATCTAATCAAGGAAACACTGTTTATGCTAATTATTTATAAGGTAAACATAATCAAGTATACTCTATAAAAAAAACTTTTAATATGGATCGTACAAATACATCACAGGGAACATTTTCAATAGCTCAGGTTTGGAGGTGACAGACAATTAGTGTCAAGGGTTTTACCTGAACAGGATATAAATGGGTTGAGGGAAGGGGGAGTAGCGGGGTTTACAGGGAAAAAAAGATGGAAAATGGTTGGCTTGTGAGGGAGAGGTGCTTCCGAAGACAATAATCTACCAGGAAGCTACGGAACTTTTTCAAAAGTTTAGACATGATTTAATTCTAAACTCTCAAATTTTATTAAAATTATTATATTATAAATATTTTTCGTGAATGATAGAACATTATCTTATTCTCTATAATAATATAACTTCAAAACTATATTCTTGTATTTCATGTTTTATTCAATTTAAATTTAATTGACATTACGTCTGATTGTAAAAATGTAAATATCAACTTTTAACTTTTTAACTAATATAGTTCATTTTAAATTTACAAGTTTAATATAATAGAAAAAACCACATGTTGTTACTATGCATATTTTCTAAGCAATAGAGTAAACAACTTTATCGTTCTTAGATAGTAGGTATCAATCCTAATCTTAAGGCACTTTACTGTTATTAAGTAATTTAGAACATGAATGGTCACTGCATGGTTCACCCAGGAGTTGTGGTCTTGAGTTTGAATCCTGGCTACTAAGATTCCTACAATATTAATAATTTAAAACAATGAACTTACTACACGTGTCACAAAGTATTTATTGTACCGAATATTTATATTTACAAAATGTGCTCTTAGAAGAAAAGAATATGTATTGCTAGGTAATTTAATGAAATAGTACCGAGTCTTCCTATCCGTTCATGGTATACTCACATGTACTAATTACGATAATTAGTTAGGAATTATTAAAGCTGAATTTAGAGGAAGTGCACTCGCATTTGCGTTGAGAGTGTGCGAAACAATTTATAATAAATCTACCTTCTGTACACCTGACCGAGATCGAACCCCGATCTCCCTGTATTTAACAATCTAATTTACGATGAGAGTGACACTTTAGAGATCATGCTAGCTAGCACCGGATCAGGTTTTAGAGTTTTTTTATGTCAAGTAAACAAAAAGTATTACTTTTCGTTATTATTGTAATAGTTAACAGAGCTCATTATTCTTACCTTACAAACCAGCCGAAAAGCTGTAAAAATGTTCGAATGTCACGTAGGTCATGTGACCTACAAGAAGGACCAACTGATCGACAAGCTTATGCATAAAAAGGCAAAGTGATCGACAGCCAACTGGTTTATCAAATAAATACAAATATTTCAAAGCTTGAGTGTGTCAAGTGATCGACACGTTTAGGACCATGTGATAAGATATACAACTGTTTGACATGAGAGGACCTACTGGTATACAAAAGTCGAGATGGCTTGACCAATTGACCAATTGACTGACAACTTATTAATACATTGCAAGCAACGTGTTCGACAACAAAATTGTAAACGGAAAATAACAAGTAAAGTCTATGAAAAATTAATTTTTAATAAAATTTATAACTCTAATAAATACCCATATTTGTGGTCACATAGTCCAATGGGTCTAGCTCAAACGGGGAATGAAAAGCTAAAGAAAAAACAACAACAATTTAGTGGATTATTTTTAGCACCGTGTTTTACTAACCGTTCGGGTTATACGCTAATTTTGTGGATTATATAATCATTAGTAAAGTATCACTTTTCTAGGTTTGTCTTTTTGGGATCATTTTGTCCGCATATGCATGAGTTCCACCAGTTGGTACAAGTGATGTCCTACTCGTGTAACCAGGCCCCGTGACATCAAACAATAGTAGATTATGAACCAGTGGTAACAAGGCCCTGGGATATAAAGCAATAAAATATTATGAAACAGTGTTAACAATGCCCCAGGACATAAAATAATGGAGTATTATCAACCACTGGTAGCAAAGCCTTGGAACAACAAACAACAGTGGGTTCCGAGCGCAAGCTGTAATTCAAACTAAGATTCTTAGTGAATAAGTTGAATATATGATTTAGACTCTGATTTTAATAGGAAGTTCATTATTTGACAACTAGAATAGTTACTATAAATTAGTTCACTAATTCTTACGTCAAATAATGTGATCTACAGTTGTACCTTTGATAAATGTCTAAACTATAATATTTACCTAAGTTATAGTTTGCACAGATTAAACTGACTACACTTTAATATCGTCAGTGCGCGTGGATATGAGATCATGAGCGAGGGACGAATCCTGGATAACTCAGTGCTAGAACATTGACGCACTAAGATACCGGGTACAATTTTATTCTAATGTCAAGTGTCATTTTTCAACAAATTTAAATGAATTAAATTGTATTCTCTACCATGCGGACATTCCCGTAGTTAATTATTTGCATCTTGTGTGTTGTATTCATTAGTAATTATTTAAGGAAGCCGTAATTCAAACCAAAACTCTTTGTGGTGAATTTAAATGTATGATAATATAGGTCCTTACCAACTCCAACAAGTAGTGAGGTACAATGTCGTTAGTAAATTATATACACGCCACATATATATCTCCTACGTTTGTTATGAGTTTATTACGTAGCTGAAAACATTGTAGATCATATCGTTCATTGTTTTAAGTTTGTATCGTTTCTTGTTCGATTTCGCCTTTTTGTTTCGTTTTCTTGGTCTTGATGCACGTTGATTTTTACGGTTGAACCTAACCATGTTCAATAAACACGCAATCTTATGATTTATTTTTTTAGAAAATGCCTAAGGAAATGCAGTACTCATGTTACATTAGATATATTCTCAACACTTTTAAGATTTTTTATACTTTTTAATGTTCAATTTACAACCAGTAATAAAAGTGAAACTCATATATTTTTATACATTCATGAAGTTAATTGTAATATTCAGATAAATTGTAACGGGCTAAATCAGTTCAGCCCTTTTTCGGCCCTAAAATTTTAAGCAACTAATCATGGATAAAATACACACATATTCTTCTTCTTACAAACAAGTTTTGCAATACATAGATGTCTGTGTTACATACCAACGTCTTGGATACTTCATGGAACGATTTCTGCCCCATCAAAAGCGATGCCGTCAGAATGGTGGGGGAACCGTGCCTTTCAATTATATCGCACTTGACCGGTCCGAATTTCTGGATCAACTGAAGACGGCACTCAGCCAACTCACTAGACGGAGTCAACCTTCCAGAAACACCTAGATGGTCAATCACCCCCATTTCTCGTCCGTCCCAGCATGCAGTGCGTTCGACCGCTATAAAACTCCGTGGTTCGCTTGGCAACAATATGATAGGTGACCTGGTGGTCTAGGGGTAAGGGACCGGACTTCTGAGTTGGGGTCCGAGGTTCAATCCTTGGTCCCGGCACAGGTTTATATGATTGCCAAACCCTCTGACAAGGTGTGTATTAATCACAATTTGTGAATGTGGGGAATGCCAGGCCTCCATCGTGGTTCGGATCTCACGTTAAACTGTAGGTCCTCCATTTCATCTCCCAATCACCCTACCATTACACATTAGCGTAAGTGTGTATAACCCGAACGGGTAGTAAGACGCAGTGCTAATAATAATAATAATAATAATAATAATAATAATAATAATAACAATATGATTGCCATTAATCAACGTCTTCTAGACAGTAGTTTCTCATCAAACTTAGCCTTCATTTAGCGGTGATCAAGATGTTCTCGCCGACCGGACCGTAGAAAGTAGCCTGGACTTCGATAGATCAATAAAGGAATCGGGCATAGCCTGTACCATGGCTGGAATCACATCGAAGTATTTAGGGAATATTAGTTTAGAGGACTAGCCTATTATATAACTTAATGTTTGTCGTAGTTTTTATATCTAATGATATCCTCTCGCGCTTCACGCGAGTTTCTTGCTGAGTCCTTGGACCAGCAGTTTCAATGGGAGTGAGTCCTACACCTTAACCTGTATGACTATTTTTCAGTCTTTGAGGTGGCTAGCCGGGAAAGAGATAGTTCTGATTGTTTAGGGGCTTGGGGAGGTGCCTAGTTAGGCAAATTTAATTTATGTTTTACAAAGCTTGGGTGTTCAACTTGTGGGCCGCTTCAGCCCTTCTGGCACGTCTCGTGGTTTCTAATATTTCATGTTTAATTTATGTTGTACACCGCTTGGGTGTTCAACTTTTGGGCCAATTCAGCCCTTCTGGCACGTCTCGTGGTTTCTAATTTTTTGTCTTTAATTTGTGTTGCTCGCCCTCTCTTTTTGGGGTACTCAAATATTGTATTATCGTTGCCCTACTGGTTTAGACCAATGGGTCGTGTGCCAGCCTAAGAAAAGGTAATAGCCGAGAACACAGACTTTGAACTTTCCCGGTACAATTGTCTGCAGAATGTTCCATGTTAATGTATCAAGCGGACGGATTGTTACTAGCTTTTCTAATTTGTTATCGTACAGCTAATGGGCAATTCACGCCATGTTTACTTTTGTCTCTGCCCAGCAGTCTAATAGGTGACTTGACGCAGTCAAGTTTATATACCATGCTATTTGAGATGGTATTCCTAAGATGCATTATGTACCTTGTTCTGCCTTATGATTAATTAAATGTATATTCTTCAAACCTACCCTCTTATTGTTATTTCTTATATTGATATATGTATTTTACGTACCATCTAAACCCCGAGAAGGTACGAAACAATAGGTTTGAAATCAATACGCGTTTTGATGTACCAATAAATGAGCTCCTTTGACACTTTGAGTAGAAGAATAAAACTAACACAGTAAAATACTATGCAAGTGCCAAATTACTACAGTAAGGAATAAACAGACAAAATAAATGACACAACTCGTCACTCAGGTAGTAAGACGTGGTGCTAAAAAAAATCACTTAAGGGTGAGTCATTAGTCGGAGACCGGAGTAGCCCGATCTTTCCTTGGTCAGTTAGTCTGTGCTATTGGTAGGTACAGTCAAAGCAAGAAGTTTCAGGAAATGGACATAGCAAATTTACCTTTGCATTGATCAAAGCGGTTCCCATAATAAAATAAAAGATTAGAATTAGGCTAATAAACTAAACAAATTTGAAATAACGACATTATATACTATGATATAAAATCAAAGTATCGGGGTATAAAACCAAAAGTATTTGTATAAGACCAAAAATTATGTAATTTTACAACTATTAAATAGCTTGTTAATTAAAAACTAATTTTATTTAAAATACTGTAAATATTTTATTGCATACGCTTCATGTGCATATCAGGCTAGAATAAATTAAATCCCCATGCATTAACTAGTTTATCTTAGAATGAGCACGTAAGATGGATACATTAGTAAGTTTGACTACTTATAACTCGAGAACTGTAATGAATTGAAATCATTGAATCAATATTTATAGCTTATATTTATACACTTATTAAAATAATGCAATACAATTTTGATGGTAGAATGACATTAAATGATATTTAAAACGCGTGTTTTGAGTCCAGTTCCAGTGTACTTAAGATGTGATATAAATAGGATTTAGCTCAATGGATATTCTCCCATTTCTATCCACGCTAATATAGTAGATATAGCTATATGGCAAGTTTAATGAACTAATCAATAAGCCTGCCTAACTTCTAGGGTCAGAATTCCATTCCAACCAGCATCATCAGGAATAGCTCTCTCTCAATATAGCTTTGACTTCTTTCTGAGGTAGAAATCTGGTGAAGGGTTAGTTAATTGAAGGGCTTGGTGAAATAACGTTCTATGATACCACATCAGCTATAACAGTTAAATAATACCCGCTTCGTTGGCCGTATGGTCTAAGGCGCTACTTTCACAAAAGACAAGACTACAGATGACGGAGAGATCGTGGCTTGAACCTGGTTGGGTGTATTGAAGGTAGTTTTCCCAAATGGTTTCCCACTCTTTTACCAAGAAAATGCAGGCACACTTCCTCTAAATTCAATCTTTATCGTCCATAACCTATTCGCATAAGCGTATAGCCCTAATGTGTAGTAAAACGTAGTGTTCAATAAAAAAAGTGATATAGGAAAGTTAATGCTTTTAAATTAATTGTACACGAATAAAGTAGCTAAGGAGATCTAAAGGTTACGGATATAACCGAATAAAGTATAATATTTGCAAGTCAAGGGTCCCAAGTTTGAATACCGTGTCCAGGTATAATTTCATAATTTTAATAATAAAGCAGTTATAGTTAAAAATCACTAGTGTCCCTAAGCATCCTTACATATATTAACAAGCTTTTTTTTAATTGATTTTGGAAATATCGACATTTGAAGCAAATAAGGTAAAAAGAAGAATTATTTAGGCTTATGAATATTCATTTTGTAACATCTTATCAATATCTCAGAACTACTACATTTTGGCATGATTATTTCCCCAGACCTTTTAATTCATACTCTTTATAGTATTATATAAAATTAGGTCTTTGATTAACCAATACTGTCACTATAGCGTTTATATTTTTTTGCTTTCAATTTGATAATATTTGGGCTTAAAGATGTATTTGTACATTATTGTCCACGAGAAAAAAGTAGTAAAGATACAATGATCGACATGTTAAGGTGGAATGGTAGAGATTATTAGCTAAGGACAGTATTTTTGTAGTTTTTATAGAAAAATTTATTCTTTAAAATAAATCAATTATTTCTCCAATAGAAACATGGAGTTTACTTTTATTTTCATGTTTATAGCAACAGTTCTTGAATATCTGTCAATGGTGTCCTGGAATTCGATGATAACTTTTCCTCTTAATTTAAAAAGTTTATCATAATATTTATATGGCCATTAAAAATATTCCAGAACTGTTTACATTATTTTGGGACAAAATTTTTTTTTGTAATGTAAAAACTGCAAAAACACTGCCCTTTTCTAAGGTCCTTTGTTATCCCACCTTAAGGTTGCATGAGAGTGGACAATAAACAACTTAAGAATAATAGAATAGAACGTGTTCCCCTATTATGAACTAATCCTGTGTTAAGGGTTCCTAAACGGAATATGTTCCAAAATATTTATATGATATTTATATTATAATATTATATACATATTTTGGATAATATACTATGTATAAGTGAGCAATATGATAAATATACTGTACAACCAACCACGCAGAGTTTCTCATCTTAAAATAAAGGCATTTACTAAAAGCTCGTAATATTTGTGAAAGGAGAGAATGTACTTACTGTACATTGTTGAAGAAACTCGCCACAAAAAATAAAAAAATAACATACACTAGTACGGAAACAGTGAGAATAATGGAATATCTATCTCCACCAAAGATCATAGCAATAAATAATTTCAAATAGTCAAAAATCTCCATAAAAATACTTGTTTGCTTTATCTCAGAAAATAATGATTTTATAGAAATATTATTCAAATAAAATATTTTAATTTTTTTATAGTAACAAAACTTTACAACGATAAGTTATCTCATATATGCAATAGTAGAGGAGATATGATCAAAATAGTAAATTTATGCTTCTAATTTTCCCGGGAAAATGAGAATTGTCATTTTGTTTAAATATTTAAACAATGGCTGGTTATAACAATTCATCAAAATTGTTATAGCTAATTTGATAAAAAGATTTCTTTCCTTTCACACATCAGTAAACTACCCTTAATTTTAGGGTTAGCTATCTAGTTCCAAAAATACCTTGGGGTAACCTTATAAAAACCCGAGATACCAAATCTTATCCCGCTCAGTGAAATAATTTTAAATTTAGGCCGAAATAAAGACAGACAGACTGCATCGTGAAAACAACTTTTTAAATTTCCAGACGTCATGAAACGTCGACATTTATCAAAATCTCTAGAAAAGTAAAAATGTTTGGTCGCGTTCATATCTTGTTGACTCACCCATTTTGAGAAGAACTGCGGCGAGTACAAGAGCGATGCTATTGGACGACATGGAGGACTTTGTTCAGACCGTCCTGAAAACAAACAAGGAATGAAATAATATCAGATAGGTGTTACATAAAATAAATCATCATCATCATCATCATCATCATCATTATGAACAGCTTCCAGCCACTGGCTGGGTCTGTTTGGACCATAAACCTCTCCACCGCCTTCTTTCCTCCCACCACCTCTTTCCCTCCACCAGAGCCCAATACTCTCCCCTCTCCACCACACTCCTCCTTACTCCCTTAAGATATCTGTCCCTTGGTTTTCCTTTCGGGTTCCTAACCCCACCCCCACTCCCATATTCATTATTAAAAAAATGGGTGTGAGTACTTATGTACGCGCGTGAGAAGTTATACTTCTTTGGCATCATTAAAAATTTAATAATATATATATATAATTATTCAAAATAAAATTTAGAAAATAATAAATATATATGACATAATTTGTACTAAATATTATAAGATTCTTAATTTTAAATATTTATTATTGATTATTTAATATTTTAAAAGTAAATGAATACATTTAATAATAAATTCAAAAATTGAATTTAAGTTTATTCATTTTTTAAATATTTATTATTTTCTTAATTTAATATTCACTTTTCATTTTTATCAAAAAGTTTTCATTAAATTTGTTCATTTATTTTTATAAATATTTATTATTTATTCAATTTAATAATAAATATTAAAAATTAATATTTTAATTTGATGTTCGATTTAAATTTTTATCACAAATTTTTTATTAAATGTTTTATTAATTTTAT
>CABFVZ010001115.1:68303-96337 GCA_902151445.1 Timema monikensis
TAAATATTTATTATTGGTTATTTAATATTTACAAAATAAAGAAATAAAATTAATAAAACATTTTATAAAAAATTTGTGATAAAAATTTAAATCGAACATCAAATTAAAATATTAATTTTTAATATTGATTATTAAATTGAATAAATAATAAATATTTATAAAAATAAATGAACAAATTTAATGAAAACTTTTTGATAAAAATGAAAAGTGAATATTAAATTAAGAAAATAATAAATATTTAAAAAATGAATAAACTTAATATCAATTTTTGAATTTATTATTAAATTTATTCATTTACTTTTAAAATATTAAATAATCAATAATAAATATTTAGAATTAAGAATCTTATAATATTTAGTACAAATTATGTCATATATATTTATTATATTCTAAATTTTATTTTTAATAATTATATATATATTATTAAATTATTAATTTTCAATTTTAAATATTTATTATTAATTTCTAATATCTAATTCTCTACAATAAATCTTATTTAATGATGCCAAAGAAGTATAACTTCTCGCGCGCGTACATAAGTACACACACCCATTTTTTTGTTTATTTGATGTATTTATCTGTTTATTTGATGTATTTATTTGTTTATTTGATGTATTTATCATGCCCTTTCTGGACCAACGGATTATATCAGCGCACAAAAATTTCTATGAGCGATAGTGAAAGTGCCTACCAATTTTTCTGGGAAAGGTTTTTCCACACACACCTTACAGGTTTCTTTTACATGCCACAATCGACACGGGACCAACGGCTTTACTTATCCTCCGAAGGAAGTTATGCTAAGGATTTTTTATCGCTAAAGATAAATCCGTCGTCCCTGATTGGGTTTGAGCCCACGTACTTCGGTTCCTCAGGCGAGAACTTTACCCCAAGACCACAGGGATTGACCGAATTGATTAATTACGAGTCTTACCAGACGAAAGATTGGACATGTCAACTTACTTAGTTGGTCCAAGTAAAATGATTTTTAAAGTCCAATTAATTTAATAGGAAGATCCTTATCTGAAAGTTAGAACAGTACCTATGTATATTTATATATATAATTAAACCAGAGAGTGACGTCTTAGACCGTTAAGCCACTGAAGCAAGTGCTATCGAAGTTGACGCTAAAATATGTTTGTATTTTCTAAAAGGGTCTTTCTATGAAAATTGTACTGTAACAAATTCCAGAGTGAGTTCAGACGTTTTGTGATTTTAGATTTTTTTTTTAATCTACATCTCAAGATAATTTTATTTCATAGAGGTGAAACCCCTCAAAATTCTTCGAGTTCACTGAATAATGTAAAATACATATCAATTTCGGTTTCGCTATTTAAATTTAAATTGATATCATATCCTCAAAGTAAATGAAATACATTTAAAAAAATCTCTTTGATAAAACTCAAGAAATTGCTACTGAGCTAAGTTTTCATTTTCTTTTATTATTTTTGAAATTTGAGACTTTGGTATATAAGGCTTCATTAAAAAAAATAGAAAATAATTAAAATCGGTTACGCAGAAGATCGGAAAGCGTTGTCGAAAGGAATAGCTTCCCTTTTTAAATATATTGAGATTTGTTTGTTTCATTTATGCTCTTAATTAATATAGGTAAAAAAACTTAATTTGTACAGTTCAGTTGATTAAGATTTTTTTTTAAAAGTGCCAATATTCATCATACCATTAATGGCATAAATCTACCCAGTCTCTGTTTAATTTTTTTTCATAACCTTGTCTTACTACCCGTTCGTATTGTATGCCTGTGCAATTAGTAAGCTAATGGGTTAAATATGAGTGAGGTTGAATTTGGAAGCAGTGTACCCAAATTTGCGTGAAGGGAGAGTGGGAAACCATCTTGGCACAAACCACCATAATACAATTGACCGACCTAGAATGATGTAGACTATTCGACCAGTGAAGCAGGTTTAATTTAACAACAGAGATTAAATAAGTATTACTTTCTTTTGATTTAACTGTTTGGTTTGATTTTAATACTATTCTACTTTTAGGTATAACTCCTTAAAACATTAATGCGAAGAGAATTTGACTTATTTTGGTATAAATAACAAATTATATAAGGAACTATGTAAGAAGGTACACTATCACCATTAAAAAGGACCTTTACCCACGAGCTAATTAGTGGTAAGAGGATAAATCTTTCGAAAGTGATAACCAGTTGGAAGCAATGCTCGTGTTTACCAAGCCAAGAAAATTTTGAACTTTGAACATTAAATGTCTTAAGAAACCATTTATTAGATGGAGGGAGGTGGGAGTTTTTAGTAATTGAGGGAATTTTATCCTAATGGACGAGATATTAAAGGGAAACCATGTGTCTAGAAAGGGGAGAGTTTGACCCTACCCCGTTAGTACCCCCACCCCCCTACCATCATTGGTCGAGGGAAGAAATCTAATTGATAACTTTTACGTCACAGATCTCCTTCGTAACTAAACTTTACTCGTGTACATATATATATTATTTTTTCTTTTAATTCAATATTTTTTTTCGTGTTTTACTATCCTTCCGGGATATTCACATCTTGACATTAGGGGGGATAATAAGGATAATAAAAGTTAAATTTAAAGAAAATGTACCCTCATTTTCGTGTAAACCATTAAGGGGGAATGTAGGGGACGCAAGAAAATGTCAGTGTTTTTTGCAGTTTTTTGGCTGAAATAGGTCAAATATTTCTCCAGTACAAACATAGAATTTAATTTTCTTCACATGTTGATATCAACAGTTGTTGAATATCTGTCATGAGCATAGTGGAATTAGGTGATACATTTTTTAAATTAAGGGAAAAAGTTTTCATTAAATTCCAGGAAACCCTTGACAGATATTCAATAAAGTTTGAGGTCACCATGTGAAGAAAATTAAATTATATATTTGTATTGGAGAAATATTTGATTTATTTTGGATAAAAAATATTTTGCCATAAAAATTGCAAAAAACATTGGCCTTTCCTCACGTCCTCTTCTATCCCACTAAAGATAGAAGACAATACTTCAGTACAAATGAATAGGATTCGAACCTTAACCCCTCTTTCACCAATCGAGCAAGGAAACGTGAGACTGACGTCTTTGCCCACATACTCATCTAGTCGGGTCGTCTATATGTAAATGCATATGAGGGTGCTCTAATTTCCTCCCAAACCCCCCTCCCACCAAAGGTAAAGCCACCCTCACAAGACCATATATCTGCTGGTGGCAACCACAACTTACCATCGTTAACAGTCCCACCCACCCTCAGACCAGTCTAGGGTGGACACCACCATACATTACAGAACGTAATTAACAATATGTACACTAGTCTTCTAAGTGCACGTACTGCAGTTTATCACGCGGTCGTAGTAGTTACCCTTCTAGTCTTTATGACCGGTACTTAAGCCACTTGTGCTTACTATTTGTTCACAATTATGAATGACCCTTGTTTTTTTCCTAGGGGTGTTTAAGGGGCTGGGAAGGGATGGGTCCACTCTATACCCAATCTTGTTAATAGAGGGTTGGAGAGGGGGACCCATTGGGTTGGGAAAGGGAGAGAAAGGTTTTCACAGATATTGCATGCGATGTTAAAAGGGTGTTGTGTATGTATGTGGATGGGGGATGGATGGGGGAGGGAAACTTTTACTATTAAAATGGACGGAAGTAATTTGCGTCGCGCACATTTGAGTGGGTTCCTGTGTAACGTTAAATTTACCAGATGGAAACAGATGAATACATACAACAGTTACTCCCAAGTTTTCCTTCTGGAGGGAACAAAACTTTTTATCTGGTAGGTTTTGGGTGAGGGTGGGATTGGGGGGTGTAAATGTTGTGTCATAGTTCGCGCAAACTAACTTCTGTGTCAAATTCAACACAACACCTCATTTTTTTTTATCGTACAGTCACTGATAAAACAAACTATGATCCACGAATTCATAAACTGTTTTTTCATCATTAAGTGTTACTACTTGTTCAGGTTATACGCACATGTACCAATTACGTTAGTGGGTTAAGGATGAGGAGCATTGAATTTAGAGAAAGTGTACCCTTATATACATGGAGGGAGGGTGGGAAACAATTTTTAAAAAACAACCTTGGTACACTTGACTGGGGTTCGAACCCCGATCTCCCTGTCATACGCAGTCTAATCTAACACGAGAGTGATGCCTTAGACCAGGGGTTGGCAATAGGTTGATCGCGATCGACCGGTCAATCTCACGGCAATTTTCAGTCAATCACGTAATAAAACTACATCGTCACTAAAAGGTTATCTTACGTTACATTATTCCACTATGGTAGAGCTTATAAGGTAGGTCCATAGTGTAAAACATCAAGGTAAGAAGGCTACATTGCTTGGTTACACTATGGTGCAGTTTGTAAGATAGCGCCGTAGTGTAATCCGTGAAGTTAAGATGGCTACCTTGTGTACCCTGGCAACAAAATATCATCGCCACCAACCTGTGCCACCTTAAAAGAGTGTATACACACTTATCCAATATTACGAGGAAGTCAGCGCTTAGTCACGGACACTCTACGCACGTCAACACAGAACACTGCTTATCGTTCGATTTTGGCAAGAAAACAAGAATGAAGCCACGAAGTGGCACCTGAACCCTGTTTGCTTTTACGGTATCCCTGTGT
This sequence comes from Timema monikensis, assembly GCA_902151445.1. Taxonomy (NCBI): domain Eukaryota; kingdom Metazoa; phylum Arthropoda; class Insecta; order Phasmatodea; family Timematidae; genus Timema; species Timema monikensis. The sequence goes on from CABFVZ010001115.1 coordinate 72,918, forward strand.
TCAAGACGCTGCGCAGGTGCTAAAGCTTGGGGAAAGGAGCGAGAAGTGCTAACACGTGTGTCTCCCTACTCCCTGATGCTCATCCTCACGTCGTTGTGCGCAGGCGTCAATGAGAGGGCCATTTCTGGATAGCTGTTGATGACTTCATTGGTTATGTAATCTCTCCCTACCATTTTACCCTGCTGTTCAAAGTGAAATACAAGCTAGTACCCAGAATGTAAATTTACTCTTTGATTCTAATAGGAATTAGGGACTTACCAACATGTAAGTGATCGTTATTTTGGAGAAGAATTTTTTACAATTTTTATATGAAAACATGGCAACAACTAAACTCATTCTAAATTACGTAGGGATTAAATTTGATTTTGTTTCGCCATATATATACTAAATTAAATTTATTTTGGATTTAGAATTTGTTTCGGATACTGACATATTAAGGTCTTAAACCTTTATGATCTGAGTTCGGATGATTAATTCACACGTCAAATTATTTTATTTAATCTTGGTGTGCCATATTGAGCTTTATTTCTTTTGCCATATACTTAGAGTTGTAGTGAGTACAAGCGTAACTAATAATGTTTCGTAACACATTTTCAAGTTTAATGCTATCGGGGAATACATTAGATGTTTCTAGTATATTAGGAGTTAATTGTAAACTTAGCAAATAGGGTAGAAAAGAAATAAGTATTTTCGTGTCTAAGTTTCCCCCGCCTCACGAGTCATTAGATGAGAATAGTGATGTTTCTAATGAACATTAGATCCAGGTGCATAGTTACGAGCAAAGCTCTACTAGTTGTTTTATAAAAGATTAGTTTTATAAATACGGAAATATGATATGTAGATACTTTTAAGACAAACTTAATATCATGTATTTATAGTTATTTTTTGAACGGCTTAGCCATAATATGTAGTTGATAGGTTGTATCTATTCTTACAAACTAATTTGCGTATTGTTGGCAATAATCAAATCTGTTTACCTTGGAACTTGTAATCTTTCCTAACGATGACAATTCTCTAATTTAGTTAAATGCGCTTTGAACGCTTTCATTTAATATTGTTTTGTATACTTAAGTAAATATAGTGCTTTCTGATAAGTGTTATTGAAATTATCTACTATTGCGCATTGTCCGCAATCTCTAAATATTATATTGTTTAAGTTTTGAGTCTTATTCTATACTCTGATAATAAAACAGCCTTCAGGGCAATGTTAATTTCATGTCATTCGTTATGAATTTACACTAAGCAAAATCCTAACTCCCACAACGTCAATAGTCGAATACATTGAAAGTTAAGATAGCTAGGTCAGGATACTATGGCTTGGCATATTTGAGTGTAGATCAAATAAAGGTACAAGGTGATTTTTTTTTAAAATTCTTTGTCTTGCAACCCCTACACTGACTTGTTTGGTTACGCTATGGTGCAGTTTGTAAGATAGAGCCATAGTATAATCCATCAAGGTAAGACTGCCACCTTTCGGGACAGACGTAGTATACATATTATTTATTTTATATAAAGGCAGGGATATAAGTATTGAAATAAATATTGAATTTTAGGAATAAATACAAGCTGTGTAGAAAAGATAGAACTAAAAGTAGAGTGAAGAAATGAAGTGTTATCGCTGAACCTTTGATAAATGTGAAAGTCGATCGGGATCCCAAAAAAGATTGCCGAACCCACCTTAGACAATACGGCCACCGAAGTAGATAAATTCATGATAAATATTAGGTTCGTGCCAGATATTTTTTTTTTACACTATCATACATATAAAGCATTGTAAATCGTGAAAATTAAAGAATCTTGGATCTTTATTCACACTGAGAGAGAGAGAGAGATATTTTTTTTTGTACACCATTTCTTTAGCAGTCCTTCATGAGAAAGTTGGATGGTAGCTTTGTTTATATTGTCAACACACCACGCCATTCCGCTGTTAAATAGTGGTTAGCAAATATACATTTTTGTTCCAACTGAAAAGTTGGGGCTTCTCTCTTTTTTTTCACTATCTTCTAGCTCACCTTGAGTAGAAAGCGAGCATCACTAGCCTGCCCCTTCCCCCCATCAACTCTCTAGTTTTTACCTCACAATTGTTGAAGAGTAAAGTCGTCGGTCGGTCGCTGGGAGTCCTTCAGAACTGGAGGAGTGCGAGTGGTTTTAGTAAGGAGTTGGTTGAAGGGGAGAAGAGAGAGGATCCACTCATCCCGTCACATCCGGTCCAGCACCCCACCCCTCCTTCTCTATCTTCCACCCTTTAGATGCTGTGGTAAAGTGACGCGGGCTTTTAGCGGTTTCAGCCACACCAAGAGGGGAAGGGGGGGTAAGGGTAAACCAGGGTAAAGAAGACAACCAGACAAACCTCTCTGCTCCGCTACTTAGCGTGGCTACCGCTAGATGGGCATCAACTAACTTTCAAAGGAGTAAAAGAAAAAAAAGTTGAATTTTTTGCGAGGAGCCGGATGTACGCTTAAAGGTATCATACAAAGTTACAAACAAAACTCTATTGGCATTTACGCCTTCACTAATGGAGGTAGAGGTGTGAATGTTGCAATGGATTAGGGTTTTAGCTTTACCAACAGCTCAAAGACAAAGAGGTTAAAGACTATCCAATGAGTCTAAAATTATCAAAATCACGAGATAATGTCAGTATTGAAATTAAAAATTCATCTCTCATCAAAAGAAAAGCATAAAAGCATACATAAACATTAATTGGCATAAAAAGGTGCTTTACAAGTAAGTCTTAGGCTAAGTTTAAAAAAATTATATTAAAATAAGAACTGTTGTTTGTGTAACATTATTTTATGGAAGAGTGTCTGTGTAACTATAAAAAAAGTTCAATATATTGATATTTCATAGTTATGTTTAGTCATAATCTTACTTACTCATTCTATGGCATTAGGATCTCGAAATTTCATTACCACACTTAAAAAAGTACACCACCTATCCCTCTATTGAGCTAGTTATATCCAGTCCACCTCACTACGTTCTATCCCTATATTTAGCTAGATATATCCAGTCCACCTCACTACGCCCTATCCCTATCTTGAGCTAGTTCTATCCAGCTCACCTCATTACACCGTATCCTTATCTTGAGCTAGTTATATCCAGTACACCTCAATATACCCTATCCCTATCTTGAGCTAGCTCTATCCAGTCAACATCAATACACCATAACTCTTTCAGATGGCCTCTTATCATTAGTTATACCAGACAATATCCTGATCATGGTTCTCTCATTCACGCTGCATGTCCTGGCAACCGTAATATGCGAGATTTGATTACCCTAAGACAGTCTTGTGATGAGTACAGTACATGCAACTCATCATTACGTAACCTCCTCCATTCCCAAATACTTTAATCCCTTTTTGGCCCAAATATATTCATAAGGACATAACTTTAAGACACTATACATTTATTTTCGTCATTTAAGGTAGGATACCATGTTTAAGAAGTGAATTTCGAATAACATATTTATCCAGAGAAAGTAACGAACAATCTTTAAAATATGTTGTGGTCTTCTTCCCAGCTACGTCAACATCGCATGTGGAAATATTTCAAACTAATATTGAAAGAAAGGAGAGATAGAGACACGTCAAGTCACTAGCTTGCCGATTGCAACGACATCAATTTATATTAATATTGAGTGCGGTAAGAATAAGAACTAAGAATGAAAAAAAGGTAAAGAAAGTGGTAGGGAGAAACAATGCAGCTCAACCAACTCACTGACAGCAGTGCCTGACCACGCAATACAATCCTCCTTTACATTGTGCGGGAAGAATAAGAACTTAGTCTATATATATATATATATATATATAAGGGAAAAAGGGAGACATCCACCAATCTTAACTCAAATGGGATTAGTACACTATGTTTAAAATAAGTATCTGTCAAATTTAAATTCTAAAAGTAAATGGTATGGAACTCCGCACGGACTTTCGTGCTCTATTGTTTAAAAATTGAGATATTTATTCTAAATTCGTAATACAATAACGAACCCAAGAAAAAAATTGCTCTATACATACGTAAAAAATTTGTTTACTCACAGTATTCAATTTTATAATTTAATTTTTAAAGGAATAACTTCTTCATTTGTATATTTGGAACAATAAAAAATAAAGATATTAGGTCCCCAAGGGTCAACACTTCATATTAAAATGTTGACTTCCTGTTGTAATTTTCGGCATTTTATTAGGGAATGCACATATTATGGTTATCACATTGCTATTCAAATTCTCTTTAATAAATTTTGACCAATAAATTGGTAATTAATGACTATTTAGTCTAAAATGAGAATGAATGTACCAGGGGTGGATTCAGGAATGGGCGCGGGGGGCACATTCTCCCTTCAAGAAATTAAACCAATTAAATCAATGTTAAAGTCACTACTAGTTTTATTGTTACGTAATACTATCTCACTGATCAGATTTAATTTTTTAAATTGTTATTGGTAATATTATTAAATGATTAAAATACGGTAATTATTATAAATACTTAAGACAATCATATTAAGTATTAAAATGGTGAAAATAGGCATAAATTAAACTAACCAAATTTAAGTTGCACGCCTCTCGCTTTGTTGCACAAACATTGTTTAGTTTTAAATTTATTTTATCATATTTTTATCACTATTTCAATTATCAATAATAAATAAATATCTTAAAAATAATGTATTTTTAAATAACGTGCTTTAAACAACATCTTTGAATAATACCATACACATAACCTGTTAGTATGACTTAGTGGTAAAATTTCGGTTTAGAATGAGACATAACTAGCTATACTATAGAGTGGAAATTCGATTGTTCGAAATCTGAATAATTCCCTCTATTTTGTATAGTTTATTAAATATCTAAAAAAAACTATTTATATAATAAATGTTATAATGCTTATAATCCCCCTTAATAAGCACTATTTTTTATGCTATTATTATTTGCTTTTAATAAATGTCAATACAGATCACAAATTTCGAGTTATACCCTTATTAGAAGATTATTCTCAAGTTTAGAGTTACACTTAAAAATTACTTAACGATTTACTCTAAAATTTTGAAGTATTTTTAAGTTAAAATTTCATGGGGTGCCCCCCCCCTTCCCCAACTCAATCCCGATAGGAGCACCAACATCCCTTCCCCACTCACGAAAATCCTGGATCTGCCCCTGTGCTGTACAAACATTTCCCCTAAAAGATTAAAGGAAATCATCAACTTCTTGAAATACTTATTTGCTTAGTCTATGGCATGATATTTGCCAATATCTCAGAAACTATTGGTTTTATAAAAATATATTTCAAATACATTTTTAAAAATTTGTAATAGACCTCAAATTTTATAATGATAAATTATTTAGTATCTCAAATAGTTGCGGAGATATAGACATTTTTGCTTCTGTAAAGTAATCTAAAATTCATTTTCATGGGAAAATTAAAAAAGCAGTTTTTTATAATCCTAATAAATGCCTAGATATTAATTTTAATCAAACGCGTTATAGCCGATTTTGAGAAAATTGATTTTTTTTTCTTTTCATCCTTTAGTAAACTGCTCTTAATTTTAGGGTTGGACAGACACACAGACAGACGGCGTTGCAAAAACAACTTTTTAGGATTCGGGGGGGTCATGAAACGTAGACATCCATCGACATTTCGTGCTTTTTCCACAAGTTAAAAGAAAAGTAGATTTGTGTATAGCTTGAAAACATTTGGTTTTATAAAAATATATTTCAAGTAAAAGATGTTGATTATAAATATATATACAAGTATGCAATGATGAGTAATTTCATATCTCAAAGACCTACGGAGATTAAATTAAAATTTAGAATTTACGCATTAGACCGGAACCCTAAGAGTCATTTTGCTGAATATTGAGAGTAGCCATTTGGTTTTTAATATTTATAAATGTTTTGAAATGAAATGTAATCAAAATAACTATATCCAATTTTGAGAAAATCTATTTTTTTCTTTTTTTCTCTTCAGTAAACTACCCTTAATTTTCGGTTTAGGTACCCAACTCCAAAAATCTCTCGGAAAAGCCCTATGAAAACACTAGATAACAAGTTTTATCCCGATCGGTAAAATAGTTTAGGCTTTAGTCCGATTTTTGTTGACGATCACAATACTTTCTCTACCTTTAAGATAGCGAGGAAGTAAAAATTAGCCTATTTGCAGGTGTGCTAATAGAATTTAATATATAAAATTTGTCATCCTAGAAAATGTGTGTGAGTTGACTTTCCCTCTTTTTCTCTTGTATCCTTCATATACAGTAAATAAACACCTCTCCCCCTCCCCCCCCTCCCCCACATAAACACATACTTTAGCCACTCAACTTTGTTCAAATATTAGTAGTGAACCATCATCCATAAACTAACTCACCTACATTTTAGAAAGTAAGCGATAAGTTTGGGCATTAAATTTCGCGGTTGGATTTCCAACTTTTAGTAGAGGAAGTATATTTTATTCCCTTCAACCTCCTAACCCCCCTCAATCCCTAATATACCACTCCTCCATACCCTCCCCTAATATCTCCGACCTTTCTTGTTCATACATATAGAGACAGTATGCTACAAGATCGGAAAACTGTCTCACGTTTTTTTTCCTTTACGGAAGATTTAAACGTATTTTTAACTTCTTTGAAAGCCAAAGCTATAAAAAAGAAAAGAAATAAAAACGTATGTATTTTGAAATATTACGGTACATTGAGCGATGTCATTTCAGTCCTACTTATAGATTAACCTACAATTTTGTTTTATTTATTTTCATTCGTGTAGACTCGGAAACTATAGGAGTAGGTTTTCTGTTAAACACATCAATTCAAAAATGACAAAATCTCATAACCATAAATATTATTCAAGACCTTTTTTAATATAAATAGAAGTAGTTTTGCCAAAATTGGTAGAAACAAAAAAACTAAATTGGTTATTGCTTAGTGTTTATTTAATTAGTGAATGTAGTGTGTGACATGTAGCAAGATGTAATGTTTATTTAATCAATCAATACAATGATTGACATGTAGCCAAATGTAATATTTATTTAATTACTGAATACAGTATGTTAATAGTATCAAGATTAAATATGTATTTAATTAATCAATATAATGTGTGACAAGTAGCAGTATTAAATCTTTAATTAATTAAGCTATGCAGTATGATAAATGTTGCAAGATTTACTCTTTTTTTTAAATTAATCAATACAATGTGTGACATGTAGCGAGATTTATTATTTATTAATTTGAAAAATAAGCAAAATCCCAAGAATATAGGGGTTTTTCTTGCCTATATTAATTTTAATAAGCATTTCTACCTGTCTAATAACATCACATACGTTCCTCAACATTAGTCAAGGGGTAGAAGGCGTCAGGCTTGCAATAACTGGCTTTCCAGTGAAAAAAGTTTGAGGTTCAAATGGGTTTTTTTTGGTGGCAAACAATGATAGCTCTTTTACGTGTTATTTTTAAGGTATTGATAATATATATCAATATGTATTGCCTCAGATCATATAACACGGCGTATTAATACGTGAACGTAGATCAAGTAGCTTTTTTCGCTGTCACATAGGGCCCTTATTAAAATTTGATTCTATATTGTTCAATCTCATTTGGGGAGTATTTTTGCTTTAATATAAATACATTTTGGATTAAACAGCAAAGGTATTATAATTGATAATTACGGTTAGAGACACATCTCAATATCATATTCTTTAAATTGAAAAATGACACCTGGACACGAGAATTGAACCCGGGACTGTTGGCTTAGTGTGTCAATACTCTTACCACTGAGCTATCTAGGAATGGGTCCATTATTAGGGTAATTCTTAATTCATATTTTTTAAAGGCAGAGCCTGTGGTGGAATATTGTACCTAGATGTGAAATTAACAAAAATAATAGCGTTGCTATTTATCCATCATGATATGTAGACTCGTACAATTAGCAGAAAAAAAAAAGCCAACTACCGAGTTAAAGATGGCTGCGTTAAATGATAGCTCATGATTCTTAATTGATCATACATTTGTAGCTGACAATCTCCACACGTCCATCACAGACTCTGCCTTAAAAATATTAGTGAATAATGACCCTGAGCACAGGATGATCCCTGAATTAGGAGATATAAAAAAGATAATTTACGCATCAGACCAGAGCCCTCAAGGTTATTTTGCCGAAATATTGAAAGAATCCATTTTGTTTGGAATATTTAGAAATGTTTAGAAATGATATTTAATCAAAATAGTTAGAGACTATTTTGAGAAAATCGAATTTTTCTTTTTTTGCCCTTCAGTAAACAACCCTCAATTTTAGGGTTAGATATCGAATTCCAAAAACCCCTCGGGGAAACCCTATGAAAAACCTAGACAACAGGTTTTAGCCCGATAGGTAAAATAGTTTATGCTCTAGTTGGAGATACAGACAGACAGACGGAAAGTCAAAAACAACTTTTTTGGATTCAGAGGGGGGGAGGATGGGGGGGGGGTCATGAAACGTCAAGATTCATCAAAAACTTGAGTTCGATTTTTGGTTGACGATCACTATAATTTATCTATCTATAAGACCCGCCTCGGTGGCGTAGTTGGCTAACGCGCTTGTCGTATTGAGCTCGACTGCTGAGGACAGGAAGATTGAGGTTCGAATCTCGGTCGGGTGAACTGGGGGTAGTTTTTCCTAAATGGTTTTCCACTCTCCCTCCACGCAAATGCGGGTTCACTTCCTCTAACTCAACCTTCCCAATTAATAATCCATTAGCGTAATTAGTATTTAAAGCGTATAACCCGAACGGGTAGTAAGACGCAGTGCTAAATATTATTATTATTATTATTATTATTATTATCTACCTGTAAGATAGCGAGAAAGTAAAATGAGAATGGGGCTTTTAAATTGTTTTTAACTTGGCTTGTGTTGGGTTTATCAGGAGACTCTGTATGTTTTTAACTAGAATGGAACAATTTTTCCACCGTTTAAAAAAACACATGTGCACATGGGATTTGTCGCAAGACAAAGCTAGATATATATCTGGAACTGTCAGAATTATTATGGTTCAAATTTATGAGTCTGGGTTTTGATTAAACGTTGTAATACCTTTTCTACAGTAATGAATATTACAGTGTAGTAGTGTACATACCCCTATTCCACAACACATTTTTTATATCAATAAAATTAGTTTTTTTTTGTCTCTAATGAACATTGTGGGATACATACCGCAAGCAGAATTAGGAATTTTAAAAACTAATAGCTCCTGTGGATGTCACTCTTGAAGTAGGAATTTTAAAATTTTGATTTTCGTTATAAATTAATTAAAAATCGTGTTGAGAGCAAAGCAAGCACTAAACTGAAAACATTTCTTCCTGGAAACTCTAGGTATTTACATTAGTAAAATAAATTTTTCTACAAATCTTGATATTCAAAGAAGCTCTCGCCAGGACATCTGAGGTCTACTATATTCACAGATACATCTACAACTTCGCTATGGGCTTAGAGAAGAGAACATTATAGTAAAGAACAGTAGAGTACCATTTATCCGAGGTTCTGCATTATACGAGGTGATAACACAATTAATGTTTTTGGAGAATTGTCATAGAAATTATCCGAATTTTACTAGTTCAGCGGTCGAGTATGAGTAGTGGAACGAAGTATACTGCCCCCGTACTGTAGCGCCGTAAATATTATTGTCCGCCACTCGAATTTATAGTTGAGTCAGTCGTCTGACAAACCCCTCCGGTGGTTGCATCATCGAAAGCGCTACTCTCGCAGTAGACTAGAGTGACAATGACGGGGAGATCAAGGTTCGAATCTCGAAAGGTGTGTTTTCCAAAATGGTTTTCCACTCTCCCTTCTACGTAAATGCGGGTACGCTTCCTATAAATATAACCTTCCTAATCACTAAAACCATTAGTATATAAGCGTATAGCCCGAATGGGTTGTAAGACGTAGTGCTAAAAAAAAAGTCGGAACGTCGCGGCTGCACGTTATTTATTTGTTGTGATTGTTGTCTTAAAGTTATGAGAATTTAGTGAGTTCAAATCTGGTTTGGTGTAATTTTTAAAAGCTAATAATCATGATTGTACATACAAAATTAAATTTATTGTTGTTAGTATAAAGTGTTCCGTATCATTCTTCCAAGGTTTTTGCGATTCTAGGTCACCTCGGATAATCGGGACTCTACGCTAATAATTTTGAATATTTTTGCCGCTGAATAAAACCTCCATTTAGCACCAAACAAATCTAGTCTTGTTTCATATTATGAGGAGGTCGGGATTCAAATCCCTTGCCCTTTTGTAATAAGGATGGAATTCTCCTAAATAGTTGGAAAACTATTTTTTTAGCACCGTGTCTTACTACCTAATCAGGTTATACACTTGTGTATTATTAAGATAATGGTCTTAGGGATCATGAAGTTTATATTTAGAGGAAGTGTATCAGTATTTACGTGGAGGGAGAGTGGAAACAATTTTGGAAAAATCACCCTTGGTTGACCCGACTGAAATTAAAACCTTGATCTACCTGTCACCGGAAGTATAGTCTACTGTAAGAGTAGCGTCTAAGACCATGTGGCCACCAAAGTGGGTAAAACATTTACTAAACAAAAACATTATCAATTCATTGAACTTGGGTTTGAACCCTTTCAACAAATCAAACTAGACTAGCCTACCATTTGATCCACGTGCCCACCAACGTAGGTTAAAAAAAAAAAATTGTACGGAACCCCGCTCTGACTTTCTCGCTCTATTGTTTGAAAATGGAGATATTTACTCAAAACTTTTAATATATGTGAAACGAAATAATATACACTAGCAAACCCAAAAATAAATTGCACTAAGCTTATGTAAAACTTATTTTTTAGTCCTGGTTTTAAATTTTATAATTTTGTTTTTAAAGAATTAATGTCCTCATTTATATAATTGGACCGATTAAAAAGATCAATGTTGGGTCCACAAGGGTCAACACTTCGTATTAAAATTTAAGTTTATTGTTAAAATTTTCGACACTTTATTAGGTGTTGCAAGTCTTCATGCCATCGCATTGCTATTAAATTCATCATTTATAAATTTTGAACCATAAAAAATGTAAATATTGACTATTGAGTCTAAAATGGATATAGATCATTGTTGTACAAACATTTCTCCTAAGAGGTTTAAGGAAAAATAACATAAACTTTAAGAGACTTACTGATATTTAATTTAATATAAAAGTTTTTTTATGTTTAATAGTTTTACAATTTAGCAATGATAAGTTATTTAGTATTTCAGATAGTTGCGGAGATATGGAAGTTTCTGCTTCTTTAAAGTACCCTAAAATTATTTTTCATGGTAAAATGAAAACAGCCAGTCTATTTATAATCTTAATCAACACCTAGATACGAGTTTTAATCAAAATTGTTAGAGTTGATTTTGAGAAAATCGATTTTTTCTCTTTTCACCCTTTCTTAAACTACTCTTAATTTTAAGTTTAAACAGACACACAGACAGATGTCATTGCAATAACTACTTTTTTAGTGTTTGGTTGGTTTTGAGACGTCGACATCAATCAACATTTCAGGTTAGATTTTTTCTTGCGGTCACAATAATTTTACCTTTTGGGTCCGAAAAGTTAAAAAATATATATATTTACGTATAGCTTGAAAGTTATTGGTTTTACAAAAATATGCTTCCTATAAAATATTTGTATTATAAAGAGACCTACATATTTGTAACGATAAGTAATTTCTATCTAAAATAGTTTAGAAGATATTATAAATAAGGTAATTTACGGTTCAGACCGGAGCCCTTAAAATCATTTTGCCGAAATATTGAGAGAAGCCATTTTGTTTGGAATATTTATAAATGTTTTGAAATGAAATTTAATCAAAATTGTCAGAGCCGAATTTTGAGAAAATTGACTTTTTCTCTTTTTGCCCTCCGGTTAACTACCCTCAATTTTACAGTTAGATATCCAATACCAAAAACCTTTCAGGGCAACCCTGTGAAAGACCTAGATACCATGTTTTAGCCCGATCTGTAAAATGGTTTAGGCTCTAGCTGGAGATACAGACAGACGGAAAGTCAAAAACACCTTTTTTTGATTCAGGGGGTCCATGAAACGTCAAGATTTGTCAAAATCTTGAGTTAGATTTTTTTGACGATCACAATACGTTCTCTACCTGTAAGATAGCGAGAAAGTAAAAGGTGTATTGTTTGGTAAAAAAAAAATTGTCTTTTATTGACACCTTTTTTTACTAAGATTTTTTTCTGTGCAAGAAATATCGCGAGGATGGTTCGCGAATGTTTTATGAAAGACCAAATTATTAACAGTTGAGTACTTCCTAACGTGGAGCAGTTGTAGCAATCCCATATTCACCACACGCTGGCAGAGAGCCGTGAAATATGAAAACACCAATTTCACGCAAAGTGGCAAAAAGAGAGAGAAAGAGAGAAAAAATGAGGTAGAAAGAACATATATAGGTTGCAGTCACTTGCATTTGTTATATTATTCTCACACCATTGGCGCGCCCGCGCGCACACACACACACACACACACACAAACACGTCCAAAAATGCTCACACATTGATCCGCAGAGATGAAATTGTTCAGCGCATGCCGTTTTCGAGCCGCGGTATACATAAATCAAGGTCCGTGTAAGTACTCACTTGATGCTGAGTTGGACAGAGAAGTTTGGGGGAGGGAAGAGAGTTAAAGGGGATGGGGGTGGGAGGAGTTGGGTGGCTTTGGACTAGAGGGAGGGTTGGGTGAGCAGCAATGAATTAATTACAAACCCGTCACGGTTTGTGGGTCTTGTGATGTATGCTGATACAACGTACAAGGCCCCGCCCCAGACATAATCCCTCCTACACATATGCCCACATACACACACATACACACACATATACACACACATACACACACATACACACACATGCTTTTGTGTATAGATGAGGTTTATTTATCTCTGAACGTTGGATACCAATTGTAAACGCAAAATTACTTGGCCTATTTTTACTAATCAGTATGTGATCGATGTGTAAAATAAATCGCTGATAATATAATCGATTCTAGTAGGAGTTGGAGGGTGAGGGAATGACTGGCAAGTTGATGAAATGGGCTAAACCCATATTACTCCACTCGCCATCTCTTCCCTAATCCCCGTCCTAATCTTCTGAACAAAAACTTGTTATTTGTAGGAAAATGCATTCGTGGCTGTTAAGGGTTTAAATTTTTCTTCATACATTTAATCATTTTAATTAATACAATTTATAATAGTTTTAATAATAATATTGCTAGTTTATAAAAATAATTTTATTTATTTTCAATATTAAAAATAGGTCTTGTAAGAATAAAAACAATGTTGATTAATAAATTTAAAATTTTATTACAACAAAACATAAAACAAAAAAGTCACTGTGACAATGGAGGTAATAGATATGTATATAAGGCCTACATAAGAGCTAAAATGTTTTATTATTAATATAAAAAATATTAAGTATTTTAATATAAGTACGTGGTTATCATATTAACTTAGTAATATAATTACTGGAGAGTTTTGGTTTTAAATCATTTGCTTTTCTTCACATTAAAGCCAATTTGAAAGCGTTGTTAACTAGGTCATGTAGGAGTAGGAAGAGGTAGGTGTTAATTATTCAAAACTTAAAGTTTTGGTTTCAATATTTTTGATAATTTTCTATTCAGGATCCGCCACTTCTGTAGAGCTTATTATAATCGTCTTTGGTTGGCTGAGCTAATTTACGATGGTCGTATACGCGAATCAGAGTGTTTTAGGTTTAATTTAGTATATTAATTAGCATTTAAAAAAATACCGTGACTTACAACTCCTTCGGTTTATACTCCTATGTAGAGTGTGCCGGTAAGTGATGAGACTTGGCGGGAGAGATGTCGGGTCTGGAGTGGGGGATGCACGCCTCTGGAGGGGAAGGGCTCGTGCATTAAGGATGGGGAAAACTGATCCTTTAGTGGAGCAGGAGCAATCTACTCCATCACTAGACCTGTTCCTTTTACCGGCTCCTTTTTGTCCCAGTCACCATATTCTTACCTTCTCCCAGCCTAGTTTTTCTTAGCACTGCGTCTACTGCTTGTTCGGGTTATATGCATTTATTCTAATTACGCTACTATGTTAGGGATGAAGATGGTTGATTTTAGAGGAAGTGCACACACATTTATTTGGAAAGAGAGTTAAAACGTTTAGGAAAAATCACCCTCAGTGCACCCAACAGGAATCGAACCTTAATCTCCTTGTCATCGGCAATCCAGTCTAGCGCGAGAGTAAAGCCAGATACCAAAGGTTGGCAACCTTTTTGATATCGTGGGCCAAATGGTTTTTTAAAAAATGTTTGGCTAATTTAAAAGAAAGTAAAGCAGAAAAAAAAAGTACAATTTTTACATTTCTCATGCAGTAATTAGTTATTAAGTCCATGTTTTGAACAAAGCGTTTGTTTGATAAATATTTTGTGGGCTAAATAAAATCAGTCAGGCTGCTGACAATCAGCAATTGAGTAATTTAAAACTTTTATAACATGCAGCCACAACAAGAACATAGTGTTTTTTTACAACCAGCAATATTATTTAGGTCTTGTGACTAATACAAGTAATTAAGACTATAGTGCAACATGAATTATATAATAGTGATAGCAAGACAAACATATAATCACTCTTTTACCTAATAAAAAACATCAGGAGAGAATATAATCTCTTCTAACATCTAGAAAATGAGTAGGAGTCACCTACAAAATAGTTCAAGACACGCTGAGAGGCGCTAGAACGGATTTTGACAATGTCTCCACAATTTTTACTGGGAGATCTTACTCTTTCAAAAACCTCAAACAAAATAACGTTCAATTCTTTGGTGGTCTCTTCAGATAGCACGATGTTATAACTTTTGATAACTTTTGTTTTTCTCAAGTTTGTTTAAGTACTTGACACGGTTGTATTCCTCTTTCTCGATCAGGTCTAACACACTGTACAATACCTCCTCGTCCCAACAGGTATCCTGGTGAGCATGATTTGGAGGTGTTTGATGACATTGATGTTTGTGTCGAATAAGATTGGAAAGCTTTGCGTTGGGCCCCTCATAAATGCCGCATTTAAATGGCATAGTGGCAATTGGAGAGGCAGCGAAATAAATGTCTCTGGGAGAAAAAAATAAACATTCTCGCTCAAGCAGCAACGCCCTCTACTCACAAACTGCGCTCCCCCTCTCACGTTTTTAAAAATGTCAACACTAGCTCCGATGACGTCATCGGAGTGCTACGACAACATGAGCGTGCCTAGTTTATTAATTCACTTTTAAACGTCACACTTTGTCCTCCGAGATATATCATACAGCGGATTTTAGATTTAAATCGCTTACAATCCAAATAATAGACAGTCTTTGGAAAGAAGACGTTACCGAAACTACCCAGACCGATTATGTAGTCATCGGGCGTTTCACACATAATTTTAACATTTGAATACGTTTTGTACATTGTTAAATCCTCGAGATTTATGGGTTCTTCGGACGTTACCTCCTCCTCCTCCTCCACTGGTGGTGGGTACGCGGGTGACTCTGCTGACTCTGATGTTTGGTAGGCAAACGGCTCTGGTGGTGGGCACATGGGTGACTCTAGCTATGAGTATTCTGATGACTGGTAGGTAGACGACTATGGCGGCGGGTTCGCTGGTGACTCTGACGGCAGGTACGCCGGTGATTCTGGGGGTGGGGGTAGTGGCTGTGGCGTCGTGAAGGACGGTGGCGGGTGGTGTGGAAATCGGAATGGTGGTGGAGGCCTGGGCAACACGGCCACAACGTCCCCTTTGCGGAAATTGCACACAGTAAATGTCACATCACACATGTAAGACTCCTCGATTCTCTCGTAGGGTGTTACTTCAGTCACTCTTATCTTGAGACAGGTAGAGTCACAAAACTCGATGTAGCCTTGATCCTCTCTGTCTTGGTTTCCTACTTTATAAATTACATGTCTATCATTCATAGCAACACTGTGAATATTTTCTACAGTCATATAGGTACGGCCCACAATCATAAGACTCACAAACATTAAATTAATATAACCGGTTCTAAGCATGATGAGCGTACCTGAGAGATAAACGTTCTGTATCGTACAGAACGTTATATCTCTCAGGTCCGCCGTGCGATACGGTGCACATGTATTAACTTACCAGCTGCCCGATGTTGTTGTTAACTGCTTGACTCCTCTGCGCCGTCTCTTAAACGCGTTCAAAGTTCACAATGGTAGGTGAACCGGGTTTTTCTCCGGCGCAGGTAAATACTAGTTTTTAGTTAATAAGCTCACACGTCTTCATCTGTTAGAGTACCAAAATGGCAAGGTAAAAATAAACAAAACTCGCCATCTAAATAGGCTTTTACGTGTCTCCCGAACTTTGTGTTGACCGCTTTTAATTTATCCACCGAGTACTTTGGATTGACGGTTAGATCACACAATTTTACGGTATGCATGGCGTCAAAAATATTTATCAGATGCTGTAACTTGTCCATCTTGAACCGCTCTACAAACGCTTATAAATAGATGACCATACGGGCGCCCCTCTATATATCCACCCCTCCCTCGAGTGAAGTCAAGTGGTACGAGATGAACAGGGTCAATGACCTCTTGTACTAACTCACGGTTTCAAGGTCATGATCTATTCTTGTCTTGATTCGTATTGTCGATCCACCAACATGGCGCCAGGTATAAGTAATCAGGGTTGCGACAGTGCGATGACGTCATCGGGAAAACCCATTGTCTAGAGGAAGGGTTGCCGGGGTCAATGACCTCATGTACTAGCTCACGGTTTCAAGATCACGATCTATTCTTGTCACGACTCGTCTTGTCAAGCCGCCAAGCTGGCGCCAGGGAAAACCCATTGCGACATCATTCTTGTCTTGACTTGTAGAAGCAACAATTTGATGACGGTGAGCGGTCAGTTAATGTAAAACAGCGTTGACTCACCGTTGCTCGTCAATTGTGCTCACGCGCCCACCGAGTGCTGATGTACTCTCAGGTCTTGTTTATTTTTTTTCTGGTCTCACAAATGTGGGCGCACATCACACCCTGTTATGGTAGGAGGTAGGGTAGCCGGAGTACGCAAATAATGGTACAACCACTAATTTTATTTAAAACTTTTTTCTGTCGGTATAAGTGGTTCAAGGAATAAAACCGTGTTTTCTATTTTTTTTTCACTTTATCCTTGGGTAGCAATATACCGTCACAATTTATAAATAAAAATGAACATCTGTGTGTGTGTGTGAACTTGCCACCTTACCTTAAACCAAACTTAGTTAATTTATAAACGCTATTTAAACAGTGAAACTGTTTGTAGGGTTTTCTCGAACCAAATGCTGGTACACCTTATACTGGGACGGAAAATTTAGTCTACTAGCAAAACCCCTTCGCAGATGTGGGGTGCACTCGGAAGGAAGTACAACCATTCTAACAGACATTAGCGGTGCTAAAGATATTGAAGTTAGAATCCTTTTGGGCACGCCGTCTAAATGTCAGCCTCGTTTAATTCTGGCGGGGGAAAATCAAATCCCTACCGGGTAAACTGTTGGTGTTTCTCCCCCCGGAACATTTTATTAATCATCCCTACCGCACTATCATAATTAATAAATAGACGTTTGGCCCACGTTCAACTCATCTAGCTATGATGTGAGAGGTTGTTAGTTTGAATCTCACTCGGGTGAACTGGGGTGATTTTTTGTGCTCCCTCACTCCACGTAAACGTTGGAACATTTCTATTTTACTCCTCCGATCCATGACGGATACCTACATCCGTGCATGTCAACCAACGATACCAAACAAAACCAATTTTAGTAAACTTTATGGGTGGGGGATATCGGCTCCTAACTGAGGATTCCGAGGCCCCTCATTCTGCATAATCAGAGTTATGTCAATGCTCTCTATTCAAAGGAAATTCAATTACCACATAGGGAGTAGGGGGGTTGCGATGACGACACTGGTAAAACCCATTGCAGTGGGGAGGGTTGCCAGGCTCAATGACCTAGCTCACGGTTTCAAGGTCACGATCTATTACTGTATTGCCGAGCCACCAAACTGGTGCTAGTCATCAGAGAAACCCATTGCGACATCATTCAAGGTCGTGTTCTATTCCTGTCTTGTTAAGCCGTCAAGCTGGCGCCAGTCATCAGGGAAAACCCATTACCTCATAAGGGGTTGCAACACCGGGAAAACCCATTACCACATAAGGGGTTGCGACACATGCTTTGAAGGAGGGGGGAGTGAAGGGAAGTGAAAGGGGTCTTACGGCCGTGATACGCTGTCAGCTGCTCGGTGGTCATACTCTTCGCTAGCGGTCGGCCAGAGAAGATGCTCCCAGCACTCATTAGCGATGCCGAGGAAGGAGCGCCCGACTCCGTGGACTGCACGCCAATAAATAAATAAGAAACTACAACGCCCCTTCCCAATCCTACGACAGTAAACTCCCCAACACCAATTAAAAAACTCCAACGCCCGTCCGAACCCTATCCAAACATAAAAACAACAACAAACGAAACACGAATAAACCACTGAAAGGGGGTCAGGAGTAGGGGGGAAAACCATTCAGAGAACAACACAACATTACGTAACAACCAATCAGAGAGCGAAAACAACATTACGTAACAACCAATCAAAGAGCGAAAACAACATTGCGTAACAAACAATCAGAGAGCGACAACAAAATTGCGTAATCATTAAAATACACACTCGCTTCAAATTGGGGTCAAAGGTCAAACTGGAACGATACGCCGGGATAGGTAGTGATGCTATTTGATTCATATTCAGATATTTATGATATGCTGGAGTGTTTTAACAAGCGTAAAAATCCTACATATTGAACAAGAACTAGAAAAAGTTTTAGACTTACGAAAACTATTGCCACTGATTTGTTAGAGCTAATTGGAAGATAGTTTTGAAAGATAACAAATGAGAGCCTAGCTATTTTAGTTATAAAATGAATAAATGAAAAATATATAGACTTATGGTGATCATTAGTAATAAACCAAATATTAATGCAATATTATTTGATGATTGAATAATTTGGCCGTTGAGAAAAAAATATTCTCGCGCAACTGTGGTAGCCCAGTGTTTAAAAACTAAAATCTTAGGGGCCATGTAGGACCTTCTTGCAACTAATTGTCATGCCTATGCTCTGTAGTGTAAAATATTTCCCTTTTTTCTATACTAGTTTTACTCTAGGAGGCCTACTTATTAGTTTAATAGTTTTGGGAGAGAATTGACAATGTTTTCCATGAAGGCCTAGGCCTAGTTGTGTTAAATAGCTATACTGTGGTATCATAATTAAAGTTTCACTTGAAACCTGAACTCAGTTATTGAGGAAAAAATGTTCACACCCAGCTGGTGCTTATTTAAAAATAAATAAAGTAAGCATAGTGGTTTAAAAAAATCGACACTAACACATAAAATAATGATTCACTAGAAAAGCAAATTTTACTTGAATTTTTTTTATTCCTTTTTCTAACACTTCATAAAAGCCAAGGTCCAGTTGTATTACATAGCCTACACTTGTTAAAGTTTAACTTAAAACCTGAACCCAATCGTTGAAAAAATAATATTCTCAAAACACTGTGGTAACCAACATGGTGACGGTGCATAAAATCCGGTATCTATAAGCCACTTTTATTTATAAAATTAGCAAGTAATACATTATTGTATATAATAATTTCCCTCACAAGGACACGGAGAATCAAATTATATCTTACTCATATTATAATTATTCGAAAACCTTTTTGTATTTGCAACATTTAAACAACTCACCAAAACCATAGAGAAACGTATATATTAAACTGATATTCGAAATTTTAATTTGAGTTATCTAGGTTTAAGTTAATGGTAGTTGCCGGATTATTAAAGTATTATAATATGCGATTAGTAATTCTTTTTTATTATCATAAACTATTTTAAACTGTCAAAACCTAATATTTCAAGCATTTTAACACGTTTTTCTTGAAATATTGGGATTCCTCTTAACGACATCGCAACACCCCATGACTTAGGTGAGTTTTGATTTAATTGTCTATCATAAGAAATAACTTTATTAAGTTTGGTTTTAGCTTAAATCGTTTCTCCATATCCTTTTAAGTAGAAGGATGACGTTAAATTATTATTTATTTACTAGTTCATCTAAAAAGTGCCTTATGTCTACTTGTTTTTGTGTTCCCTCCAACCCCTTTTTTAAACACTCTAGTTTATTCTTAAGCAGGATAAAATAAATAATCAAACCCATTAAATAGATTTAAAAAGAATGTAGTAGTTTTTGGAAAGAATATTAGTATATAATATATTAGTAATGTGTATGAAACATGCAAAAGACTTGCAAATATATTTAAAATTAAATTAGATAATGATTATTAACGCATTTCAGCATTAATTTATTCCCATTTCCACTAACAAATATTTTTGTTCAAGTGACATTTGAGTAAAAATATACTGCCAAGCTCTGCATCCAACCAATTAACTCCAAGTCAACTAATCTCCACATAGAAAGCCATTCAAACATTAAACTACGTTAACCTGGAGTTTTAACTCGTGGTTATATTAAACCTCAGCTTAGTTAACCAGTGGCTTAGTTCGATATTGAACCATCGGCCCTAATTGTCCTATGTATTTATTTTCCACAAAAAAAAAAAAAAAAAAAAAAANATCACCCACCTAGGTGGCTTAATTAGCTAATGCGCTTGTTTCGTGTTGAGCTATACTGCCGAGGACGAGAATATCGAGGTTCGAATCTCGGTCGGGTGAACTGGATGTTTTTTTCTAAATGGTTTTCAACTCTCCTTCTACTCAAATGTGGGTTCACTTCCTCTAAGTTAAACCTTCCTAATTCATAAATTCCTAAAATCCTACCCGAACGGGTAGTAAGACGTGGTACTATACATTTTTTAAAACTAAACTTTATCTGTCGAAGCAATATTTTATTTATTAGGATCAAAAAATATATATTCGTGAAAAAAAAAATGAAAAAATGTTTTCCCGTTTTCACCCCAATTTAAGGCGCTAGAATAGTCTATCAGAATTTTATAAACGCAAAAAATCAGTTTGGTTTATAACGTTCCTAATTGGAGAAGTCCGGTAGTAGGAGAACAAACAAAAGATGAGAAAATTACAAATAATAAAATAAATTCTGTTGTGACCTTCCCTATTTAATTATATAATTCGATTCACAAAGATCCATTCCACGCTCTTATACCAGATACCTTTTATTTCCAGAGCATTTAGCTCTTAATGATCAACAGAAATATGTGAATTTTAGTACTTAACAGAGTGGAAAAGGTCAACTTTCAAACTATGTTTACAACTATATATATAAAACTATGTTTACAACTATATATATATAACTATGTTTACAACTATATATATAACTATGTTTACAACTATATATATAACTATGTTTACAACTATATATATATATATAGTTGTAAACATAGTTATATATATATAGTTGTAAACATAGTTTTATATATATATATAGTTGTAAACATAGTTATATATATATAGTTGTAAACATAGTTTGAAAGTTGACCTTTTCCACTCTGTTAAGTACTAAAATTCACATATTTCTGTTGATCATTAAGAGCTAAATGCTCTGGAAATAAAAGGTATCTGGTATAAGAGCGTGGAATGGATCTTTGTGAATCGAATTATATAATTAAATAGGGAAGGTCACAACAGAATTTATTTTATTATTTGTAATTTTCTCATCTTTTGTTTGTTCTCCTACTACCGGACTTCTCCAATTAGGAACGTTATAAACCAAACTGATTTTTTGCGTTTATAAAATTCTGATAGACTATTCTAGCGCCTTAAATTGGGGTGAAAACGGGAAAACATTTTTTCATTTTTTTTTTCACGAATATATATTTTTTGATCCTAATAAATAAAATATTGCTTCGACAGATAAAGTTTAGTTTTAAAAAATGTATAGTACCACGTCTTACTACCCGTTCGGGTAGGATTTTAGGAATTTATGAATTAGGAAGGTTTAACTTAGAGGAAGTGAACCCACATTTGAGTAGAAGGAGAGTTGAAAACCATTTAGAAAAAAACATCCAGTTCACCCGACCGAGATTCGAACCTCGATATTCTCGTCCTCGGCAGTATAGCTCAACACGAAACAAGCGCATTAGCTAATTAAGCCACCTAGGTGGGTGATAAGTTTAGTCAAATGTGCTACACATAGAAGTTTTAACAGTTCCTTAAGGAATCGGAAGCGAGTTTTGAATGTATTGAAACATAGTAAAGCTGTTGTTTGGAAAGCGTATGTGTGTACCTTCCTGATTAATAAACTTTTGTTTTAAAACCAAAATTATTGGCTACTTACAATACTATTTTTATTACTTAAAAAAAGATTTAAAGAAACTATAGAGGCATATTAAGGTTTTACTAAAACATAATTAAAACTTTAATAAATATAGTAAAATGTTTTGTATAGCAATGATAATATTAGGTACTGTACCTAGTATTCTTTATTTTTAGAACTTAAATTTGTTAATCAAAATGACACATTAATTTCTAACAAAAATAAATAAAATGCTGAAATAATTAAAGGCTTTTTGTACACCCTTAATATTTCCATTATCATGGTAGTATTTAAACAAAAAACATTTTAAATAAATTTTGGTTCTAAAATAAAGATTGCTGGGTACAGTACCTAATATTTTATTTGCTATATAAAACATACAACAATGTTGATGGAAGTTTTAATTATTTAATATATATAATGTGTGTGTGTATTCTGCACGTCATAGAACAAAATTTTGAGGGAAAGTGGACCCTAGGAAGAAGGGGAATGAAGTATTAGATGATTTGAAGGAAAGAAGAAACTTCTGGGAGTTTTAAGGAGGAGGCAGTGTAGGTCTAAGTTCACTGACAAAAAGAATGGACCTATTGTATGAAAGAATACCTTATAATAGTAATAGTGATAAATATACTTAAAATAAACGCATCTGAAGCAATATTATATTTATTTTAGCCAAAAAACGTTTTTGTTATAAAAACTTGAAAAATACGATCCCAAACTCGCGTTCAATTCTACACCTGCATAAACTGAATATTGGTTCATTTTTTTCTTTGTACTTTTTACACCATATTTGCGTCTTCTAGCCCAATGGTATTCAACTTGGGGTATGCACACCTCCAAGGGTACGTGAATAAATCTTGATAACAATAATGATGATGATGATAATGACGTTAAAGCCACCACCTTTTCTTACACTTAGAAGACACGTATAAATTATAAATATATATTATTTCATGATAAGCACTGAATAATAAGGACCTGATATAATGTTGGAACCAAAAGACCTGGACTTAAGGACTTACGATCTGGGAATGCTATTTTGTTTATCTCCCTCTCTCTCCTTTATGCAATTCTTATATGGGTGACTAGTTTAATTTGGGAATGAAAAGTTGAACAAAAACATATGTCGACGTGAACAAAAAAAAAAAAAAA
>CABFVZ010001115.1:96688-121091 GCA_902151445.1 Timema monikensis
CCCCCCGCCCCCTTCACAAACCCCACTTTCCCTTCACCAACTTTTTTTTCCAACGACTATATAATATACTATCGACATTTTTATGAGGAATAAATAAAATTTTCAAAATAAAATATAGCCTATGCTACTCGCTGATAGTGTAGCTTTATATTGGTGAAATAATTTTTTAAATCGGTCCAGTAGTTTTTGAGTTTATCCATTACAAACAAAAAAATAATCAAATCTTTCCTCTTTATAATATTAGTATAGATAACTATGTTGACTTGAAGAAAATAAGTATCGCATTAGGGGCATAAAATAAATAAATAAATAAAAATAGTTCACCCATCTCGTTGATTTGAGAAGATATAGCTCCACTATGCGAGAGAAAGTATTTTCATGCATTTATTTGATTTAACAAGAGGGGGCCTGAATAAAAAAAAACTCTGTGAGTGTTTAGTATATCTATGCATCTTCTTGAGTGAATAGGAGGTAATATGAATAAATTCCCCAAGATGACTGGCGGGCATCTCTCTTTGATTTAATAATATATATATGAATAAAGAATTCTCAAAGGGATTCAAAACGGTTAACGTATCTCTTGTGATTTAAGAATAAACGTATTAAATATAGACTTTCTAGTGGGCGTCAAAATGTTATAAAATTATTTTTAACGTGGTATATTATTAATTATTGTTCTGTGCACTATATTGAAACAAAATTATACACTCGTAAGCCTTTAAAAGCTCTTTAGTTGTTTATGTACAATATAGATTTTTCTAGAATATAATCAAAAATGGGGTATGGTACTTTGCAATAAAATCAAGCCGTTTAATTACTCTTTTTTTTTTATGGAACTGGCAGTCAAAATAAAAACAAATGCCATTGCGTTAGAAACATTTTCTTCTTTAGTAAAAAAATATCTGATTTCGTGAACAATGGAAATTAACAGTTTATAGGCAGACATTCTAGCTAAGTGAAAATTGTCTACTGAAAACAAGCCTGTTAAGTATGTTCGAAACGGCTCATTCAATTTAGCTTCAGCCTCTTAAGGTTCCATTTCGTATATCTACTAAAGTTATCAACCTTTCTTATCTTTTCTTCGTGTCTCATTCTTTGTAGTACTATGCCATTAGATCAACGCTATTTTTTTTATGGAAGTTTCGATAGTGTTACTGAAAATATGGCATACTCATTTTATTTAAAAAAATACTTAAACTATATTCTGAAACTGCTAACCATAATAAATCAGTAATATACTCTAAAATCTGAGTTGATAAATTCATATAGCTAGTTATATACGTATTATATATATATATAAATAGACCGCTATTTATTTATTTTATAAATAATCTTAAATAATTCATTGAACATAAACTTAAAACATAATAAAATGTAATTGGCAGTTAATGACTTTTTATTTTATTTGATAGTTTAAATTAGTTATTTTTTTCAAAGCATGACTTTGGACCATCATAAAATTAATAAATAATTGATATTACATAAGTGTAAAAAATGTAATATATTTTTTGGCAAACTAATCTTAATTTACCTTAAGATACACAGAAATACATGAAAAAAAGGTAACTTTCAGCTCACTAACAAACATATCGCATCGTAATGCCATAAGAATTCATTACTTAGGACATAAAAACCTTTTTATAAATTCATAGCATTTTATTATTGTTATTTTATTGGTGTTGATAATATATATCAAAGGTGACAGCTGTAGTATACACAACTTTACTTATGAACACGTGAAAGTAAATCTACTAGCCTTTCTAGCTGTCGTAGAAGAAAGGCATTTTATATGAAAATCAGTCTGTAATTTTTGTAAACTGGGGATTTGAAGATCGAATCTCCCTAACGTACTGAAGGTGTATTTTTTCTAAACGGTATGCCACCTTACCTCCACGAAAATGAGGGTGCATTTTGAAAAAATCTTAATTTTCTACTCAATTAGTGAAGTTAATGCGTTTAGCAAAAACGGGTATATATATATATATTATTAGTGTTATTTTATTGGTATTGATACTATGGATTTAAAATGACAGTTTCAGATAATATGATTTGACGTATTAATACATGAAAGTAGTTTTAGTAACTTTTTACCTTTCATATACTGTTTTTCCTACAATTTATTGTACGTACTTAAATTTTCTGACTCTTTGGATTCCAACCAGCTTCAACGTCACTGTGAAATGTGTACCAGCGAACAAATATCGCTCATTCTAATTATTGTTAGTATTTAACTATTTATTCATCATCATAGTCAGGGAGGTTGGCATGTTAATTTGATCACTTTCCATTATTCAGGAACGTCCAGTCCACTACAACGTGACGTCATTCGCCTCGCTTCCCATCAAATGCGCTCTAATGTAATTTTACATTCCTGTCAATAAATCTCAATCTGTATGGCTGGCATGTCTATAGTTCTCACCACGGTTAGAAGGCTGTTTAGTGGAAGCCAGTGTCCGATTTTTATAGGGAGTTATTTACTGATGGTTATAAGAGTCACAAAAACCCGCTTCTTTGGCCATGTGGTCTAACGCGCTAATCTCGTGTTGGACTATAATGACAAAGATGGAGAGATCTGGGTTCTATCCTGGTCGGGAGTACTGAGTTTATTTTTTCCTAAATTATTTTCCACTCTCCTTTCAAGCAAAAGCGGGCTCACTTCCTATCAATTAAAACCTTCCTAATCCATAAACCATTAGTGTAATTAGTACATAGGCCTAGAATAACAAAGGGTAGTAAGACACGGTGCTAAAAAAAAGTTACTAAAACTATTTTTACTATTAGTTCTGTGAACGGTAGACTACTTCATTCACGTTACTAGAAGGAATCCTCCTTTCCTTCTATTCTTCTTACGGATTGTACGATGATAATTCGTACGTCGTTGATGACGTCGTCCTAGACCTTTCAATAGACCGGCTCCCATCTTGACTTTGGCCTTCATCGCTTACGCAGCAGCTTTCATTTCACAACTTTGAATCTGATACAACAATCCCTCTTGAAAGCTTTAACGATGAGCTTACAATTATCAGTATGTCCTGTGGACATTTTAGAAATGTTGGGTAGTTTTAAGTTAAAACGTTTCATTCCCCCTGCTTCTCCCCTCCACTATTACAGTTATTATTTTCTTGTACTAGGTAGCAATATGCACAAGGAAATAAAAATATGACGGAAAATATTTGAATCTTTGGTTTATATGTTCTAATCATCGTCCTTTTATTTTTTTTATTTTTGCCTCCAATGGATTTTCAATACAAAGTCTTTGCTTAGGTGGCTGCGTGGTCTAACACGCCACTCTTGTGCTAGAATAGACTGCCGATGACGGAGAGATCAAGGTTCAAATCTCGGTCAAGTGTATACTAAAGGTGTTTTTTTTTTAAAAAAGTTTTACACTCTCCCTCCATCCAAACGTTAACACACTTCCTATAAATATAACCTTCCTCATCCCTAAAATTATTAACGTAAATAGTACATTAGCGTATAAACCGAAAAGGTAGTAAGACGTGGTGCTAGAAAAAATATATACAGGCTGTTGGGAAACTCATAGCCCAAACAGCATATTTAGGTTCTTTGAACCAAAAGTAATACAAAAGCCTTGTATACTTACATCTGGAAAGATGGGCTAGTACCATTATATTGTGTCCAAAGTTTCGGCGTACAGTGCCAGGAGAGCAAAGCTGTTCAAGCATGCGTGTACAACAGGTTGCATAGGAGTTAGGCGCGTGGCACCACACACCTTGACCTCTTTGAGTACGGCAGCAGAAAATAACAAAATTAATAGTAAACAATACGCCAGTCCATCTAGACACGCGAATACGTTCTGAGGGTCGTCATCAATGGTCCTACATAACAGAAAGTGCTGGCCATTATTACATATGCATCGCTGCGTGCCTAACTTCTATGCAACTTGTTGAGCACACATGCTTGAACAGCTTTGCTCTCCCGGCGCTGTACGCCAAAACTTTGAACACAATTTAATGTTATTAGCACAGTTTCCTGGGTATAAGTGTATGGGGGCGTGGTATTACTGTTGGTTCAAAGACGCTACAACAAACAAGTTAGATCTGTGAGTTTCCGAACATTCTGTATATCAGCGACCTAGACTGTTCCGCGGCCACATGACAAGGTTGGAGTTGAAACTTTTCTTACAGAGAGGAAGAAAACCTTCAATTCATGTTAAACTTAAACCCTCTCCTTCCCCTTTCTCTTTGTTTTCCCCAATGGTCACGTCTCCGACATTTTTCCTTGCTCGGATCTTTCATCCTCTCCCCCGTTTATTCCAACTGGAGAGAATCCGCAACTTATCCCTTTTCAGAGTATTGATTTAAAAATAAAACCTGTCACGATACCGAATACGAAATTTAAAAGGAAAGTAATATAAACAGATAAATATATATACATTTATCTAAGCTCAATATCAGTGGGTTGACAAATGGAAAGCCGTAAAACGGTAATCCACATTTTATTAGTTTTTTATATAGTCGCGAACGCAAATCTAACATCAAATACTAAACAAGAAGAAGAGGAAGAATAAAGGGGGAAGTATAAGTTTCGTAAGGAATTAAACTGATCCCCAGGCGTTTTTTCTCTCTCTCTATATGACTCATGGAATAATTTTTATAAATCACCGCAATCGCAATTCGATATTACCACCTTCTCTCTTTCGCTTTTTTTTTTTTTGCGTATGGTACCAGAGTTTATCAACTTCACTGGATATCATCGTCCTCTTCTCTAATTCTTTTAGTGAGCAATAAATTACTTTTAGGTTAATTAGTATTGACGTACCCGATTCAATGGCCGAATGGTCTAAGGCGTCACTCTCGTGTTTTACTGGCTTTCTTACAAGAAGATCGGGGTTCAAATTACAGTCGGGTCTTCTGAGGGTGATTTTTCTTAAATAATTTCCCACTCTCCTTCCACATATTATTACCTCTAAAATGCTTCCTTCCTCATCCTTAACTCATTAGAGTAATTATATATGCATACAACCCAGAACAGGTAGTAAAATGTGTTGATAAAAAAAAGTACTGCTGTAAGAAAAAACTTAAACAAATCATACCTAGAAATATGTTTCTTTTAAATTTTAATCGATTTCTATTCGAGGGTTGCAACTTCAACAATGCAAGTGCTAACTACGGCTGACCATTGGTTTATTTTTGTTTTCTCGCTCTGTAACATGTGCACTATACGGAACCCTTACAATGGGCTGGAGGAGAATAGCTGCACTTCCAAGGTGTAGAGACTAGCAGTAAAGATAGCCCCTTCTATATTTACAGGATTTGTTGGTGCATTTCCTTAGAATCGACCACCATGCGCAATCCTCGCTGACTTACCTATTTTCTTACACGCGTCAGTTTTTTCAATCATTAATCTCTCGGCTATAAAGATTGAAAACCATGATTTATTAATTTTGTTACTTAAGGATGATGAAATATTACAATTGTGACCCAACGAGAGAAACGATAGATTTTTTCCCTTTTTTTAAAAAAAGAAGACATTAATGTTGGTCTTTGTGGATATTACAAAGATTTATCCTTTTGTGACAATTTCCACCAAACGTTCATCTTATATAAACGTATTTATTAGTTTGATTTAATTCAGTTTTAATTTTTTTTAAATTGAGTGCAGGTTCTTGTATCTATAATGCTAAATATTGTCAAGATATGTGTTGTTTTGTAAATCTATTATTTCAAATATATTTAAGATCAGTTTGATTTGGTATTTAAATTTGGCCTTATGTGGTGCTCCATTTTTAGCGGCTTTCAGAGCATTATGGTAGTTGCGGTCGCAGTTATAAACAGCTTATAATTGCATCTACCTCTGTAAAAATAAATGAGTCCATATCTTAACAATGCTACCAGTCCAATTTTAATATAAAGGGCCATTTATAAAATACAAATACTTTTTTTGTAGTCAATAATGATAACCATTTACTATTTTATTATTCTTGTTTAATAGGTATTAATAATATGTATCAATTAATTAGACTATGTAAGTAGTATTCTGATATATATTTGTGTTTTTAATATTTACTTTATTGGGTGAAAAAAATTATGGTTCCATCTGACAAACTCTAACCCCTGAGCTTGAAAGCCTGTTTCGGTGGACAAGACGGCTACTACCACAGTTACAGTAATGCCAACTTCTTGGAGCAAACTTTAACGGCAAGTTTGAAGCCAACTTGTTCACCTAGTTGCTCCACTTCATTCGTCAATGGGAGTAGTGAGGGGTGGGGGGCAATACATGCCCCCCTTCGCTGCTTCTTCCTTAACTTGTCAGGTTCGACTGACACACTTAGGTCACCTTTTAGAAAGTTTTTTCTCCCCCTCTCAAAATTACTGTAAGAGTGGGGGGTGGGGGGGGGGCAGGAACAGCTATACTACGACCCCCAACTGATTTCAGTGATTTGAAAAAGTAAGGAATAAACGGTTTGTATCACTCTTAATAAAATGTATTTCATTTTCATCTGTGTGTGACAGCTTGTCAGTTGTTTGAATAGAATTAGCACAATAAAAGAACAAAATTACGTGCGTTAATATGTTTACGTAAAAGATAAAGGATGACATTTATTAATACAATAAATTAGCGACTCATTTTGGTGACCGCGTGGTCTAACGCACTAATCTCACAAATAGATTAGATTTCCGATTATGGGGAGATCAAGGTTCAAATCTCATTCGGGTGTACTAAGGGTATTTTTTTTCCAAAATGATTTACCAATTTCCCTTCACGAAAATTCAGGTACACTTCCTATAAATATAACCTTCCTGATCCCTAAAACCCCTAGCGTAGTTAGTAAAACCCGAACGGGTAGTCAGACATGATATTAAAAAAATAAACTAATAATAATAAAAATAATAGGGTCTAATAATAAAAGTAATAAAAATAGTGAAGCTTATAACATATGTTTTCAGATTTCATTTAAACATCTAAGTAGTTCATATATTTTATAAAGTGGCATCACACATATATATTTAAGATAATTGATAAATTAAATTATAATAAATAGCTATGCACCTATTTAAATAATTTTGACCTACAGGATGTTTCACACGCGCTTGGGCCCTGAATGCTTCTCAAGGGCCGAGAACGAATGACACACCTGTATTTTTTACAATAAGATATAAAATAGTGTAGGGGAAATAGCTAAAAAAATGTATTAATGGTGGTATTTACGATAATTTCTGTAAACACAAATTACTCTTTAACACACGCCTTACAAACTAACTTAACCTTATTTTTATCATGTTTAATATTATACACGCTTCCATAGCGTATATATATTTGCTTATTGGATAGCAGGCTAGACCGTATACAGATTTTAAATAACTCTATCAGCATCCTTTGGAATTGAACCAGGCTATCCTATATCTATGGATGGACACATTATCTATGGTCATGGGCTGTGACGTAAGCTATATATACTTTAATAAAGCTTATCTGTCATGAATGTCTTATTATTAATGTAGCTTTCATTAATTAATATTTAATATCACATTTTATAATATAATAGTTAGAAGCTGATAGCAGTATTACACGCATTGGTAGTCACACGGTCTAGACGTCAGGTTCACAATATTTTTGGTTGCCACTAATGAAGAGGTTGAGGTTTGTGGCCTGTCTATTCTAGACTTAAGATTATTTATAAATCGTGTGCTGATATAATGAATCGGTTCAGAAAGTACGTGTTTAGTACCTCAATTTTTTTTTAAATTAGTAGATTTCACTAATATTATACACGTTAAAATACTGTACATAATAAAAGTATTTTGTATTTTCTAAAAGGTCTTTGTACTGTGACACCAAAAGACTCCCCTGAATTTACCTCTCATGACTACATACACAATTTTAACTGCAAGGGCTTTAAAGCCAAATAGTTGTTTCATATAATTCCTTTATTTAATCAATTTAATCATCATCTCCTCCAGTTTAATAGTTGCTTGTTATTTCGTTTCAATTATCAAGCCAATAGGCAATTAGCACCTGATCTTTCTTGGACACTATGGACTCCTGAAAATTCATCTACTCATTATCATCAACTGTTTCCAGCCTTTGACCGGGCCAGCTTAGTAAAATACATCTGTCTTTCCTTAACCTTCCACAAATATAACTTCTTTAGTCACTTCCATTATTCTCTTCTCACTTGCAAAATTTTTGTTATCTGCTCCTCCCATCCTTTTCTTGGTTTCTCTTGCAGTATTTTCCCTACATACTTCATCTCCCTCATTATCTTTGGTGTTCTCTCCCCTTTGTCAACCTCATCACATGATCGTACCATTTCACACTTGATTCATCTACTATCTCATGTTTACTCCTACTCTTTATCGAATAATTTCATTCCTAAGCCTGTATTTCCTCGTGAATCGTCTACTCAACTCACAACTCATTATCAACTGTTTCCATCCTGCGGCCGGGCCAGTTTAGCAAATTGCCTCCATCTTCCTCTATACTTCCATCATTCTTCTTCCTTTAATTTCTTTCATTATTCTCCTCTCAATTCCCCACTTTTTATCTGCTACGCTCATCTCTTTCTTAATGTCCACTGCGGTCTTTTTTCTACATACTACATCTCCACCATTTTCTTGGGAATCCTCTCATTACATGCCCATACCATCTTAGTCTTGCTTCTTTTACTTCTCACGTACTCCTTATCTTCCCACCACTACTCGTCTACTACCTGATTAAAATCCACCCTCACAGGGATCCGAACAGGAACACCCAGGAGAACCTTGAGGGCTGGAATAATGTTCACATATCAACACGTCAATTTAAGTGATCTGCAACTGTCACTATTGATAGATATTATTATCAACACCTAATAAATAATATTAATAAAATAATAAAGTGTTATCTATGTTGAACTAAAAATTAAGTTCGTATTTTCCAAAAGGTTTTTCATATTAATCGAACTGTACATTTACTGTTTAATACTTAGGCCTGCCTAAAAGTATGATACTTTTTATTTTAGCACCGTGTCTTACTACCCATTCGAGATATACGCCAATACGATGGATTAAGGTTTATAGTTTACTAATAGGAAGCTTACAAATGTAACAAAAAATTATATATGAGCTGATTCTAGCATGTTTATTTTTGTATGATTTGTAGAAGGTTTCTTTGTATAGTTTGTATTAAATTATACCTTTTATAGCTCTCCAATTAGTGATCCCACCTTTGGTTGTAAAAATTAAACTTCCAGGACTATTCAGTTTTAAACTTGTAATAGAAAAATACTCGTATTTATGTTAATTAGTTTTAGATTACATGTAAGCTCATTTGTGGATAATGAGGGAAAGACTCTTTGACAAGAGTCAGATACGGGATTAGTCTGTTCTGGATAATGGAATCTTCCTCAAGTATCGTTTCAGATTAACTCAAGCACACACCCTCGCTAATTTTCTTGATGAAGCCAGAACGTCTTAGACATGGGATGGGCACTCTTATAGGACTAGCTGATCCCGTAAACTAGTTTGGGGCACTCTCGCTAGAAGCATATTGTAATGACGTCACAGAGGAATGCGCATGCTCGGACGTGAAGTCCATAGAAAAGGAAGTGTGAAGTCTATGTAAGATTCACCCTTACTTTTTTGTTAACAATTTGTGGTTTATTTTAAAGAAGGATTTTAGCTATATTTTACTTTTTATGGCATGGTTTATTAATAAAATAATGGACATTTGATTGAATTTGATATAAGAATTAGAATAGAAAATGCATCGTGTTCCAAGTGTATCATTCCATTTCGAATTTTTTGGTTCGCGGCACGAACGCCGCGAACGCTAGCGATGTGGTTCTTCTTTCCAACATTAAAGTGGCGTTTCTATAGTTATCCCTTTTCTATGGTCCGAGACCGGTTACCAATATAGACACGAAGCGGGAGACCGGGTCCATTGATTGAATCACCGAAGAGGGTTGTGGGTCCCACGGTTCTGGGGATTTCAATCTTCTGGAATATAGGTCACGGGTTCTATTTCTGTTGAGAGTTAATGATCAATAATTAAGGGCATGGATTAAGGTGGCGTATTGAAGGAGGAAAGGGTTTGCACCATCTGCGATTGGATTTGATCAAAACTTTTTAAAAACGTAAATAATTATTTATTTGTCGTAGAGTTTCCGTATTTTTTCAGGCTATAAGCCCTACGCATATTAGCTAATGTTTTAAAGATGAGAGATGTTAAATGTAGAGGATATGTATCCACATTCATAGGCGTCGCTACATTTTCATTATTGTGGGAGGAGGGAATCTATACAAGCCAATTTTAACTTTAAATTAGAAAAAAAAATATTAATATTTCGTACAAATAATATGATGATGCAATTATTTATATAAATCATGTAAAAAACTCCAAACGTGAGTTCTCAATTTTGCGAATAAAATAATTCACTCTTTATTTTACGTTACTAGGCTTGCCTCCTTCGAGAAGATTATTGTGAGGGGGGGACGTATCCCCCCTCCCCCTGTAAATATGACCATTCCCACATTTGAGTGGAGGGAGAGGGGATAATCACTTAGATAAACCACCCGCATTACACCCACCCGGGAATAAAACCCTAAACTCCCCGTTATTAGCAATCGAATTTAATTTAAGAGGGATACCCCAGGGCCCAGAGACCATTTGACCACCAAAAAGGGTAATTCAAATAAATCAAATAGTGTTTAAAAATTACGTATGGGCGCGAGAATTGAACCCAGTTGTATCCAAAGAGGATTTTCTTTAACCAATATGTAATCTACATATTCACGTAAATATGTATGACGTATGTTTTTATAAGGGTGTTTTTAACATGAACTTACAAAAGACACAAAATTAAGGAACCAAGCTAAGAAAGTAAACTTTAATACTAACTCCAAGCACAGGACTATAAATAGGCTTGTAACCCGAATGGGCAGCAAGACGTGGTACTACCATATTCAGTGGCCGCATGGTCAAAGGCGTCACTCTCGTTTTAGACTAGAGTGCCGACGACAGGAAGATCGGGGTTCGAATCCCAGCTGGGTGTACCAAAAGGTATTTTCTAAAATGGTTTTCAATTCTCTTTCGCCACAAATGCGGATACACTTCTCCTAAATATAACCTTGCTAATCCCTAACCAGTTAGTATAATTGGTATACATGCGTACAACCTAAACAGGTTGTATGACGTTGTGAAAAAATGAAAGAGATGGTGCTAAAAACATAGAAATATAAAACTTGTTTGTATTAAGATCTTTGAATACATTCTATTAAATACACCCATTTAGAAAGTATTTTTTTTAAATAACTATAAAAATCAAAGAATCTAAACACAACTTGAATTTGGTTAGAGTGGCAAGGCAATATGTTTAAAACAAAAATTTGATCGTAACAAAATATTTTTATTCCTATCAATTTTGGTTTAAGGGTTATTTTATAGACCTATACTAAATCTAAAAGCTTTATAGAATTTGTTATTTCATTATTATTGGGATGCGTGAATTATTAGGTCGGTCAGATAATTAATTAGTGCTTTATGATATTTAAATTCAACTATACGAGAAAAATAAAGCTATTGTTATAAAATTGATGGAAGTACAATATATGCTCAACCCAATATAATAGCTTTACTATTTTTATTTAATTAACTTTTATATTGATTTTTATGATTGCTTTTCAAATAAATATTGTTATATTTTATTATTATTTTTCAAATAACATAAAAAGACCTACAACTGGGCTTGATTCATTTATCTCAATTAAAATTGTCAGAATAAAATAAAATAGTTAAAATGTTTATCATACATCTCGATATTTCGAAAAGAGTGATTTTCAGTTTAGAAGAAGGAAGCAACTTGTTGATAAATGAAAGAAATTAAAAACTTTTTTTATGGATGAAACGTGGACAAGGCAACTAATTAAGAAACTTGTTACAAAATACTGGAAACTAATTTGTATGTATATTGCTAAGGGATTTTCCAGAATTCCAATTTAGCTCAACATACTGTGTCAAAAATACAGGAGTTTGTAGCAGATGGGGAGGGGAAATGATAATTAAAAAAAATTCTTTTAATTCATTCAATTTACTTACTAAGAACCCGCTTCGGTGACCAAATGCTCTAACGCGTCACACTTTCAATAGACTGGACTTTAGATGACGGGGAGATCGGGGTTTGAATCCCGGCTGGATGTGTTGAGGGTGTTTTTACTTAAATGGTATTCCAGTCTCTTCCACGTAAATATGGGTATACTTATTCAAAATTCATCCTACCTCATACCTAACACATTAGCGTAATTGGCCCATGGGCGTATAACCCTAAGGTTAGTAAGATGTGATGCTATAAAACAACTTAATAGTCAAAATATATTGTTAATATTGAAAGACATAAGCGTAAATTACTTTATTAATAGACTGAATCAAGCCTGTATTATTGAATGATTGCCTCGGGTAGGTACTCGTATAGTCCGACACCTTAGCTCTGTTGGTAGCCTATTTGTCTATTGAGCTAAGGGTCCCGGGTTAGATTCCCTGCGTGGCCGAAAAATGTATCATCGGTGAAATGTGGGTTTTCCCTTTCACAGTGATGAATTATAGGTCGAGGACTGAATGTTGGGTCTGTTCTAGATTTAAGTTAGTTTATAAGTATTGTGCTGATATAGTCAGTCGGTTCAGAAAGTAACTTCATGTTAAATAATTCAAATAAACGAATTTTTTTAATCATATACCATAAAACTTTCTTCAAATTCTACCACCTTAACCGCTACCCCATTAGCGAAATAATTAAAATACCTATATCCCGAAGAAAAGGAGAAAGTTAAGCACGGAGAATTACAATGAAACATAAAAGCTTATTTACAATAATTACACTGGCACAAATTGAAACTTTTTTCTGTATTTTGTTTGTAAATGGGTGGCTATTACTAATTTTCGGGTGCTGAATTCAGTGGAAAAATCATATTCTCTCTGTTACGTCGTATTTCCAAGATACATAGCACTAATACAAAGACAATAATACGACATTGGCAACTATTTACCATTTTAAATACAAACAAATCATACCCACCCGAACTCACCTATGTTTTATTGATAGCGTAACAAACTAATTTAGAACAACAAAATCACTAAAATAATCCACATTAAGCCATTACATTAATATATACAAAGTTTAATGTCAATTTTCTTTGACAAACTAATTAAAACCAACAAAAAGCACTAAAATAATCCACATTAAGTAATAATATTAATATTTACAAAGTTTATTGTCAATTTTCTTTGACAAACTAATTTAAATCAACAAAAACTACTAAAATAATCTTCATGAAGACATGATATTAATATTTACAAAGCTTAATGTCATTTCTCTTTGACAAAATTGGATGACGATGCTTTTCTTTTGTAAGGTGTTTCATTAGTATCCCTAAAAATAAACCAACCGTAATCGCCCATCATCGAAGGGTTCCAGTGTCCTTGGTAACGAAGCTCTATGGTCAGGATATCTTGGTGAAAGTGTTCACTCTGTTCATCACTAACAACATCACCATTTTCTAGTGAAAGTCAAGAAGAGAGTATAAAAAGTGAATTTTTAGTGACATTCTACACCCCATGTTCTTGTAGTTGTCCAATAATTTAATAATTAATTAATATTTAGCTCTGCGTCTTACTACCCGTTCGGGTTATACGCTTTAAGTACTAATAACGCTAATGGATTAGGAATTGGGCAGGTTGAATTAGAGGAAGTGAACCCACATTTGCGTGGAGGGAGAGTGGAAAACCATTTAGGAAAAACCAACCTAGTTCACCCGACCGAGATTCGAACCTCGATCTCCCCGTCCTCAGCAGTCGAGCTCAACACAAGCGCGTTAGCCAACTACGCCACAGAGGTGGGTAGTTGTCCAATAGACCACTCACTATGGAAACATATTTATCGTTTATTCTGTTGCCCAAAAAAACCCCATAAATAATGGCTTTGAAAGAGAACCAAGCAGCTAACTCGATATTTGTAAGCTTACCGTCATAGGTTGGATCTTTCAACAATGCCCTAATTTGTGGCCCAATAAATATACCTTCTTTTAGCTTTTCTTAACTCAACTTGGAAATCATTTCTTTCAAATGATTAAAAGCCTGACCTTCTTTATCAAGAGATTTTACAAAGTTCTTCATCAAGCCTAACTTTATATGAAGTGGAGGCAAAATGACTTTACTCGGCTCAACCAATGGAGTAAATTTCACATTTTATTTCCAGCAATGTATAATTTCCTCATAGGCCATTCCTTGACTTTGTAGTGGTTCTTGGTGTCTCGGCTGTCCCACAAGCACAAAAAACCACAGTATTTTGTGAATCCACCTTGTAAACCTGTAAGCAGCCCAACAACTTCTATATCACAGTATATCTGCCACTCATAATCTTTATATTTGATTCCCTCCATCTGAACAGCCATACTTCCACAAGTTTCCCTCATATCCACCGCATGCACCAAAGGCACTGATAGAAGTTGATTGCCATTATGCAATATCACTGCTTTAGATTAATCAATAAATATTCTCCACTCATGTGGATTATGTTGAACACCCAACTCCATCATCAAAGCATTCACGTCTGTGCACGCACACACACACACACACACACACACACACAAACACACACACATTAAATTATTTATTTCAAAATATCCAGACAAACAGCTATTTCTTCTCCTAAAACTTGAAATCTTTGTACCTTAATCTAGAAGGTTCCATGGTTGCAGTATAGAACCCAACAGTTTAGCTTGTTGTTCAGAAAGTTTCAAATCAATGACCAAATCTTTCAGTTCCTTCTGTTATATGAGGTGAGGTGATCTGTCATGAGTTTCAGGGATGTACTCTTCCAAAGGTCGTGCATCTTATGATTCACTTTCCTATGATGGTTTTGATGCAGTGGTTTGCAAGTGACAAGCACGAACAGGTAAGCCTTCCCCATGAGATACAGGCATATAAACTGAAGAAACATTAGGATATTTAATTGTATGTTTAGTTTTACTGGAATGTCCTGCAATATTTGTAGCATGTTAACATAGTGATATCACATCTACAAGCCGTAATCTGCATAAAATACTTAACTGAAATAACGGAATCCAAAGAAGAGAAGTAAAACTGATATATTCTGCTAAAACATCATTTGTGATCTACTGACATTAAGTGGATGTTCCCGGATACAATCACCATGCTTCGATATAGTATGCTGCCAGCATGGTGGAAGGGAAGGCGTGGCAGTTTCAAA
Organism: Timema monikensis; assembly: GCA_902151445.1. Lineage (NCBI taxonomy): Eukaryota > Metazoa > Arthropoda > Insecta > Phasmatodea > Timematidae > Timema > Timema monikensis. Next base: position 111,891 of record CABFVZ010001115.1, read on the forward strand.
CAGACGTCTAAACCCTTGAACTCCAAGTTGACGAAAGGTCTGACTGTCGTTGTTTCAATGCCGTGAGCCCGAGCGCTGCTTCCATTGCGGACTTTCTTGGCAACTCTTTCTCCACTGTTCCAAACCTACTCTTTCCTTTTTTCTTATTTACATACCCTTATTTGGTCTGGTATAGTCAGGATAGAGAGTATATAACAGGTGACCTCTAGGTTCACAGTATTGTAGTTCATTATCAGATATCCTTGAAGGAGGAACCTCTGCTCCAATACTTAGAAGTGACAGCTGTTCCTGATGGCTGGGTCGTGGGTCTCACCGCATCGACACCGAGGGAATCTTGTCTGATGTTTCAAGTACTCTACAAATGTTGTCCAAGTACTTCAGACTTGTTGATTTAGTCTGAGTGACTAATTTTTGTTAATCTATCCTTTTGAATCAATTTACTTAGTCGAGTTGACTATAATGCTGTCCAAGTCCTTCATATTGTTGATTTAGTCCCAGTGACTAATGTTTGTTAATTTGTCCTTTTAACTTAACTTACTTAGTCGAGTCGACTTTAATGTTATCCAAGTCTTTCAGACGTGTAGATTTAGTCCCAGTGACTAATGTTTGTTTATCAGTCATTTTGACTTAATTTACTTAGTCGAGTCGACTATAATGTTGTCCAAGTCCTTCAGACTTGTTGAATTAGTCAAAATGACTAATTTTGGTTTGGTGTCAACCCAACTTAATTACTTTAGTCAGATAGTCTGAATATATGTTTTCCCTATGGTCATATAACATAGTTTCAATACAGGAGCTTGGAACCCTATATGTAGTAAAGACTTTGCTTTAAGCTTTCTCTTCTCCATAAGTTCATTATTCCGTTTTAAGTCCTTTTGACTTCATGGACGTCAAGCTCACTAGTTCGAATTTTTATATTGCTACAATCAGGTGGTCTCACGCCCTCTGTTGAGGACCCAGTTGGGTAAGTATCTCACGACATTTTTGTCGGTACCTCTTTCTATGCGTTACTATTTTGGGTGCGCAAAGGGCATAACACGGCTAGTTTTAGATAGTGGCCCACAAAGATAGTGTTTTCATTCTTCCCTTGTTGGCGCTTTATTTGTCCTAGTATTTAATGTTGGCGTGTACTAGATTTGATGTATACCCCAGGGAGGGGGTAATGGTATAAATGTACTATTGAATGCTTTGGTAGTACTGACCGGGAAAGGACAGTTAATAGTACAATTTTGTGTGGACACCTGGTTGTTAGTCATCTGCTAATGTAATTGAATGAAGGACCTCTTAACAATTTATTATATAGGATATATTTCATATTCTCCAATCAAGCTAGCTATCTTTATACATATTTGTCAGGGTAAAATAACAGTCCATCTGATATTTTGGCTGGCACCAACGCACCAAACAGCAGGACTAACGTGGCTACGCGTTTCACATTTAACAGCCAATGGCGGTACTATTCCCCCTCAACCAAATTTCCCTGCCATATAGTGACTATTTTTAGAACTTCTTCCATCATATATTGCATCCAAATAGAGTATGCAACCAGCATAATCAGTGATGATTCATGAAAAAATTAAATGGTACGTAACTCCGCATGGAGTTTCTCGCTCTATTGTTTAAAAAAGGATATATTTACTCAAAACTCGTAATATATGTGAAACGAATTAATACACACTAGCAAACCCAAGCATAACTTACACTATATTTATGCAAAACACTTTTTGAGCACAAGTTTTAAATTATCTAATTTTATTTCTAAAGAGTTAATGTCCTCATTTGTATGTTTGAACCGATAAAAAAGATCAATATTGGGCCCACAAGGGTCAACACTTCGTATTAAAATTTCAACTCCCGGTTAAATTTTTTGACATTTTATTAGGTGCTGCACATCTTCGTGTCATCGCATTGCTATTAAATTTCTCATTTATGATGTTGACCAATGAAAAATATAAATATTGACTATAGAGTCTAAATTGGAGATATATCATAGTTGTACAAACATTTCTCTTAAGAGGTTTAAAGAAAAACAACATAAACCTTTTGAGAGACTCATTTGTATTTAACTACTCTATGGCATTGGAGAATTATTAGTTAAAACAAAAGTAGTATCTCTTTACAAATAAAGCTCACAAAATTGTATTAATATATTAGCCAAAATCTCAAAATGTTGGTTTTATACAAATATATTTAAGTTAAAAGTTTTGTATTTCTAATAGTACTACAATTTTGCAGTGATAAGTTATTTAGTATTTCAAATAGTTGCGGAGATACGGAAATTTCCGCTTCTGTAAAGTACCCTAAAAATCATTTTCATGGGAAAAATGAAAATAGCCAGTTTATTTATAATATTAATCAACGCCTAGATAAGAATTTAAATCAAAATCGTTAGAGCCGATTTTGAGAAAATAGATTTTTCCCCCCCTCTTTTCGCCCTTTCTTAAACTACTTTTAATTTTAAGTTTAAACAGACACACAGACAGACGGCATTGCAAAGACCACTTTTTAGGGTTCGGGAGGTCATGAGACATCGACATCCATCAACATTTCAGTTTTTGTTGTTTGTTTACGTTCGCAATACTTTACCTTTATTTTCGTAAAGTTAAAAAATATCTATATTTGCGTATAGCTTGAAAGATATTGGATTTTTAAGAAATATGATGCGAATAAAATATTTGTATTATAAATAGATCTACCTTTTTGTAACGATAAGTAATTTTATATCTCAAATGGTTTCGGAGATATGATAAAAAATTATAATTTACGCATCAGACCGGAGCCCTTAAAGTCATTTTCCCGAAATATTGAGAGTAGCCAGTTTGTTTGGAATATTTAAGATTGTTTAGAAATAAAATTTAATCAAAATCGTTGGAATTTATTTTGAGGAAATAAACATTTTCTCTTTTTGTTCGTCAGTAAACTACCCTTAATTTTAGGGCTAGATATTTAATTTCAAAAATCCCTAAGAGAAACCCTATTAAAACCCAAGATACCGAGTTTTAGTCCAATAGGTAAAATAGTTTAGGCTCTAGTTGGAGGTACAGACAGATAGACAGACACACGGGAATTCAAAAACAACTTTTTCGGATTCGGGGAGTCATGAAACGTCGAGATTAACTAAAATCTTGAGTTCAATTTTTTTGACGATCACAATATTTCCTCTACCTGTAAGATTGAGAGAAAGTAAAAAAGAGAACACAAACAACACAAAAATCTAAAAATAAAAGAATAAAAATCTCAAATATTAAAAAAAAAACTTACATGACAGAGTATTTCCGAAGGCAGATTTGGATTCTACAACCAAAAACACATGCATGTATCACAAACCACATGCAAAATGGCTGCTAACCAGTGTTATTAAACACAATTGTGTTGTCGAATGATCTAAGGCGGTATTTCTTAAAGTGAGATATTCGGATTGCTGGCAGTCCGAGGTGGACTACCAAGTGGTCCGCAGGATCTGAGAAAGTTTAATAATAATAATAATGTTGATCACATACAGTACATAAAAATAGAAATGTGAGAGATTAAATATGAAATATCCATACTATACTGTATTTATTTCCTCGGTAGACACAAGTCACATAGAAAAGGGAATATGTACCAACCTTAAGTCAACAAATATGATCAGTTATTTATATAAAAAAATATTAAGTTTAGAATATTAATAATAATAAACAAACACTATTACTTACTAATTCAGTGTAATTAGATAAATTTGTTCAACATTTTATTTAATAAATTAATTTTTGTCTTGCAAAATGGAATTGCTTGCAATCACCCCTCTCCCCTGATTTTAGGGTCTAAGTGGGCTTACAGTGCATATAACTTCCTTTTGGTGGTCCTCCATCTACAAAATTGAGGCGTCCTTCCCACCATCGACGGGACTGTTTATGTTGTGGTATCAGGCCTCAAATCCTGGTAGGGCTCACTGAGGGCTATTTTTACTAAATTTTTCCACTCCCCTTTCATGAAAATGTGGGTACATTTTCTCTAAATGTAGTCTTACTCATCCCTAATGCATTAGTATAATTAGTTAATATACAGGTAGCCCGAACGGGTAGTAAGACAAGGTGATAAAAAATAGTAAAACATTCCGGTTGCTCGCTGTGGTCGGTCAGGAAACGTAATACAAGGCAAATAGTCTTTGATCCACTTCGGTGGGCACGTGGACTGAATGTCATGATCATTTAGTCTTTGTCTTATGGTGACTGGTAGGCCTAGGTCCGGGTTTTTAGAGGGTGGACTTTATTAAATGAAGTTTACCAATATTACTCCCCTGCTGTAACGCACGGTTAGTAAGATGTGGAGCTGATAAGGACAAATAGAGAATACAAACATATTATTTGCAGCCAATATTGATAATATTTAACTGTATCATAAGTGTAATTTAATATATTTATATATCAAAAGTGATAGCTGAAGATCACTTGACGTATTAATATATGAACGTTGTTTTAGTTACTTTTATACCTAATTGTAAATTCATCTGCCTGTAAAATATGGCCTACTGATTAAGTAATGTGATATATAATATAGACAAAATAATGTTGAATAAATTTTGTTGTTCTGAATTTAAAATCTGATTACAATTAGTCTATCCTCGCGTTATTCCACGGAATTTTACTAACAATGGTAGAAACAACAACAACAACAAAAAGGGTATAATCATGGGAAATGGCGCACACCCGACTGTATTAATGGAAAGTAGACTTAGCTCGCGTGCAAGCCACATGTGGGAGAAAATTCCCACGATGCACATTCATTTATATTTATGATTTGTTGTTGAATGTTTGCGGGAAAGAGAGAGGAGTATGAGCCAGTGACGTGTCGTGGAGTGATACCAGGGTAATCAGTGTTATAACCTTGATTTTGGTAAGAAGCATGTGGTCTAATTTCATATAATAATAATATTTAGCACCGCGTATTACTACTAATTACGCTAATAGATTAGGAATTGGGAAGGTTGAATTAGAGGAAGTGAACCCGCATTTGCGTGGAGGGAGAGTGGAAAACCAGAAAACCATTTAGGAAAAACCACCCCCAGTTCACCCGACCGAGATTCGAACCTCGATCTCCCCGTCCTCAGCAGTCGAGCTCAACACTGTAAGCGCGTTAGCCAACTACGCCACCGAGGCGGGTGAATTTAATATCAGAATCGTAATGTACGGTAGTATTTTGGCAGTGTCTTCCGAAACTGTATTTAGGAAACCCGTTTTGGAAGCCTTTTTATCCTACTAAAGTCGACATCGGTGGTCTTAGGGTAAAGAGCTCGATTTAGGACCCGATGTTTATGGGTTCAAACCCAGGTGGTGTCAACGGTTTTTTATTTAGCGATAAAAATCCATATGACTTGGACCACTGAAGTAGGTATATGTAGAAATAACTCTTTTCTATGTATGGTTGGTCAAATGGGACTTACTGTGTAGTAGGGAATAATATATCACAGGGACAGTTTTTTTAATAACGTTCTCCCTACCCCTGCAACATTCCCCTCTATGTTACTGAAATAAACTATACACGGTGAGAGAGAGAGAGAGAAAGAGAGAGAGAGAGAAGGGATGCCAACATTTAGCCCTACAATCTATTCAGCTTTCCCTCTCTTCCTGCCACGCGCTACACTTTTATCACCATCCTTATTGAAATATAATCTCCACCTGAAAACCACGTGCGGTTATTCATACTATTTTTGTTAAAGAAAAGAAAGAAGTAATTTCGTGATATCATTGGGTAAGATCTCGCCTCTATTCATATCTCTGTATCGTGTTGAACTAAGAGCCATCCAAGGGACAAAATAGGGGTGCTAATACCCTCTCTCTTCCCCTTTATATCCTACTACAAAGTACCTACTAAGTACGTTGTCACAAGACGAATAATCCACTGCGAGCTTAGCTATATATCTAAATATTTAACTAGTGTAGATAAAAGGATAAAACAAAGAGGTATAAATGCGCGTTGTATTAGCTCAATCAACGATCATTTTACACAAAGGAAAAAAAAAACACACGCTATTTTTGTTTGAACGTAAGGATGATATAGAAAAAAATAGAGATGAAAGTCTTTGATATTTTTCAAGAAATGTTTGTCTTCTAGAAGTGTCTGCTCTTTATGCCCCAGCGTTTGACGGGTGGTAAAGACTGAAGAACCTATTATTTTACTGGAACAAAAGGGTACATTTGGTTCCATATGTCTGCACAAGCAAGAATCATTACACTTACTTCTCAATTTCTCAATTGTTTTGTGTACATCAGTGGCTTGGCGTGAAGTGTTGCCATTGTAAGCAGAGATACAGTCCAATTTTCATAGGGAGGGCTTTCTTTATCTAACAGATATAAAAGCTACTGGATCTACTTTCACATAATCCGATTAGGTGGTTCAGTGGTTTAAGACGTGTCACTCTTGCAATAGACTGAACTGTCAATGATGGGGGAATTGGGGTTTCAATCCCGATAAGTTCTACTAAGGGTGGATTTTACACTCTTCTTCCACGAAAAGGTAGGTTCTCTTCTTCTAAATTCTACCTATCTCAACCTTCCCACAGTAGCTTAGTTAGTTGATATACGCACAACCCGAATGGAAAGTAAAACAAGGTGACAAAAAAATACCTTCACGTATTCATACGTTAAATCATGTGATCTGTAGATGTAACATTTGATTTTTCTTGTCAGTATCTATAAAATAACAATTATAATATAGTAAAATGCTATAAATTTTGTTTACCAAATATTTTTGTTTTATTTTTAAATGGCCTTTTCTATGATATTTTACTAACATTCTAACAGTACCAATAAATTTAAAGGTGCAGGGGAAAAAATTAGGAAAGTCCAATTTTAACTAAAATTTAGTTTGTGCTGCCATCTGTAAGACAATCATGAGACCTTTCTAATACACTTTTGATAACCGTCAAAAAACGTCTCTATCATATTTAAATTAATTAAAAAAGTATTTGTTGGGGTCTTGATAGGGTTTGAAATATAAAAGTTTTTCTGAAAAATTAGTTTAATGTGACTTCCCCCTATTTACCTCGCACCCTTGAATATTTTTCATCACTCAGTAGAACACTTTTGGTCAGTCAACGACGACCATACCCTCCCAAGTTAAGTATGTAGAGCAGAACCTATGCATGAATGGTAAAATGGGGTCAGAGTGGAAGAGATAATGTCACAAGTGAAGCTGTAATAAGCTCTGCCTACCATGGCAGCACTCTACGAAACGACACTGCGTGGGGGAGTCATTGTATCGGTGAACGAGTTGTAACGTTTAAAAAAGCTAACCTGATATATTAATGTTTATTCACCAGCATTAAGGTGACATTTGTTAACATGATTAAATTGGGTCAAAGTTTGTTATCCTGTATTTATAATTATTAAAAATGGGTTATATCTTATTTTATAACTTAAAATCCCTGGCATTTTACAGTCTTTAATATAAGTAGATGAACAGTTTTGTGCTCGATATTTCACGCATTATTGACTTAAATTTAATTGCCCGACTATTATGTCATATACATGACAATTCCCGACAGGCGAGATTTAGATTTAGGTTAAAGCACGGATTAAGATTTCATTGACTTTATCTACTCGGCTCTTTGTCAGGAAGAAAGAGAGAATTTGCTTACCCTGAAGGAGTATATTAGGTGACGTTTCCTTTTCGAAGCTTCCTAGAAAAAAAGAGGTGTGGTCGGTCATCCATGTGCGTCTCTGTTGACCAAACTGCGTTCTCTTTTTAAACAGAGACGTAGAAAGATGTCACCATGCCTTGCAGACTAACAACTTAAAACAAATACATCTTACTATTCGCTCTCATTTATAATGTCGTGATTTTGAATACAAATGTGAATAATAAATTATTGGGATGTATAATTCTATATCATTACAGCGTGGGCTAAGAAATCAACAGATCTGGCTTTCTGCTAACTGGAAGGTCGGGCCTTGAATCCGGATCTGTTAGACTGAGTTTTGATTTTTCCTAAGTGGTTTTTCACTCTTCTTGCGCCTAAACTTGGCTATATTACCTCCTAAGTTCTACCATACAATCCTTACCCTATTAGTATAAATATGTGGATATACTGTACGGTTAGTGAGACAGGGTACACACATAAAATATATTTGTACTAAGAGAACTCATAATCTTAATAGTACGAGTATATAAATAAATGGTACGGAACTCCATACATACTTCCTCGTTCTATTGTTTAAAAATGGAGATATTAACTCAACACTCGTAATATATGTGGAACGAAATAATATACACTAGCAAATCCAACCATAAATTGCACTATATTAATGTAAAAAATTCTGAGTAGAAGTTTTAAATTTTATAATTTTATTTTAAAGAATTAATATCCTCATTTGTATTTTTGAACAGAAAAAAAAAGTTCAATATATGGTCCACAAGGGTCAACCCTTCGTATTAAAATTTAAACTTCCGGTTAAAATTTTTGACATTTTAAGGTGTTGCACATCTTCATGTCATCGCATTGCTATTAAATTCCTCATTTATAAGTTTTGACCCATAAAAAATGTAAATATTGATTATTAAGTCTAAAGTGGAGATAGAGCATTGTTTTACAAACATTTATCCTAAGAGGTTTAAGGAAAAATAACATAAACTTTTAGAGACTTACTTATATGTAATTACTCTATGGCAATGGAGAATTATTGCGTTAAAACTTAAGTAGTATCTCTTTACAACTAAAGTTCACATTTATTAATATATTTGCCAATATCTCAGAAACTGTTGGATTTATAAAAATATATTTCATATAAAAGTTTTTTATGTTTAATAGTATTACAATTTTGCAATGATAAGTTATTTAGTATCTCAAATAGTTGCGGAGATACTGAAGTTTCTGCTTCTGTAAAGTACCCTAAAATTCATTTTCTTGGTAAAATGAAAATAGCCAGTTTATTTATAATCTTAATCAACACCTAGATACGAATTTTAATCAAAATTGTTAGAGTCGATTTCGAGAAAATCGATTTTTTTTCTTTTTGCCCTTTCTTAAATTACTTTTAATTTTAAGTTCAAACAGACACACAGACAGACGGCATGGTAATGACCACTTTTTAGGGTTCGGGGAGTCATGAAACGTCTACATCCATCAACATTTCAGTTAATATATTTTTTTTACCGTCGCAATACTTTACCTCTTTTTTTAAAAAAAAAGTTAAATATATATATATATATATATATATATAT
>CABFVZ010001115.1:121102-157984 GCA_902151445.1 Timema monikensis
ATATATATATATATATATATATATATATATATATATATATATTTGCGTATAGCTTGAAAGTTATTGAATTTATAAAAATATGCTTTGAATAAAATATGTGTATTATAAATATACCTACATATCTGTAATGATAAGTAATTTCATATCTCATAGAGTTTAGGAAATATTATAAAAAATGAGAATTTACGCATCAGACCGGATACGTTAAAGTCATTTTGCCGAAATATTGTGTGTAGCCATTTTGTTTGGAATATTTATAAATGTTTAGAATTGAAATTTATCAAAATCCTTATTGCCAATTTTGAGAAAATCAATTTTTTCTCCTTTTGCTCTTCAGTAAACTACCCTTCATTTTAGGGTTGGATATCCAATTTCAAAAATCCCTCGGTGCAACCCTATGAAAACCCTAGATACCACGTTCTAGCTCGATTGGTAAAAAAAGTTTAAGATCTAGTTGGAGGTACAGACTGACAAGACATAAGGAAACTCAAAAACAACTTTTTTGGATTTTGGGGGTTATGACACGTCAAGTTTCATCAAAATCCCTAGTTCGATTTTTTGATGATCACAATACTCCATCTACCTGTAAGATAGCGAGAAAGTAAAAATGAGACAGTGTCTGTCATTCTTTCACGCAAATAACTTCACCAATTGTGATGGAATTTCTTATGGACATAGCCCAGACTTCCGATGAACATATAGGCTAATTAAAATATACATTCACTATTTAGTTACAATATAGCGCCCACAAAACACTACTTTTTGACCTTTTTCTTAGCTGTTGCGCTTTCCTACAAAAACCATCACACCGGTTGTTTTGAAATTTGGTAACGGAAATAGTTTGGATATCCTATTAATGTAAATGCTAATTAAAATATACCTTTACCATTTTGTTTCAAGATGGCAGCTACATATCACTAATATTTGGACCATTTCTCAACGTCAGCTTATCGGATTTTCATTGGAACAGTTTTGAAAATTTCTAAATATAGATTCGTATTATAAAACATATCCGTTCAAAGATCGTGTAGCTAGTTAAAAATAACAATGTGACATGTTTAGGAAACGTTAATCATCTCATTGTGTATGAGCTATCCCAACTACTCTTTATTTCTCGTGATCCTTCTGGATGAAGTAGTCTTAAGGATGAAGGATCCTCACGAACAGAAGACCATAGAAACAACCGAGAAGCAAAACAATGTTGATTGGTAACACGATATTTCCTGTCTTTTGTTTGATTGTAATTGATCTCCTTTTGTTTCAATATGGAGGGTAGGGATTTGCCATGTGCTCTCCTTCTCCCTTTAAAAAAATGACTTGGCCAATTATTTTCCCTCACGAACTTGACAGTTGAAGAAAGATGTTTGGCACTGAAATATAATTAAGAGGTATATTTGATTTATGTTTGAATTATTTATCGTACACTTTCTGAATTGTTAATATCAGAACATGATTTACAATTTTTTTTATCACCACATCCTATTACATGCTCAGGTTACACGTATATATGATCATACTCTAGTGAGATACGGGTGAGAAAGACATAATTTTAGAGGTAATCTACTCGCATTTGCATGGAAGGAGATTGGAAAACAATTGAAGAAAAACACCCTCGGTGGACTCGACTGGGATTAGAACTCCGATATTCCCGTATTCAGTAGGCTAGTCTAACACGAGAGTGACGCCTTAGTCCATTCGGCCACTGAGGTTGGTCTTACAGACTAATTTAATAATAAGAATCAAATAGCCAAAGCTATTATTTATCTTTTTAGTGAGGGATCATGCCATGTAGATCTCATATTCTTAAAATTGAAAAATGATACCTGGACATTGGAATCGAACCCGGGACCTTTGGCTTAGTACGCCAATGCTCTAACCACTGAGTTATCCAGGAATAGTTCCATGCTCAGGGTCATTCTTCACTCATATCTTAAGGCAGAGTCCATGATGGACGTGCGGAAATAGTTGGGTACAAATGTGTGACTACTATTAAGATCACGAGATATCAGATAACGCAGCCATCTTTGACTCGGTAGTTATAATAATTGAACAAGTGGCAGCATTAAGCCAACTACCGAGTCGAAGGTGGCTGCGTTATCTGATAGCTCGTGATCTTAATAAAATCACACATTGGTAGCCGATGATTTCTACATGTCCATCATGGAATATGCCTTAAAATATTAGTGAAGAATAACCCTGAACACGGGACGATTCCTGGATAGCTCAGTAGGTAGAGCATTGGTATATTCATTTAAAGGTCCCGGGTTTGATTCCTGTATCTAAGTGTAATTTTTAAATTTTCAGATAATTTAATAATAGATCAGACACAGCGCACAGTCTTTTCTACAAACTATTCACCAATAATTATATATGTTTTACCATAACGGGAAACGATCCAGGAATATTCAAACTCAGGTGACTGAAGCACTGTTCGACAGAGCTATGGATATGGACCTAGTTGGTTGAGGAATATAGGAGTAGGAGAGTGAGTGATATAAGAAACTCATCCCATATAATTTCAATGGTTAACTCGAGCTCAAAGACGTTAGTCTCGTATTTCCATAATTATTTCTCATACTAGTAGCTAGCACGACCACCTGTAACAGGCTGGGATTGGATGAATTTGATCACTTGACCACGCCCCCTTGCTCTCTGATTGGCTGTTGCTTTTTCCTCTCCCATTTCCCTCCTCCTGATCCCCTTTACAGTGTTCCAAATTTGTTTATTCTTACCTCATTTGTTTTTTATTTGTGTTCATTGCTTTTTTATTTGTGCTAATAGGTTATTTATGTCTGGGTAGGATTCGGACTGACCGTTGGAGTTTTTTTATTGGTGTGAGGAGTTGATTGTCATAGGATTAGGATTGGGCGTTGGAGTTTATTTATTTATTGGCGCGCAGTCCACGGTGTCTGGCGCTCCTCATTCGGCATCGCTAGTGAGCGCCGGGAGCATCTTCTCTGGCCAGCCGCTTAGCGAAGAGTGTGATAAATGGTTCCTGGCCGTAAGGCCCCTTTAACTTTTCCCTCACTCCCCACACTCCTTACATTGCCACGAACGAACTAAGTAACACTGACTGCTCCCTCTCAGAAGACTTTGTTTGACTGCCTTCCACTTCCCAGAACAAGCAGCACGAACCTCTCCTGACGACCGTTTGGGGTAGAGTGTGATAGATTGTTCGCCTGCCTTGAGACCCCTTTCACTTTCCCTCACTATCCTTGCTTATAGATATGTGTCGCAACCACCTCCTCACCCCCTATGTGGTAATGGGTTTTTCCGGTGTCGCAAACCCTCCCCCATCCTTTATGCGGTAATGGGTTTTCCCTGATGACTAGCACCAGTTTGGTGGGTCGACAAGATAAGTCGGGACAAGAATATATCGTGACCTTGAATGATGTCGCAATAGGTTTTTCCCTGATGACTTGCATCAGTTTGGTGGCTCGACAAGACAAGTCGGGACATTAATAGATCATGAGTTCGAAACCGTGAACTAGTACAAGAGGTAATTGACCTTGTTTATATTTGGTTACAGTTTGATGGCTCAAAACGTCGAGACTCGTATCTACGTATAAGGGACAGAAAGGTTTTGCGTGAATAAAACAAGATATTACAAAACATACATTTATTAAACATTAAAGGTTTTACAGACATATGTTAAAGGTGTCACATTAATCATATATAATATTAATTATACACTTTTACAAGAATGCCGGATTATATTCATTCATACGTTTTTCTACAAAGTCTCTTAGATGCGTTGGTAAAATTGTTTTGAGTTCACAATCCAGCATGTAATAGTCCAAGCCGACGACTTGACGTGTATAGTAGGTAGCATTGATAAGATTCAAGTTTATGATGTGCGTTTCCACAGTAGGCTGTTCGAGATCGATGACATCCGCTAATTCTGTTAGCGTGTCACATACATCCACGACGAAAGTGTCGATCAAATCGTTGTAATATCGTGCGACAGATGTCAATCACATACCATGGCGGTCGACGGCGACGTTGATGAGGTCCCGTACATCACAAAGACGCGCCCAGCAAGGTGCTAGAAAGGTAACCCGTTTGAGTCCGATGTCTTGTTTCCCGCTGATGACGACCATTCGGTCACCACCCATGCGTCTCAGAGAGATTTCATAATTAGTCAAAGTAATCTTCTGAGGAGGTTGCGTGCCACTGAAAAACTTTGATATGACTGACTTGCAGCTGCCCAGTTCTTACCACTCTGTACGGTTAAACACCGCACAACTCCCTCCACATTTTTCTAGCTGGACATAGGGCGTAAAGTTGTTCTTGACGCTCATGCTGACGATTACTTGTTTGGCATCGACTTCATCCAGCGGAAACAAAGTGTTGAAAATACTAGAGATGGCAAGCGGCTTCACCTGATGTAAACGTCTTGGCCTTCCATGGTGTTTGATCACTTCAACGACAGTCAGGGTTATGGATGGCACGCCGTTAGGTTGCCCCTTTTATAGTTGCACGCTGATTAGACGCAACACTTTGAGGGGTGGCATGGCCCTATAGTCTTGAAAAATGTGTTGTGCTATCTCACCACATTAGCGTCATTGCCTGTATGCTTTGTGAGTGAGAATAGGGTTAGGAAAGTTTTCATCGGAATGTTCTGAGCGTGGTAGGTAAGGTACATGAGAAAGTAATAGCCGCAAACGTCCGAGGCTATGCTTTGACGTTGTAGCGTGTTATGAGACGTGCGGCAAGTGTTTTTGCGTATAAATGCCAGATGTGACTTTATATGGGGTGGAATACCATAACTGTCAAAATATTCTCCCACGCCGTCCTTGTCGATAAAGGTGGCGACCCAATGCATCCCTGGCCTGGTGTGTGGATCAATGTTGACGAGCGTGGCAGGTCTCACTATTCTTGCGGGTAGTTGATCAGGTGGGAAAATACCTGACTGTACAGAATGGAACCAATGGTTGGTTTTCAGCACACGTCTTATAGTGTGCGTGTCCATCTTCAATCATCCAATCTCGAAGTCCTCAAACGATGGAGGCGGAACAGAAATTCTATACAGAACAGTGGCATAGCATCAGGGTAAGCAAGGTAAGCACTGCTTGCCTTTGATTGAAGGTATGTAATTATTTTATTTAATGTTTGCAAAAATACTCTCCTGGTAATCTCTTAAATGTTATTCAAGCATCAGTGTGTTTGAAAAAACATCCCATACATGGCAGTGACCGTAACATTCATGCAAGATGTGCACTATTCATTCTAATGGAGGTTGAACGATGGTATTTTTCCGACTTTCATCCCATTGCTCTAGCTATTGTAGTTATTATTTGTGACCTCATAGATTTCGGATGGAGAGAAGGGGAAGAGCTGTGGATGTCAGGTTAAAATGCAAGCAGCCAAGCTAAGACTTCTTTTGCCCGAAAGATGACGACTAGAATCGTAGTCACTACCCCTCTATTCCCCTTTCAAAACATATAGGGATGGTATGGCAAGAAAGGGGAAATTAATATTGTCAAGGTACTGACCCTGTGCCTACACGTCTTTAAGCCCAGTACACACGACACAACTTCTTGTATATAAAGTTGTACATTAAGTTGCAGCCTGAAGATGGCATCGTGTGAACATCAAAACTTGTACAAGATCTGCTTTGTACAACTTATTGTATTCAACTTTAGGAAATAGAACGCGTCCTATATCAGAAATCTGTCTTGTACAACTCTTGAGTTGTAAACATAAAAACTTCGTCTGCTAGACAGTTACTTAATAAAAAAGAGTGATTGTAAGAAAAACAGATAAATGCTTGAAAACAAACAAATAATTATAATTGAAGGAGGTTAAACCCCAATTATAAAGCTTTTCAACTGTTTTAAAGAAATATTAAAACACGCTTTTTTGAATTGTCTTCATAATATTTAGGAATGATTAGGAAATTATTTAAATTAAATACCAATATTTTCCAAATCATTCAATCATTATTTTTCCATAAAAAGGGCAAAAACGCATTTTTTTTTCCATTCAAATATTATATGCAATCACAAATGCCGTGTGAACAGTCACTGGCTAAAATTTGTATGCACTCCATGTGACCAAGATATTGTAATATTTCTTGCACATCTTTATGTACAAGAAATTGTGTCATGTGTATCGAGCTTTATAGTTTTGTGGAGTTTTTTTGTAGCAGATGCTTTTGGTTTGATGTGTGTATCAGTGAAAGCTGACAAACGAGATTTATAAGTATATATCTATAATAAGTAATAACACAATAATATAAATCTTAGAGAAGAAGGACGCCCAAAGCCACAACTATCATAAAGAAAACACCTCCAAATAGCTTCTTGAAGCATACATTTTAAAAAAATCTGGGAGCTCCTCTTTCATGCTTGGAGGAACCCGTTCCCAGGGAATACCGTTCAGTTTGTTGACGAAATAGTCGGCTTGCTTTTTAGAGGCGGCTGAAAGTTCCTCGATAGCGTATGGGGGTTTAAATGCCCAATGTTGAAGTAATGTACCGCATACCAATAAAACACTCAGCTCCTTGACGATAAACTCTTTGCCGTCGTCGATGAAGCTCTTTGAAATCCACAATGATATCAATTATTTAAATCATTAGTGTAAGGGGCGGAAAGTCGCTTATATTAACTCCCATAATCAGTCACGACGTTTCTTACCTTGTCAATGGTGATGATGTTGGCAAACTCCCCGTACACGATTCAGATGACGGTTTCGGTCAGAGCTCTGGTGAAGCTCACTTCAATACTCAGAGAGACATACGTCGTCAAATTCCAATGCAATGTCATGTGGGCAAACAGATTAGGTGTGAGATCGAAAGCCATGATATGATATCCCTTACGGAAGGCTTCCCATGTGATGTAGTTACCTTTATTCAAGAAATGTATACCCGTTCAAGAAAACAGTGTGTGGTAGAACATGATATAGTTGCCATTTTAAAAATCGGGGTGTAACGGTTTTGATTGCACTTGTTCCTTGATCACGTATAGCGAGAAATGGTTCATGGCGTAGATTTGGAAGTTTAACGGGTTCTTGATGGCATCACCGTTGAACGCAGCGTTTGATACAAATCCCACGATGCATCATTTGGGTAATTGTTCGTGAATACGCTGTCCAGTGATTTCCCTTGCACACCCGTAGGAATAGTGAGTGTTTTACTTCTACACGGGTGATGGGATACTTTGCGGGACTGGCGTTTAATGCCTTGGCCTGTGCCAACAGTATAGAAGGTGCTACTTTGACACGTCACAATAGAAGGCCGGCTTCAGCTATGTGAATCTTAAACTGAGGTACTTCAGGGACAGCCATAAAACTAAACCCATCTCTGGAACGAACAAACTTGACTTTGAGTTCGGTGCTGTTCAAAAGGTATTTCTCTTGGTTAAACACGTCACCGTGTAGATAACCCAAAAGATCAAATCCTATGATAATAAACTCCCCACACCAACAAAAAAAACTCCAACGACCCATCCGAATCCTAACAAGTTATAAATAACCAATGAGCACAAATAAAAAAATCAATGATCATACATAAATAACCATTGAACATACATAAAAAAGCAATGAACACAAATAAAAAACAAATGAGGCAAGATTAAACAAGTTTGAAACACTGGAAAGGGGGTTAGGAGGAGGGGGGGAGAGAGAAAACCAACAACCAATCATAGAGTGAGGGGGCGTGGTCATGTGATCAAATTCAGTCAATCCCAGCTTGTGACAGGCGGTCGTGATAGCTACTCATACTTCCTCCACGAAAATTCAGGCACATTTTCTCTATATTATATCTTCCCCTATAACATCAATTTGTAAATTATAATTTTTGCATGTTGTAGCATGCGTTATTGGAAAAATAAAATTTCACATACGAAAAAAATGAGGTGATTTTACCATAAATCTTATTCATTTCTCTTTATTTAATTTTGAACAGATATTTTTCTCCCCAACGTATACTTCTACCCTTCCGTGCAATAAAACTCCATGCCTTGAGCCTGCAATCGAGCTATACTGACCGGGTAGACGCGGCAGCAAGAGGGGATATTGCTTGCCCTTAATTTCAGTTTTCTAGACTGGAGCTGATACCTATTTTAAAGTAGTTTCTCATATATTCTCACAAGGTTTAATTTGACAGTTAATCTCAGTTTTATAAACCGGAAGTGCTACATATTTTCTAATAGCACCTCATTTGTCCTCACGAGGCTGAATTTTACCGATTATATCAGTTTTATAGACTGGAGTTGCTATCTATTTTCATGTAGCTTCTCATTTGTACTCACGAGGCTGAATTTGCTCACTATTCTCAGATTTATCGATTGGAGCTGCTACCTTTATTTAAATAGATCCTCATTTGTCCTCATGAGGTTGAGTTTGATCCCGTTTCAGACCAATTGCTTCCCATACATTATTGGGAGGCACTGGTTATAGAACCCTGGACCTCTAGAGGTATGTAGTTAGGAACTTTGACCACTATACTTCTGATGTGGTCTCCCATTAAATTACACAAGTGGAGCACGGAGGAGAAAGGTAGAATTTAGAGGAAATGTGCCAATTTCCATGTAGAAAGAGTGGTAAGCCATTCAGGAAAAGAACCACATTCAATAGACCCAGACGGGTTTCGAGGTTTTGCCTCCTAGCTAAAGACAAAACAGACTAGATGATCCTTACGCATCCACCGATGTGGATGATTTATTTTTGTTAATTTCTGAATAGTACAGCACTCCACGCATATTTCTTTTTTTTATTTAGAAGACGTTTCTAGTAAAATAATGAATGCCAAAACAGGCGGATACGCAGCCTGGACTCAAGCCAACTTTCAACCGTGGTAATGGCCGCATTAAAATGTTGGAATGTGGAAAACCCCACCCAGAAATTTATGACTATTATGTGTTCTATTGAATTGATGATGTTAATACAAACAAAAAGGACAACCCCTCCCTAATCCCCCAAAACCTCTGCGAACACCCTATCTACCCCTCTTGACACTCTGAAATAATGTTTCATCCCACGAAATAGCTCATTTTGTTTTTAAAAACATAAAATATGTTTTAAAAAAACCAAGAGTTGGACAAACGGGAACTTTGCAAATATGCTAACTACCCATCCACACCACACTATAATGTACAGTGCTTGGAAGGATATTATCTAGAAAGTTTTTCGGTTATTCGCACGCTTAAAGAATATGTCAAAAAATATTTATTTTTACTTTTTATATTGGTTTTACCACAATTCACACTGATAATTTACTTTTTTGACTGAAGTTTCCCACATTAACTTTCTAAACACACATTATATTAGCATGACCTACAAATTAGTTTAACATAGGAAAGTACGAATAATAAGCACCTTAAGCCTATATCTTTATTAGTTGGATAGCGAACACATATATAAATAGTAAATAACTTAATCATCAAAGCCTGGAATCGAACTTGAGCTCCCCAGGACCTCTGGTTAACCACTCTAGCCAACTTAGTCACGGGAAAGAACGAAGGGTAGCTGCACCGATGCGCACGCAGTCTAAATTCCAGGCTCTTTTTGTCTGGTTAATTCCGGTATCACAGTTAACTTAACGTTCACTTATGCTGCGATCACGATCAACTTAACGATCACTTAAATTTTCCCGCAACTTTCACCTGTGACGTCACAGCCAGTCAAGATAGGATTTTCCATGTTAATGAATTTACATTTTACTCAGCAAGTTTAAAAAATATAACGTTGAGACAAAACCCATAAGTTCTTAAATAATTCTAAAAATGGTCTTACAATGTCACAAAAAAAATGTTTTTATCTCTTAAGTATTTTTTTGTAAACGCATTTTGTATAAATCCTCTACAACTTAGGCTATTTTTGTTAGTCATGAAAATGGCCTGTAGGAGTCTTACTGCCAGGATGTAGATTAAAAAGATCCATGGAAACATATGTATATTTAGAATAGGCCACGAGAAAGATATAAAATTAATAAGCAAGTCAATGTTTTCAAGGCGCAAATACAATGATTGTGTTATCAGCACATAGATAAGAGCCCTCTCAGAACGAACTTATAATTTGTTCCCCTGTCTTTCTATTTTATACATGGGTGTATAATGTATTAATGCTTAAACTGCTTAGGTGCGTCAAGTTAAGATGCAAGCCACTTCGCAAAAATAGCTTTGAGATCTCCAAGTAGGCAACGTCGTTAATGTAATGAAACTAGTAGGCTATGTGATCAGTATTTAAGTAACATACCAACAATTCTATAAAAACACAGACAATGGATTTGGACTGTTTGAAAACCAATCGGGACTAAAAGAAACCCAACAATTTATGATTAAGTTGCAAATACTGGCAATAAGAAGTACTAAATAACCGTGTTGAGGTCACTCGCTAAATGATTGGCAGGCTAGAACACGTTGTAGCCCTAACCTTCACTTAAAGTTCACGTAACGTGAAAGTTCTTCACTGGACAACTCTTTAAGTTGAACGAACTTTAAGTTAACTGCATTGTAATGGCTTCCATTTAAAAACATGAGGCAAACGTTAAGTGATTCTTTTTTAGTACTGCGTCTTGTTATCTGTTCGTGTTTTACGCTTATATACGAATTACACTAATGGCTTAGGTATTAGGAAGGTTTAAATAAAAGGAAGTGCACCCGCATTTGCGTGAAAGGAGAGTGAAAAGTGTTTATGAAAAAAACACTCAGTGCACCCGACTGAAATCAAACCACGATATCCCCGTCTTTGGCAGTCTAATCCATAAAGAGAGTAGCACGTTAACCACGTGGCCACCAAAGTGGGCTACATGAATGTTAAGTGAACATTAAGTTGATTGTGATCCCGGCATTACCGATGACAGGGAGGTCAGGGTTCAAATACTGACAGGATATACTGAGGTTCCCCCACTCCTTAATTTGTTTCTCATAATCAGCCTCCAAGCAAATGTGAGTGAATTTCCTTTAAAATTACCTTCCTCATTCCTACATGATTTTATTGAGTACAGCAGGTATAGCCCACGGCGTTGGAATCGTGATCTCGAAATCATTTAGTCTGGTTCGTCGATGGGAGACAGTTCAAGGTTCCAAACCCGTTCAGATATCCTGCAATCACGATATATTGGTCGATTAACGTTATTCAGCCAATCTTGGTTGTGCTAGAAAGTAAAATTAGAAGAAATGAACTCGTATCCACAGTTTCTCCGGAATATATTACACCCAGGCATGACGAGTCTCAACCATATCAGGGTAAAGACGACGCAGGACGATATTTGTCACCTGTCACGGAAGAGAGAGACTACAAATAAAATCAACGATAGTTGCTATTTTTGTAACGTAAACAGAAATATGTACTTTTTTGACGTCCAAAATAACGCACTCCTGTCTTCGGTTTCTTTTAGTATCTCGTCGAGAATCCTCCCCTGGAAGGAAGTCGGGAGTTGTCCTTTGGGGTTGAAGGGTTGGAGATAGAGGGGATAGGGTAGCGGGCATCGTGCCCAATTGACTCTACCCCCATCTCCAGATCCCCCATATCATACCTCCCCTCCCTCACCTCCTAGCCTTCATCTTCCACACCCTAACAACTTTTACTCACTTGGAGAACAAAGGTTGGATTAAGACCGAGGAAACTTTTTTTTTTCGTATGAGGGAAGAGTGAGGGGAGAGTTTATTTTTCAGTCAAAGCTCCAGTTTTTGAGAAATTTAAGATTTAAGCCTTTACTTAGAAGTGCGCATTTTTCTTTGGAGATAATTAGGAATCTATAAGTTTCAACACTAATATTACTATTATGTGTATACAACGTGTACACTCTTAATCAAATGATCCCATGGGAACATAATTTATCAATTAGCTTAACTCAGGTTTTAGGTTTTATAACCACGTCTTACTACCTGTTCAGGTTGTACACATCTATATTTTAATTACTCTAATGGGTAAGGTATTAGGAAGAAAGTATTTTAGAGATTATCTATCCATATTTGCGTGGAGAGAGCGTGGGAAACCATTTAGATAAAATCACCCTCGGTACATCGAACCAGAATCGAACCCCGATCTCCCCATCTTAGGCAATATAGGCTAGAGGTTCTCAAAACTTGTTATTCACGTGTTGACCCTCTAACCAGGGAACAGTTGATTCACGAACCCCTTGAAGTAGGATAAATGATTTAAAAAATGATAGTCATAAATTGATAGTTAATCATAAGGATACATTAGTAATAATATATTTTTAATGTTAATATAATTATAATATCAATGAAAATAAAATAAATGTAGGTGAATCCCAATCACGCCTATTCAATGCTGCCTAGGCTTACCAGTTGACGGTGGAACTGTTACGGGTTTAACCAACCTTCGGGTTGCCTATTTTACGTACAAACATAGGGACCTACTGATTAAATGTTCAATTTAATATTGTTCCATTTTTATGGAAAATGTTGTATTTTTTTTTCTTTATATCAGACTGCAATGGGTCTCTTTTAATCTCTTACATTCTTTTTTTCATATTTCACAAAGTAATTAAGGCTAGAAAATAAAACAGAAAAATTAAAAAATTAAAAGAAAAGAAGATTTCCCTTCTTTTTATCAAATGAAGAAAAAACTACCGTACTTATTTTTGTTTGTTGGTGTAGCTAAAGAATAATATAAAAGTAGCGTAAATATTTCTCTACATCAGTCTTATAAAATGTAGTTAGATATTCAGTGAATAGTTTTTCAAAATGTTTTGATCTAGCAAAATCTTGAAAAAATATTTTTTTAACTATTTCTATATTTCTCTCTCTCTCTCTTTCTCTGGGAGGAAGTAGGGTTTGGGAGAAAGGGTGAGAGAGATAGAGAGTTTGAGAACTCAAGAATAGGGGGTAGGGAAGGGTCTTTGGCCCAACTTCATAATTACTTCATAGTTCCCGAAAGGACTATCTTCTTCCAGTCCCCACCACCCTACCCCACTTAGGCCACCCCCCTTCTCTTTCACCCCTATCAAGGGCTAAACCTAGAACTGCGTGTTTGGGAAAGAGAGTCTTTGCCCCGATTTTGGTTGGATGGAGGAGGGGGAGGGGGTGTAGTCTTGTACACTAACCCCTTTTCCTCGGCTATCGTCGACTAAGCTCTATCGTCCTCTGGTCCTTCTTCTGTCTTCGTCCTTTGCTCCTTTGTAACCTTTCATCACGTCTCTCTTTTCTTGGTTTCATTCGCATCCCCCCTTCTTTCAATCCCCTCTCCTAACCCTAAGCGATTCACAAACACTCGAAGGTTTCGGATTAAAAGGGAAAAGGGATTTACCGCCCAACATCCGGAAAGAAAATACCCCTTTTGTAAAAGAGGATATCCCACCTCCTCTCCCCTTTTCAGCCGAGTTAAAGCGTAAGCGTATTGAAGTTACAACTTTAAGCTAAAACCAAAATTAGAAGTAGTAGAAAGGAGGGGAGGAGGGATATATACACATATAAAAAGAAATACCTTGAGATGAAAAACAAAAATTGAAAACAATTCTCTTTTTTTATAGATTTGATTGCCACGTAGAGTGGGGGATCAAAAGAAACGTTCTTTCCTTTTTAAAAAAAACCACAAAGGGGTATTGAGATAAATATTTATAAAATATTTGGTAACCTACCTAAATAAACTATTACATCATTGAGACCCGAACCATCAATTTTGAAAGTATTTGATCTGATGAGACGTTTGATAAAGTGGAATTATTTTTTCAATTACTTGCAATCTACGACAAGTAATGAGATACATTTTCTTTACGAACACATATATAAATGAGAAATACATTCATTTTGCATTATGAAGTACTTTAGGATATAAAATTTGTATAGATTGATAATACATTAAATATATATTTTTATTTTTTACTTTGACATGGATCCTAGCACCGGACCTTTAGAATAATCATCACCATCAACTGTTTTCCAGCTTGTGGCCGGGTCAGTTTAGTAAAATGCCTCCAACTTCCTCTATCCTTTCACCATTCTACCTCCTTTGATTTCTACCATTCTTCTCTTCTCACTTCAACTTTTTCTTTTATCTGCTTCTCGCATCTATTTCTTGGTCTCTCTTTTGGCCCTTTTCCTAAATACGTCCTCTATGTAATTCTCTTTGGCATCCTCTTCTTATCCATCCTCACTACATGACCATAACATCAGAGTCCTGCTTCCTCCACTAGCTCATGCACTCCAACATCCTCATTACATAACCATAGCACCTCAGTCTTGCTTCCTTTACTATCTCATGTAATCCAACAACCTCAATACATAACCACACCATTCCAGCCTTCCTTCCTCTACTATCTCATATACTCCCTTCACCTCCAATATTTCCTGCATAACTTAATTACTAATCCTGTTTCTCCCAGTGACAGCTAACATGCTCCTCACAAACTTCATCTCTAGTCTTGTTTCTACTCGTGACAGCTAACATGCTCCGCCAAAACTTCATTCCTAGTCTTGTTTCTCCCAGTGACAGTTAACATGCTCCGCCAAAACTTCATTCCTAGTCTTGTTTCTACTCGTGACAGCTAACATGCTCCTCACAAACTTCATCTCTAGTCTTGTTTCTACTCGTGACAGCTAACATGCTCCGCCAAAACTTGATTCCTAGTCTTGTTTCTTCTTGTGACAGCTAACGTGCTCCTCACAAACTTCATCTCTAGTCTTGTTTCTACTCGTGACAGCTAACATGCTCCGCCAAAACTTCATTCCTAGTCTTGTTTCTCATCCGCCAAAACTTCATTCCTAGTCTTGTTTCTACTCGTGACAGCTAACATGCTCCTCACAAACTTCATCTCTAGTCTTGTTTCTACTCATGACAGCTAACATGCTCCTCACAAACTTCATCTCTAGTCTTGTTTTTACTCATGACAGCTAACATGCTCCTTACAAACTTCATTCCCATGGCCTCCACTTTTCTAGTCTATCTTACCATCATTGCCCATGTTTCTACGGCACATGTGACAATAGGTATAAAGTACGCCCTATACAGCACTTCCCTACCTTCTCATCTCGAATATTTTTGGTAAATGTATAATTGTTGTTTATCGGCGACTTTTTTAATGAACTGTGGTGAGTATTTGTTTAATTATTACGTTCAACCACATGTTAAACGTTGTCTAAGTATTTATGGGTACGAGCATAAAACTTGACTATGGTTTACACAACATAACTTCATTCAAATGAGCGTGAAATACTTCCAAACAATCTTCACACCTACACATTAGATTAATAGGCTGTAAATAACCTTGGTTTTAAAAGTATTAAATATATAATTAAAATAAAAGACTTTGGTTTTAAATAACTCAATCTAAGGAGATAAAATAGAAAAAAATCACAGTGATCTTGAATATAATTTCGAGCGTTGATCATTCTAAATCGTCTAAGCCTGGCCAAACACAATATATATATATTACTGTGTTTGCCAACATTGGTGTATATATATGTATATGGTGTATGTGTGTTTGCCACCATTGGTGTATATATATATATATATATGGTGTATGAGTGTTGCCACCATTGGTGTATATATGTATATGGTGTATGAGTGTTGCCACCATTGGTGTATATATGTATATGGTGTATGAGTGTTGCCACCATTGGTGTATATATGTATATGGTGTATGAGTGTTGCCACCATTGGTGTATATATGTATATGGTGTATGAGTGTTGTCACCATTGGTGTATATATATATTATTGTGTTTGCCACCATTGGTGTATATATATGTATATGGTGTATGTGTGTTTGCCACCATTGGTGTATATATATATGTATATGGTGTATGAGTGTTGTCACCACTGGTGTATATATGTACATGGTGTATGTGTGTTTGTCACCATGTATATATATTATATTAGGCGATATTAACTTTTTGAACACACACAGCTACTCTATGTCTAAATAAAACAAACAGCTCTGGAAGAATGTTTCACCTGTAGCCCACAAACTGGAAATAAACTTACCTAGTTCTTCTTTCTCTCTCTCTCTCTTTCTCTTCTTGTGTTTCCGTTTAACTTCCTCGAGGATATACCTAAACTTGTATAACAAAGTATAGTCATGAGAAGGTTACCCCAACAGCGAGTTATCAGATATGACTTTCAAAACACTCTCATTGTTTAGTGAGTGTATTTTCTTGTAAACTAACTGAAAGGATGACAAAGATTTTCTCATTTAATCTGTATAATGATACGAGATTCATTTAAACCTTTATATGGTATAAATAAGTTTTGTAAGCCACAAACAAGCTTTATATAAACAACTTAAGGTGGGGAGGAATATAACTAGATTCGTAACTTTGCCTTACTTTACTTTCTCTCGCTCGACCTCTTGGAGAGAGAAGTATTGTGATCGTAAAAAAAATTAGACTCGATAAACGCGAAACAAAAAATAAAGTTTTTGATTTATCCTCTGACTAGCCATTTGTATCTCAGCCTAGAGCCGAAACCATTTCACCGATCGGGCTAAGACTTGATATATAGGGTTTTCATAAAGTTCCCCCAAGGATTTTTTTGGAATAAGGTGTCAAGCCATAGAATTAAGGTTAGTTTACTGAAGTGCAAAACGATTTAAAACCAAATAGATTTTCTCAAAATATGGTTTAACGATTTTTATTAAATTTCGTATCCAAGCAGTGTTTAACCCTACAAACAAAATGGCAATTCTCGTTTTCCCATGAGAATTACTTAAAAATTTCCAATTTTTTTCATATCTCCACAAATATTTGATATAACGAAATAACTTATAATTGCAAAGTTGTGGTATTGTTTGAATTAAAAGTACTTTAATCTGGAATATATTTTGTTATACTCTTGGTAGGCAGAGAGGCTCCTCTTTTCTCAACGTTTCTGTAACGGTGTTTATTAACTTTATGTTCTTTGGTGAAGTTTTTCTGCAACAGTGTATATTATCTCGTTTCACAAATTTTACAAGTTTTTGGTAAATGTCTATTTAAAGATTAGTGGGAGATAAAATATGTGCGGTACACTGAACAATTTATTTTTATTACTAAACTAGTTGAAGATACCTAATGATTGCACGTGGAAGGTAACTTTAAAGGTAATGCCTTTAAGACCTACATTTATCGTGGTATTTTTGCTTCCTGCCCAGTTTTTAATTAGTAATTAATAAAAATATGGTTTGGATTTTAAAGTTCCTGTGTCGAGGTGTTCGTGCACAAAGGATATTAATGTACCAGAGTCGCAGACATACTTGTACACGCTTTCCAGTTACTAAAACATACAGTCTTTGAAAGATCAAGTAACGAGCTGATGTACAAATCATTTAAACAATAGCAATCACCAGGCCAGTCTTATTCGACAAACTCAACTATGTCCGGCCCGTGTTGCAAGTACCAACAACCTAATAAAATGAGATATTATATATTCGAGCCTTGGTAAATTCAGGAGAAAGGTAGTGTAAGACAATCAGTTAAATGGATGATATACCTACATTTGATAAAGAACAAAAGGCCTGTTTATTTTCAGAACTAAATCAATAAGATAAATGTAAACAATACAAATTAATATAGCTGTGAACAATACGCAATAGGTTAGACATATTTGATAAAATTAGGCCTCAGCCTTCAAAAAACTTCATAACAATACATTTTTAACAGGTGCCATACAGGCCAATATTTACAATAACAAAATATTTAAATTCCTCCATGTCCAAATATAGGATAGCTCTGCGCCTAACTGTACGCTCTTTCGCAATAATAAAATGTTCCCGCGACATTCAAATATAACGAAACTCTGCGCATAATTGTACGCTCTTTTATATTAATAAAGAGTTTCCTCATTTGCCTTTTAATTATTCCCGCTAGGCGGGCAAGTCCTAGTGTCTGATAATGACAAATAATTTGTGAACTTATTATTAAGATAAATAGCTTCAAGCAAATCAATTATAAATCTAAGTATTGTTACAAATATTAATAAGCTAAACCATACCAAATTTAATAATCTTTAGACTGAAACTTCATAAAGATCTTCTCCCCGTCATAATGTTTTAATCAGAATATAAAAGGTGATCGATAAGATTCAAACAACAACAAGAACATTAAGTTAGTGAAATAGTATAGTTGCGAACATTTAATTTACTAAAAACAAGTGACAGAAAATCATTTTAACTTAGTCATACATAATTTTGAAGAGTTCAGACCTTAAGGGTGTTGAAGACTCGGGGAACTTTTTACAGAAATTGAAATGTTGACTCCAAATAACAAATTCTGTGTGTTATGATTTAAAAATTATTTTTTTAAATTCATAATATTTTTTTAAAAATTTGATCAAATTGACGTTTTAATTAAAGGAATTAGATTAGTAAATATCTTAAATTATTATTATTATTATTATTATTATTATTATTATTATTATTATTATTATTATTATTATTAGCACCGCGTCTTACTACCCGTTCGGGTTATACGCTCTTACGCTAATGTGTAATGGTAGGGTGATTATGAGATGAAATGAAGGACCTACAGTTTAACGTGGAATCCGAACCAAGGTGGAGGCCTGGCATTCCCCACATTCACAAGATAACTTAAATATCTTAAAAACTATTAATTTTAAGTAGAGGATATTTTGTAATTGTCATAACAACTTGCTATAGAAAATATTGTAACGATTACAATATGATCGCCCTATTACTTTATGAAATATTTAATATTTATTTTATATTTATTGTAGTGATTTATTTTCTTTTGATCTTATTACTTACAATTTATAAATGCATTTCAAACATATGGTGTATCAGCTCAGACCCGTAAGGTACCTGATTATTGCCTCTACGAGGAAGGTTTTTTTTAATATCTACTTTTCAAACTCATGCTGTCCATAACTTTGAATCATTACCAAGCTTAACACACTTTTGCGGGAAATAGCTGTTTACCTTGACTATCCTTCAGCGAACTCTTACAGGATTTTTGTGTATTATTTCCTTCCTCCCTCCGCCCCCTTCCTACAGAATACTCTAAATTCTCATTCTCTCAACAATCCCTTCTCCTTTCTGAGGCTTACTCACCCAAAAGCAGCAAAAAAATTAATAATTTCTCTGTCGGTCTGTCCAGGGACAGCTTGGGATAGGTAAATGATAGTAGAGGGTATGTTCATTAGTAACAGAGAGGAGAGTCATTGATATGTATCAGCCTGTCCACCCGACTTTTAGCCACCCGGTTTTTGAAAGCACCCATCGTTTGTGCTACGTTAATGCTGGTTAGTACTCGATTTTCATGGTTGGTGCTGTAAATTTAAAGCACTAACTCACGATTTCTATAGGCGGCAAGGAAGATATCTCCTTGGCTACCTGGTACAAGAAATAATCGAGATATCAATTTTTTGGAAACAACCATCGTTTGTGCTACGTTAGTGCTGGTTAGGGCTCAATTTTAATCGTTTATGCTGTAAATTTTGGCACTAATTCACAATTTAATATGGGTGGCAAGGAAGATATCTCTTTGGCCACCCGGTATAATAAATTATCGAGATACCTATTCTTTGAAAACGCTCATCGTTTGTGCTACGTTAGTGATGATTAGTGCTCAATGTTCATCAATAGTGTTGTAAATCTAAGGCACTAATTCACGATTTCTTATGGGTGGCTAGAAAGATATCTCCTTGGCCACCTGGTACAATAAATAATAGAGATATCCATATTTTGAAAACGCCCATCATTTGTGCTACGTTTGTGCTGGTTAATACTCGATTTTCATGGTTAGTGCTGTAAATTTAAGGCACTAACTCACGATTTCTTATGGGTGGCTAGGAAGATATCTCCTTGGCCACCTGGTACAAGAAATAATAGAGATATCAATTTTTTTTAAACTCCCATCGTTGGTGTTACGTTAGTGCTAGTGCTCGATTTTCATAGTAATTAATTAACTCGATTCACCTCTTTTCTTGACTCTTGTAGATAATACAATTTTTACTACCCGCAGACACCATGTTATTTTACCTGATGAATAATTATAATATGTCACCTCTTTATATTTACTGGACTGTTGTAAATAAGCCTGTGTTTACCACATCCAATATCCAAGCCATTTTCCCTCGTGATGTGAAATCACGTCTTCGCAGTATTTATAGTGAATACAGCAATTTTAATACTATTTTGGTCACACTACTTTATTAGACCCTTAGACCATTAATATTTGCTAATCTAACATGGGTATACATAATTTTTTTAACCTAAATAATCAATCTTATTTCAATTAAACTTTATGTGGGTTAGAGATTGATCCAACTTAAAATTTGTTTTTGATCTTATGTTTGCTGAAGTGAGTTTTAAGGGAATGAATAATTGGATTAGTTGATAGAAAACCAATTTACCGTTAAGAATAGTAGTTTCTGACAATGTTTCAAATTCGAGAAATAAAATTCATACTAAGCATTTAAAGTTTTAATTGACATCATTAATTTAATTGGTTTCTAAAAATTATTAACTGTGAGCTCTATATTTTTGTGTGTGAAATATTAAATTGCTACAGATGAGCGTGTAAATATTGGAATGAGATTTTACCCACGAATTTTTAACAACCAAACATTTATTTTTACAAAGAAACCTGTCTTTTTGCATCTCACTAAAAAATGACAAACATTGCTACTGTGGTACTTAATGTTTATTAATCTAATTATAACTATTTAGGTGTTATTATTATATTTGTATTTATTACTGTTGAATACTCATTAGTTTGTGTATGGGTTTTATCTTAAAAACGAATATTGATAATGTTGGAGTTTAAGAAGCAATATTTCAGAAATGAGTTCTAAGCCCAGTGCTTCTTGATTTAAATTTGTTCGGTTTCGATTCTGCGTACTAGGCTTCTTTCAATAATGTTCTCGATGCTGTTTTTTATGTTCCATGAAATTACTACATTTGGCTAAATATGTCCATATAATAGAACCATAAATTTAAAATAACACAATATGTCATCTATTTTAGGAATCTAAATATAAAGATGGAGCTGATGTATATATGTATGTATGTATGTAGAGTAATTTATATGTGTATATTATCTCTAACATTAATTAACTTTTGATAATTTTAAGGATTTGAATCCAATGTTATGCACAAATCTGTAACAGTAGTAATAGCTATGAATGAGTAATTGCTACAAATGTCACCTCAAAGGGTAGGTTGGAATACATAATTCTAAAAGAACCACTCATATTTGTAAGTCTATATTTAAATAACTACAGTTGATGAAAAGAGCAGCAATTTTTCTGGCTAGGAGCCGCATATCGCTACGGAGCCACATGTTCCCCACCGTTGATATATACCATATTCAGGTTTATATAATGAAAGTTCAAAATAAAAGTCAAATTTGGTCAACATTATATAAAATGTGTAGATTACTGCTATCATAGAGTAAAGTATTACTATCCTTTCTCTATGCTCCTAAAGACCAACGTCAAAAAGACACTTGTATATAGCTATGCTTGACCAACTTTATATATTCAAGAATAATTTAGCTACTTTAAAAATAAATTTCACATTAAAAGTAGAAAAAAAACGAGACACCTGTTTTTAAGGAATCAACTGACCACCCAAATATAATGGTTATTGATAAAAAAAAATATTGCATAGGTTTTAACACAAGGGCTATTTTACAATTCAATCAATAGTTAGGACCCTCCCCTCCCCTTTCCCAATGAATCTGACTGAGATTTGAACCTCAACTTTATTGTCCCCGAAAAATGTCACCTTGGTCTACATTTTAGTTTTCAGTGATATCATTTGCAGATACTTAAAATATGTTTTAGTCCATATTAAAATATATATGTTTACTAGAGTAACTTCCTATAGATAATTTTATACTCATTTATAACGACGATAATACACCCTTAGGCCTACTTTAAAAAACTCAGAATATCAACAATATTATCTTCCACCTGGGTCATTTGATCTGGGGGGGTGGGGGCGGCGAAGGGGGTTATTTTCCACATATCTATCATTCATAATAAGATCACTTGTAATGAATTTTTAAGAAGTCGATTTTTTAACCTCTTCGACACCTTTAAAGATCCCGTATCGTGCAAGAACAAAGATTTAAACTTACCGTGTACTTAAAACGAGAGAAAACAAAATAACACAAAATATTATTTCTATGTACTCTCCCATTTTTATAAAATCACGAGGTTACTCTATTTTATTTTATCAGCTAGTTCTTTATAACTTCAATATCCACCTCTAAATAGCTAATTTAACCATTTTAAAATTTTGCAGTCCATACATAACTGTTTTAAAAGCACGCGCTCTAAAAAAAGGGTGCTTTAAAAAGTGAGGCTCATGGCATATCAATTCCTAAAATTGGCCTCTAGGTGAACCAACACAAAATTAACAATGGGAATACACATTTTGTTGATAGATTTTATTTGATCATAATTTAAAACAAGGGCGTTTTAATGATTTAATCTATAGGTAGGATTAAAATCCGTCCCAATTAATTCGAATGAAATTTGAACTTCGACGTCACGGTTAGTGAAAATAGTAAAATGTATTTTAGTTTTATAAGTCTTCATTAAACCATATATTATGTGTACTAAAGTAGATAACTTTAATTAAATAATTTGATAATCATATTCTTATTTGGTATTATTCTGAACCAAGAGTATTGGGTTCGATTAGCTGCCCGTTCGTTAAAATTATCATTGATAAAATTGAGATTTTCCTCTCGCAGTGACGATTTGACAGCTGGGGGGTATTATTGTGACTGTTATGGAGTAAGCTAGTTTGTAATTCATGCTCTGATATAATCAGTTGGTTAATAAAGTGCACGTTATAATAAGTTGAAAAAGCGTATGTAAGAAATAATATAAAATGCCTTCTTCAATTAGTTTATTTTCATAAAGAGGAAATTCCTGAACTACAATAATTCATTTAACCCAGATAAGCTTATCTTAGTCATTGTGTTACTTGAATTCCTACTAGAGAAAAAGCTCGAGGATAGCATTAGAGGAAGAAACTAAACCTAGAGCGAGGAGGTTGTATGCGAGCCGTCACAACTGTCACTTATTGCAGATTAGTCAGGAACAAGGACCTAAGTACACATTTCTTAGTATATGATAAACATCTAAGGCGGAACAAATACAGCCTCCCTTTAAAGAAAACTAACTCCTAATGCCAACAATATTACCTTTAATTGGGGGCATTTGGTCTTGCAGGGGTTAGAGGGGAGGCCAGTTCATCACACTCTATAATAATTGATCACTTGAAATGTAATTTTTTTAAGTCCATTTTTTCAACCACTGGAACATCCTTAAATATAATTTCAAAAAGAAAAAAAATACATATATGTATTTATGCCGAAAATGAATGACAACTTATATTTTTGGGAGTAAGTCTCTATTACCTGACAAACATCAAAAAGTAAGTATCACTTGTGAGCACTGGCTTATATACAAATTAAACTCATCGGGGAAATATGGAGGGGATAAAATAGATGGTGCCTGTCATTTTTAGGCGTTCATCATTTACAAGTAACAAACTGCTATCACACTAACAAATGCGCACTACGTCGTTTGTTCGTGGATCGTGGTAGGGGGAAACAGTTGGAAGGAACAATCACTCTACTCCCCCTAGTTCTTGCGCGTACGCAAAGTCCAGAACTAGGAAGGAGCTCTCAAGTAGGGGGGAGGGGTTTACGGAACAGCCGATACAGCCATGGTTATATTGTTTTGTTGTACACCCGGCCATTATGATACGACCCATGTTGACTTGAATTGAGCTGGCAAAATCCAGCCCGGACCGGCTACTTGAATGGAGTAGGTCCACGTAGCTTACTAGTTGACAGGGATTTGTAGATACATTGTACTGTTGCTCGGTGACCTGGTGGTCTAGAGGTAAGGGGTCAGACTTCTGTGCTGGGGGTCCGGGGTTCAATCCCCGGTCACCCAGCACAGATTTATCTGATTACCAAACCCTTCCTTCACCTCTGACAAGACTTGTATTAATCACAACTTGTGAATGTGAGGAATGCCAGGCCTCCGCCGTGGTTTGGATTCCACGTTAAACTGTAGGTCCTCCATTTCAATTCACAATCACCCTGCCATTACACATTAGCGTAAGTGTGTATAACCCGAACAGGTAGTAAGGCGTGGTGCTAATAATAATAATAATAATAATAATAATAATAATAATATAGATAAAAGAAAGATAGGCATTGTTTGGCCAAAATAAATAAAATAATACATAAAGTAAATATTAAAACTTTTTGAATATTTGTAATGGGTATTGCGTAATTTCACTTGTATTTTTAGTTTGATTTAAAACTTCTTTTACTCGCTCCATTTGTCGAATGGTCTAAAACGTCACTCTCGTGTTAGACTGACCTTCTGAAGACGAGGAGGTCAGTGTTCAAATCTCATTCAGGTCCACTGAGGGTGTTTTTTTCTAAACGATTTCCCACCCTCCTTCCACGTAAATGTGGATAGTAAAACTCTAAAACGCTTCCTTCTTGATCACTAGCCTATTAGACTAATTATCTTATGCTTTTATATATATGCATATATATGGAAAGACATGGTAAAAATAAAGTTTTTGTTCAAATGCCGTGATGCTTATGACAAATATCCAAGATCTTTTGGGTTTATATTATTATTATTACTACTATTATGTGTTCTGTCTTATGACAGGTCTATTCCTTTTGTCAGTGAAATTAGACTGCCAATGCGCCCTGTCCTCTGCCTCTTCATCTAGCTCCGAAAATCTTCTTCTTTCCTTCATGTCATCATATATTTTAATCCTCCTTCCTAATAAGCTCCTTTTTCCCCTCAAGCTTTCCTTTTATGAGGGCGTGCAGAAGACAGTTCCTCCTAAGGATGTGTTCGATCTAGTTTGCTTTGAACCGAAGAATTACATCCAAAATATTTCTCTTCTCACCCACTCTTCTTAGAACTTCTTTTGTCATACTGTACGTCCACATGATCTTCTCAAGTCTTCTCCAGCAACACATTTCAAAGCTCTCCAAGTATTTCTTATTTTTATATATAGCTGTTAAATTAAATTAAAAGTAACTACTAAAAAGATAGAAAATTAAATTAAACGTATCTACTAAAAAAACTTTTATTTATTTTTGTCAGATGATTTGGGCCTAATATCTGCAAAATAAGGACCTCGACTCACGCCCCTTTCATTGCTACCTTAAAAATCATAATAGTAAGCTGACATTTTACATTAAAAAAATTTTTTTTAAGTATTAGATAAACTAAAACTATTTAAAACCAATCTAAAAAGAGTTTGTATAACTATCGCTATTTTATATTAAATCTTTTTAAATCACTATGAGCTACTAATATTATGAATGTAAGAGAAATTCATTAAAATATCATGTTATACGCCAAAAATAAAAACTTTTTTATTATTAAAAAAAAATAGCCACTCTTATCTCAACAGACCCATTCATTTCACCAAATTTGATCCAACAAAAAGTCTCAAAGGCGCATGTTATTTTTGACTTAAAACAACATTTCAAAAGGAACATCGAACAAAACGTTTGGAAGTTCTTTCAGCAAATTTTTAAATTCAAAATACTTTCTAAAGATATGACTTTGGTTTCTTCCACATTTTTAGGATGTATTAATAATTTAAGATTAATGTCTTCAACAAGGTAACCTGCACTGCTGGACGAACTGACTTAGGGGTCTGTCTCGTCTTGTACAGTTTTCTGGCGACAGGGAAACTCGTAGCCGGGTTTACTGAGGTATTTTATTCTCAAAGCCATTCGACAATAAATATTTTATTACACATTTTTAACAGGTGTATCCTTTTCTTTAATTTAAAAATGACACCTGACAAAGGAAACGAACGCGGTACCTTGTTCAGGTGTAGTTTTTCAATTTAATGGATATGATATCTAGATGCAACTATAGACGTAATTAATCAAAACAATAGATTTGCTATTCAATCAATCAAGTGTATAGTTAGAAGCTATAAATAGTAATTAAATGGTTTCAAATGATCACAGTTCACGAGTTATAAGGGGTCAAACTTGCTATTTTATGTTAAGGTTAACTAATTAATGTACGTGATTGAAATTTGGTATAACTAGACATGTATATTATGAGGTATACACAATGAAATATTTATAATATAAAAGTGGTAAAATTACATAATTTTTATTTGTACATAAATACTGTTCTTTTTATACCCCGATAATTTGATTTTATCTCACTTTGTAACACACAATGTTGTTATTTAGAATTAAATTTTAGTCCTCGCTTCTCCCAACAAATAGAAGAAGTGACGATTACAATTACACACAAAGTTAAATAAGAAAGTTTTGAGAGGGATGAGACATAAGAGAAATATATAAGTTTAACAAATCAGTTTAAATAAATGTAAACAAGAGAAAATTGAATTACATATACATATATATATATATAAATACATTGTTGATAAAACAGTCCATTGCATAGGAAAACAGATAAGAGTTATTTATAAAAAACATATAGTCTCAAGGACGTTTTACATGAAATATACTACAGCTCCAATAATAGAAAAGGCGCCTCAAGGGCACTGTGACAATAACACTTATGTCTCTCGATACTCATGCTGAGCTCCATAGCTTGATCTGCGGCGAGGAGGTGAGTCCGACGCCACAATCATCGCTGTCTTCTCTACGATGTCAAGAGTGTCTCTAGTAGCAGTGTCTCCGACGAGTGGTGAATACAATATAGTTAACGTGGATCAAAGACAGGCTCGTATTTTTACCAATGTGTCTGGAAGAATTGCCGCCATTAATATTCCAAGTAATGAAAAAGAAACTGGTTCCATTTAGCGCCACTGAACTCTGCGCGCTGGCTGACCAGCTGGCCTCTCCTCAACCGATCCCTCGCTCATTTCTTCTTCCACCGGCCCGCGAATTAGAAGTAAGCTTGTGTTGTCTTCCACGGCCGATGTACTTCGTTCGCTGAGTGGCTGAGGCAATTGAGGTGTCGTCGAGCAGTGCGTCCGCTGATATCACAGTAAGTAACACCCTACAACGTTATTATTTTTATGCTAGCATTGTTATTGGCATACAATGCACACTTAAAAATATAAATGTCCTCTGCAGATAGTGTGAACATGGGTCAGGAAGATGAATACAAGAAATGTAGGTCAAATTTTTGGCACGGCATACTTGAGAGCAGCAAAAGTAGCCAAAGCAGTAAAGGGTTTAGAAGCTTGCGAAATTGAACCATACAATCCACAAACTTTTACCGAAGATGATTTTGCACCTTCAGCAACAACTGAACGAGATCTTCCTCAGGAAGGACCTTTCCATGATGAACCAACTTTGGTTTGCAATATACCACAGGCATTTTCAGTGGAAAATGATCTCCCCCTACAGAAAAGTATTCCACATCCTAGAACATCCCAGGAGCAAGACCAACCAGAATCTCTTCATGCTCAAGCAGAGGCTCCTGCTCGTGGTTCCAAGTCGAATGAAAATAAAACTGTGCAAACATCAATTCCTACTAAAGGACAAGACATTCTCAACTATATTAAACCTTTGCCAAGAGCAAATAAATCTATGAAATGGAAGCGGC
The DNA here is from genome assembly GCA_902151445.1 of Timema monikensis. Classification (NCBI taxonomy): domain Eukaryota; kingdom Metazoa; phylum Arthropoda; class Insecta; order Phasmatodea; family Timematidae; genus Timema; species Timema monikensis. The sequence continues at coordinate 148,557 of CABFVZ010001115.1, forward strand.
CAGTTGTAACAGCATCTGTTGTAACGAGCACGCCTAGTAAGATATTCTCGTAGAAAAAGAACAAGAAGAGGGAAATATATTTTAAAAATAAGGAAGAAAGGGATGCCAAAACAGCCGCAGAGAAGTTATAACAAAAAACAAAGGAAGCTCAGGAAAACACTGAAACTATAATGTGTCCAGGATGTGAAGAAGAGTTTGTTGACCCTCCTAATTAAGACTGGGTGAAGTGTAGAGCTTGTGGACAATGGTGGCATGAGGATTGTTCAAGCTATGAAGGATATGACCAGTTTAAGTGTGACTATTGTTAGTATTAAAAATATAATTTCTTCTTATGACCTAAATAATGGTTATTGATTTATTTAGTTATTATATTGTTTCGCAACACCTAAATATTAAATGCCATGTTGTGTGTGGATTGCTTTTTTTCTTAAACCATTAGTTAATAGTTAAAGTTAATGAATAAAATTTAAATCATATATGTAATTTTAAAATTATTTGGTATTTAAATGTGAAAGTTATATTGATGTACAAAAATTTTTTATAGCATATATAAAGCATGGACATTCGAGTTCATCATCTTACCCCAATAAGTTCGTCAACTTGCGCAGCATTGGGGCAAGTTAACGAATTTGCAGTTCTGCAATCTACAATTTCTTAAAGATAAACAAATGTATTTGATAACAAATTATAGTGAGTAAAAGTTAGTCAATGAAATTCTCTTATAGATAAAAAAAATTACTTACTATAATATATGGCTTACAACTATTTATATCAGCATAACGTCGTCAACATGCCCTGGTCTCCCCTATTTACGTTTTATTCGGCGAGCTATAAAGATAAAACATTGAAAAAATACACCATCAAGTATTGTATGGTTAATATCAAAACTAATTTTATATGTTCACACACATTTTTTTTATTTTGAAGAAGAGTTTTTGTAAACTTTTTTTGAAATTCTATACAACTCAGACTATTTGGTGTATCCACGGAATTGGCATGTAAGAATCTTCCTGTTAGGATGTAGATTAACAAAGTCTGTGGTAACAAATATATATCTAGAAGAGGAAACAAGGAAAAGGTAAAATCAAAAGGCAAGTCAATGTTTTCAAAGAGAAAATAGTAACGTGATAGTGTAGGCTTGTTATAAGAAGAGGGGAAGTGTTATCAGTAGATATACATGAGGTTTCACAGTGTGAATTGCTCATTTTATACCATCCCTTATAATTTCTTACATTGGTGTGAGATAGTGCTTAGACTGCTTAGGTGAGTCATAATAAAATGCAACCTGCTTTGCAAAATAGCAAAAGAGCTTTGTATTCACAAAGAATGAAACACCCTTATTTATGGACCTTTAATTAAAATTTTGGGAATAATCGGTAAGGATTAGTAAGATTTGCACCACAAAGGTTGGGGTGTGGAATCTAAATACTATCAGAAGGATAAAAACTTCATGATATCTTTCAAAATCATTGTTTCTAACTTGACGAGAACAATGTCAAATTTGAAGTACGCACGGTTGATAAGGGTAGGGGGATGTCATATATCATATTTCCTTCCCAAATCGTTTTGAAATAAAATTTTCCTTGTACGTGGTTTGCATTGTCTGTAGGTTTACGATAGCAACGCAGCGTAGCGGTAAATATTCGTGACACGGACTGTGACGGCAAACGTAGCGAAGAGACCTTGAGCTCAACTTTATTACGCCATAAAAATACCATGGCGTTTCTTTATGGATGAAATATGTATACATTCCCCTTCAGCCTTACGTCTTGGCAGATTTAGTTGTGACCTTGGGAATAAAGAGATTTAATAAAGGTCATCTCCAGATTGTAATAATATATTATTAAAAGAATTACATAAAATATATGTTTAAAAAAGATCACAACCGCTTATGTGGTCAAATAGTCTTGGGTGATACTCTCATACTTATAAAATAATACCAATATTTTTGATCAATATTGACCACAAAAAAAGCATTTTCTAAAAAATCCTTATCATGTTTTTACTCTCACTCCGTCAAATATAATATGATTATGCGTTAGGTGGTGTGGTTTTTAGTAAATGTCTCTATTTTAAACTTAAAGAGAGATAAAGTCTGTGCGGTTCACTTCAACTATTTTTTACTTTCTCTCGACACCTTGGAAGTAAAGTATCGCGATCGTCAAAAAATCAAACTCGAGATTTTGATTTAAAAAAAAAAAGTCGACGATTCATGACCCTCTGAAGACATAACACTTGTTTTCGCCTTCTGTCTGCCTGTACCTCGAGATAGAGCCGACATTATTTTACCGATTGGGCTAGAACTTGGTATCTGGGGTTTTTCATAAAGTACTCTATAGGGGTTTTCGGAATTAGAAATTCAACCCTAAAAACACTAAATTCAAGCGTAGTTTACTGAAGGGCAAAAAGAGAAAAAAAAACGATTTCCTCGAAATCCGTTGTAACGATTTTGATTAAAATTTATATATAGACACTGTTTATCATTATAAACAAGATGACAACTATCATTTTCTCATGAAAATGAATTTGAAGGTAATTTACAGTTGATAAATTTTCCAATTTTCATTATTTCTCCGCAACTATTTGAGATGCGAAATAACTTAATATTGTAAATTTGCAGCACTATTAAAGATAAAAATCTTTTCTTTGGAATACATTTTTATAAAAAAAAATATTCTAAGCTATAAGCAAAACTATATATTTTTTAAGTCAGGTCTTTGAAAACGAATTTTATTCTTATGCTCTTTGGTGGATAAAGATGTTTCTCTTTTCTCAATGTTTCTGTAACTGTGCTCTTAGTTACTACTTAATGTCATAGAGTAAGTAAGTCACAGTGTGTATTATTTATTTTACTATCATTGGTGTAGTATTTCTACAACAATATAATAATATCCCTTTTATTTCGTTTCACAAATCTTACAAGTTTTTAGTAAATGTATATTTAAGATAAAAGCGGGAGAAAGCCTGTGTGGCTCACCGCATAATTTTTTTTTTTGTACTTTATTATCTAAAAATAAACTTTTGTAATAGTGAAAAAATTAAATTTCCAAGTTAAGATAAATATTTACGTTTTAAGTGCCTCCAAACAAAAAGTGTATTTTACAATTTATGTCCGTTCTCTTGTGTTTGATTATCTATCTGTCCCTGGCCACAAATTTGAACTGATGTGATGGATTGTGTTCAAACCATATATTTAAATATTATTCGGCTTTTTTGACTGCCACCCTTAATTTAAGAGTGTTTTGGTTTGGTTTGAAATGGACATAAAAGTAATGTTTTACCTGAGAGTTAACACTGTATACATGATTTTTGGGTAAAAAATGCGTTTAGTGATAATTGATTTTAGAAAATTTGAAATGTTTCGAAAATGGCACTGACGATTTTGTTTCAAATGTATATATAAGTGGTGTTTGACATTACACATGAATCTGCATACTTGAATTTTGTGAGGAAAAAAAATCATTTAAAGGTGGTTTAAAAATGACTAATTTTTAATTTTTTTAAATTATTTTTAAAAGGGCTCTAATAATTTGGTTAGAAATAGGTAGACTATCTGGTAAGTTTTTAACCAAATAAATAATTTTGTACCATCATTTTGCTAGACAAATAATTTAATAGTAGTTTAGTGATGTTTGATTTTAGAAAAATTGGCATTAGCCTTTTTTTAAATAGCTTCATCGATTTTGTTCAAAATTGGTGTCTGGGTACTATTATACATAATAAATAATAAATATTTATTTTCAAACGCCAAATTAATCTAAAGTTAATTTACTTCTGACAAAAAAAAATCAAACATATTCCTTAAGATCCCCTTCAAAAGTTGTATATTAGAGTAAGTTTTCATAATAAATAAGAATTTGTTTGTAAAAATTTTTAAATAAAAATAATTCGAGAGTAATTTACATATAATTGATTTTTTTTTAATATTTTTATAATTAAATGGTGTAAACAATTTTGTTTGAAATTTATATTTGAAGAGTGCTTATTTCGATTAAAAATAGAATACTCTTATGCTTGTTTTTCTCAGGGAAATTCCTTAATATTCGTTTAAAAAAAAAAAATTGTAAATTTTATTTTAAATACTCATTTACCAATTGAGATAGTTTTACGATTATGTCTTACCATTTGTACTCAATGTAGACCTACCACTGAGTTGTATTAGTTCTTCTTAGATCAATAACCAAAATATTGGTTTGATGTGATTTCTATCCATCCGATGCTGGGCATGCAGTCTTTCGGCCTGTTCAGTGCTTCTTGCACCATCTGGTAGAAATCCCATTTACCAATGGAGTTAAAAATGTGTGTTGGTTTCTCGTTGTCTTCCATATGGAATTTCAATGAGCGAGTGCTGAAGAGCATATCAGTTTTTGCTGGGTAAGGTATTTTCATATGCCTTCCAGGGTTCTTTAACAAACCATACTTGACATGAGACCAACGGCTTTACTTCGCCTCAGATGGAAGTTGTGCTCAGGATTTTTATCGCTCAAGAAAAATGCGTCGACCCCAGCTGGGTTTGAACCCATGAACATCTGGTTTTGAAGCGAGAACTTTACCCCAAGATCACCTAGGTCGATTTTTATTGATTATGAAATACTTTAAGAAAATAGTAAGTATAATACACAAATAAGGACAGATTTGGACGTGATGTAAATAATTTTATAAGCATTTATTTCCCTTTATCAAAGCTCCATCATGCCACTAAATCTTTATCAAAAACCTGGAATGACTGTTGGTTGTTTACAAGATAGAAGGTATTGGTTTACTTTCTTTTATGAAGAGCTAGAAGGTGTACTTTAGTTAGAGCATGGTCCAGAAATTTGTACGTGACTTTCTAAAGTGTGGGAAACGCTGTACTAGATTGTTTATAGTCCTCAATACTTACTCTACTGGGATTTGAACCAACGTTTCTAAGACGCGGTTGGGCATCGTTTTAAGTAGAATATCCTCACAACCTTGCAAGTGGTATAGATTTAAGGCGGGCATGTTGGAGACGTGAGAAAATTGCAGTGTTCTTGCCGTTTTATAGAGAAACATATTTTGGCCAAAATAAATCAAATATTGCTCCAGTAGAAACAGAAAAAAGTAATTTTCTTCGCATGGAGACCTCAACAATTGATGAATATCTGTCAATGATGTCCTGGAATTTAATTACAACTTGTTCTAATAATTTAAAAAAGTGTTTCATCTAATGCCGCTATGCTCATGTCAGCTATTAAAACCCTTTTGATATCACCATGTCAAGACAATTACTCTATGCTCCCACAGATGTAATATTTAATTTATTTTAACAACAACAAAAAATTCTCTAAAAACTGTACAAAAAAGCTGACCTTTTCTCTGGTCTCCTACACTCCCACCTTAACCCGAGATTATTTTCCTGTATTCTAAGTCCATAAGAAGCTTTCAGAAACACAATACGGAGAAATGGCATCCGTTATGTCCAGGTTGGTTTAATTGCTGTATCCCTAATGAGTGGAAATCTGTACGTCTCTCTGGAGACGAGCCTTTTGTTTGGAAACAATGACGTTAGAACGTCACAACCCTTTCATGATTGCAGACAAATGTGTGGAGTGGGTACAGAAGATCTAACGCGAGGGGAGTTGAAGATATCTACTTAGAAATACTGAGGATACCGTATCTATTCCTATAAGTAATCTACTCGTATTGACCGTGGTTATTCTCGTCAACAATATGACGCTACGGTAACCGATGAACTTTATCTGGTTGTGAAAATCCATTTACAAGGAGCAGTATTATTATTTCTTATTTTTCACCGTGTCTTATCATCCAAACATAACCGACCCTGTTGTGTGGTGGACAATTCACCTGGGTACGAGCCTAAGAGTCCCGGCTTCGATTCTCGGCTGTTACCTTGAGTAGTTTTCCCAAAAGGGGATTCACCCCAACGTTCACCAGGGTTTGGTTAGTCAGGTTTAAGTGTTTCCACTGGTTCCACACCTTCATACTCCCTATCACCATCATCTCATCTCATCGGAACATGGAAAGAGGCTCCACGGAAAGGATGTACGATTAGTACATTCGGGTGTCTCTTGGGCAACGGTACATTAGCACCGGCTAATATTTACACAAACTGGGCTACGAGTGATGTAGCACAGACGCGCAATATACAGTAATATTATCATCCAAACAAATCATCCACATGTAACTAAGCTAATGGGATAGAGATGAAGAAGGTAGTACTAAGAAAATGTCAAAACATTTTCGTCAAGGGTTTTTTATAGCACTAGTTCCATCGGCAAACTAAACTAGATAATTTTGACCTTTAGTCTGCCTACCCACCGATGTGACGTAACCTCATAATTTATTATATTATAATGCATATGTCATTTGGGATTTTAAGCATAATCGAACTGAGATCATTTCAGAAATATCACAGAAAATTATGGGCCATGTCTCACTCTAGACCAAATTGTTCTAAGAACACGTTATTATGGCCCTTTTTAAAACTCCTCACTAGGCAAAAGATGGAAATTTCATGAAAACGTTACCAATTTCTAAATAATAATAATAATAATAATAATAATAAGCGTCCCGAATTTCATCCCAAACTGGCGTTTGAACTAAAAGAGGAAAAAGTGTCGGTCCATTCATTGTACCTGTCACCGAGAGCAGAAGTATAGCGTCTCTGAGTCAAGTCGTCTGGACCGAGGCGCCTAGCGTCATTTCAAGGGGGAAGAAAAGGTGTGAGGTGGGGAAGTAAACTGTGCGGTACGCAGGGAGGAATTTGCATAATAAACACCAGCAAATGACGCCTAAATAAGCCCCGAACGGCGGCGCACGTTTAAAGCGCTATTTAGTCCAGCGACGTGTGATAAGGTTCGAGACCATGGATGAAGAAGAGGAGGAATGGACACATCTTAACTTTCTCAGTTTTTTTTAAGAAGGAATTTATTTAGAAAATAACTTGTTAGTTGAGATATTTTATGTTTTTAGTCAAAATTCATCGTGGTGAATGTATTAAGATATAAAACATACATATAGTAAGTTAGTTAAACCAATCAAATTGGTGAGGGACGTACTAATTTTTTTGTTAAATTGTGTATTGTAAATTAGAATAAAGGTTAAATTAATTAGAACATGTTTAAAAAGCGAGTATAGCTTAAAATACAATTGGCAGTATCGTAAAATATAATCCTAACTATAAATATACAATGGAAATGTTATGTTAATTAATGATTGAGTTGAAATATACAGAACATGTTGAAAAATTTAGAATATTATATAAAACCAATGGTAGACTGGTAATATATAATAAAACAGAAAATAAACAATTGATTAGGTTCTATTATACTATATTCTATTTTTCAACATCTTCTGAAAACTTCAAATTACTAACTAAGAACGTGCATCACAGCAGGCCCAACTTAGCTCCCGGCTCGTACGAAGTTTGGGAGTAAAAGGGAAAAGAAAACACCTTCGATATGTTAGAAATGTGTGCAGTTCATTGGTATTTGAATGATTACTCAACATTTTCCGCGGTGACGATGGGGGACAAAGAGAAAAAGTTTCTCGTTATTAACTACAGTATGTCCCTATTATGACAGAATGAAGATTTGTGGACAATGCTTTTCTGTGAAGACATTCTAAAATGGTCAAAAATGGCCTTTTCAATGCAGTTGTTATCCAAATATCGTTTAATATTTCAACAATGTTCAGTATTAGGAACTTCTATTAACTCTTTATCTCCATGAATGTTTAATCATAAATGCTCCACGTGCAATAGTGTTGGTGTGAATTTACAATTTCTAGCTGACTGTATCACAGAGTTGATGGGCGTGTGATGCACGCTCCTAATTAACTTAACAGTGCCATTGCTTGAATATAGATACGATGTTATTTTATTGCTCTACCAATGATATTATATATTATATTCGAGTTTTTAACATGGTTTAAATAATTCAACCTTTTTTTCTTCTAATTTTCACGACCTAATTTAACCAGTTTTTGCATACCTTCTGTATCGATTTGATGGGTTCATCATTATTCATGTACCATAATACATTTTTACTATGACAATAACATTTTGTGACGCAACAAACATATTATTTATTTATTATTATTTATTTTGGTCTCATTTGTTCCTTATGTGTTGGGTAATACCGCAGTCTGACACGATATAAAATACCACTAGATGCTTAAGTTTCAGAATTTTTCTAAACATATTTTATAAAAATCATATTTCTTAGGTTAGTGGCAAATGAAAACCAAATAAATTGACTGCTGGTTCAAATATAAAGTCAAGCTCAAGAAGATTTGTGTATTTTGTAGGTAAAAGCTGTTAGATTTACTCTCTTGTGTCCATGGGGCTTTTGGCCAATAGTTTCAATTTTGACAGCTATTCATATTTTTATCTTCTTCTTAAGTCAATAAGCCCAAGGTTGGTTTGATGTTATTTTTATCTTTCCGGAACTGGACATGCTTCGACTGGTTAGTGCTACCTACACCATCTGGTAGACATCCCATATACTAAGGGAACTCAGGAAGTGGGATGATACCCCGTTATCTTCCACACTAAATTTCTATGAACAAATATGAACTGGCCTACCAATTTTTTTTGTAAAAGTATTTTATCATGCCTACCAGGATCCTTTTACATTCCGTAATCGACATGCTTCCCTCCAAAGTAAGTTGTGCTACGAATTTTTATCGCTTAAGGAAAATCCACCAACCTTGGCTGGGTTCTAAACCATGAATTCCGGGTCCTGAGGCGAGTACCTAACCACTGAGGTTGACCAGATTTATTTTATAAACGGTCGTATTTGCTAGAAAATACTAGCAACATAATTTTTTGTTCGTTTCCATTTTATTACTCTTACGATTTATTACACTAATAAGAAAGGATGAGGAATAAAGGTTCTTTGAAGAAATAATACCCGCATTTACGTGGAGGGAGACTGAATGATCCCTAAACTTTCCTTCAACGACGAAACAAACTAGAGGAACTTGACGTTTGGTCCGCGTTGCCCACTGACGTGAGTCAGGGCGTGCAAAAACGAATCAATAAAGATTCAATAAACGGCGACTTTGAAAGTCTATCCATGTGCTTCATTTCACTTATTTTGTTCAACCAGGAAGACATTTTGAATATCTGCTTCAATGGTTGAAATCTCTACGGCATCACTCTCGCAATAGAATAGAAGTGTCGATGATTGGGAAACTGGGGCTCGAATCACGGCCGAGTGAACTGAGTCTTTCCTAAATGGTTTTGCACTCTTCTTCCACGCAAATTAGGGTACATTTACTCTAGTACATATGCGTATAGCCTGAGCAGGTAGTAAATACGTGGTGCTGGAAAAAAAATATTACTTGAGGGAGCTTTTAGACACCTTATCTTATTCTCCTTGTTCCATGGATTCTATGCTAGGAGAGTAAAACTGTAAGGAAAGGTAGGGGCGGGGGGGGGGGGG